>BOPP01000085.1:4564312-4576028 GCA_017312745.1 Gryllus bimaculatus | reverse complement strand
CCCGCCCCCGCCCCCGCCTTGCCGCGCACGTTCGCCTCCGGAGAAGTACGACTCCCGGAGATCGGATTCGGTGGGAATCGCTTGCCGGCTGTTTTTGCGAATTCCGTCGCCAGTTCCTCCGCTGAATTGGGTACCTTTAGCGGCGATGTCAGTCTCGAAGCTGGATATTTAGAACTCGATGGAAGATCGAGTGTTTGGACTGTACTGAAATGTAAAGAACTTACTACTTTTTCACAACAATGATTTGCCGTGATTTGTGAATAGGATCAATATTGCTATGTGATATAAGTTTAATATCAGAATTTCAATATTATGTTTTGAGATCATGACTTACTAAATGTAGGTAATCGGCGACAGCCGATTCGATAAGGAACTTCCGATTCGAAGTGTTGGATATCTATAACGATACATATCATTCTCAAGTCTTTTACTTGAATGTAAGGATGTGGGTGCATTCTTAGAAAATATTTTTGGTTTGATAGCCATGTGGTGCTTACTTTGCTTGCCAGAATATGTATATCCTAACAATACAAAATTAAGAACATATTCCAAATTTCACGTGATGTTGAAAACATTTTCTGGAAGTGTAGTACATTTGTAACGAAAATATAGTTATGAAAAGTCTTGGGGTTGCAATGTCAGAAAAGGTCTTATGGCAGGGAATATTGTGAATTACAGGGATATTTTCTTATTACCCATGTTCAGGGAAGAGACCCCGAAAAAAATATTTGTATTCCTTATAAATATTCTCTTGTGGGTGATTCGATGGTGATAAACGGATGATTACGATTGTCTTATGTAGTAAGGAATATTCGAAATTTGTATTATCTAAATGTTAGCAGGGATTTGTAAAATGTGTATCCAAAGCAATAGTAGGGGATTGAAATACTCTCTCCGATTCGAAGTGACATGAAAGGAATGAATCCTTATCCGGGTACGTGATTATCAAGGAGCATATATCTTGTCTTTGTTCTTTAAGCTTAATTAGGAACATTAACGTTTGAAACCCATAGGAAGTAAACTAGTTATTTATGAATAAAGGTCCTAATGATCGAGCGGCTGGCCCGAGTGGTTTTTGTCGCACGAGATCGTTAGAACCACTTAACGCCCGTGGAATAAACAACATGTTATTTTTTACGTAATTTTAATGTTTAACATTTTCTTATTTTTTAGTGAATTATATGTTAATTGGACTCGGTTTGTTTTTTAACAATCCATATCCATAATTCCCTTTTATAATCCCTCTCATAATTCCTTCCATAAGACATCATGAAGCATCATTAAACTGTTTCCATACTTCCCTCGTACCACGATCCTTTCGATCCAGGTAAGTTATGCGGTGTATATCGGGCTCCTTAATGAACACAATAACAATCAATAACAGCCAATAGCCGTGGTCGCTAAGGCCGAAGAGCCGTAACTTCCTCGTACCTGAAGGGTCGCAGGTTCGAATCCTACCCGATGCATAGATGCTTGTATGTCTGTATTGCGTCATCATTATCCCCAACGTTACTTACAGTGGTCGCAATTGTTGAAAAGTGGCCTTAACTAAGTTAGAAAATAAAAATAAAAATAAACCGTATCAGTAAGAAATTTATTTTTACCCCATACGGGAAAGTCTGCTTATTAGGCTGGGGCTGGTGCCGTGGCGAGTGCGAAGTGAGCGGAAGAGGCGGCCTGCGACGTGACGCGAGGCGCGCGCAAGTGGGACGCGGCACGGATGAGGCGCGCGCCCTGCCCCTGCGGCCCGCCCGCGGGCGACCTCCGGCGGCCTTGCTGACCGGGATTCCGCCCGCCGCCCCTCGCGGAAGGCTTACCGCCAGGCGCCTGCGCGGGCCAATGGCGAGACGAGAGGAAGGCGTTTTGGTGGCAGAAGGTGTCGAAAACTTAACGCAGACAATGTTGCAAAGTTGTCTGCTCTTACAGTAGAGAATTGTTATGTAAAGCTTCATTAAAGATTATAGACAACTAGTTTATTTTATTCAAATATATGTTATTGAATACACAACTTATCTTTTGTGAGTAAACTAAAAATAAGATGTGTATTCAATAACATATATTTGAATAAATAAACTAGTTGTCTATAATCTTTAATTAGGTTTATATATACCAATTAATCAGGAAATTGCTGATTCAAATAGTAGCAGGGTTGTACAATATTTTTAAAAACATATGGCAGTTCCCCAGTTAGTTTTGTTTCTCAATTTACGTGAGGTGCATCGTTAATAACTGTAAAATGTGATTCATTAATTAATACATTGATTGATTAATTCTTTTATTCATGGACTGAAACGACAGTTAGCTCTGAGTCAGTTAGTGAGGAATGTCATCCTCACATGAAACATTGAGTAACTACTGAGGACGTAACGAAATGCCTGCTTGTTACAACATCATTTCTCTCAAAATAAATTTGTGTTATGCTATAGAAAACTGATAGCAAATAAACTCGTGTATCCTGCGGTAGACACGTATATTTATTTTATGAGTGATGGGCGGGAATCTTTATGAACTAGTAATGATCTGACAAAGTAAAATCACGAGAAAAAATATGAATGAGATTATAATTATAGGTAACAAAGATACAGGTCTTGGAAGACGCAATGGTTAAACGATCTGGAAAATAAATTATAACGTTCAATGATGTGGAGTATAACTTATAAAGTATTGAATTTTTACATTCAATGGTATCGAGGAATTTTTATCGTTGGTAGACATTGTCTCGTTCTAAGAAATCTTTACATTTTTCTTTTGTGCACTGAGCACAGATATTGATAAGAATGTTTTACCAAATAAGACCCAGGCAACATAACACAAAAAATCGTTCGCAGTAGGAATTTAATCGTTCAGGAACGTATTGTCTGCATGGCGGGGCAAGGCATAAGGAAAAGATAGAAACCGACTGTTCAATAAAGCGTTCGTGAACATATTGCCACGAGACAAGTTAACGGTGGCACACATTCCACTGCCTCGCGCGTCTCGCGTCGGAATGCGCCTCTGCGCCCCGCCCACCGCGAATGCACTCTCCGCGCCGTTCCATTCGCGATACGTGGCGATTCGTCCCGACCGGGCCAGTCTCTGCCCATCTCGTCCCGTCCCGTCCTGCCCTGCCCCGTCCTGTCCCGTCCTGTCCCGTCCCGTCCCGTCCTGTCCCGTCCTGTCCCGTCCTGTCCCGTCCTGTCCCGTCCCGTCCTGTCCCGTCCTGTCCTGTCCCGTCCAGTCCTTTCCCGTCCCGTCCCGTCCTGTCCCGTCCCGTTCTATCCCGTCCTCTCCCGTCTTGTCCCGTTCCGTCCCGTTCTGTCACGTCCTATCCCATTCCGTCACGTCCTGTTCCGTCTCGGCCCGGCCTGGCTCGTCTAGACCCGTCTCGTCCCAGCTCATTCCATCTCGTCCCGACCCGTTCCGTCTCATTACGTTCCATCCCGTTCCGTCCCGTTCCGTCCCGTTCCGCTCACTGGATGATGAGATACTGACGGATGACCTGTCCCGGCGCGACGAGGGGCCTGGAATTACGGGAGTGCCTCCGATAAATATTAATAAAATTTGTGCTGGGGCTGTAGTCCGTGTGAGTGGCTGTAAAATATTGACGTTCCGCCTTAGTGCTGGGAGGGTATCTCATTCAGTCTGACCGATGCTGTTGACAAATAGTTCAATTAACATTGAATCGAAAGAATAATAGGTCTGGCAAATTCAAGTACCTCCTTATAGAAATATAGATAATATACAAGAGTTTTATCAGGTTTATTTGAGATTACATCAGAAATCAGTAGATGAATTCAAACAGCGTAGGGTAATCGACAATTCAATTAAATATTTATCCTTATTGTAGCAAAGGTTTATTTCGGATTACAGGAAATGTATTGCTGGCACTCTGTCAACTGGGTTTGTTTATGGATTTCCCGAGGATTTATATGCAAAGTTTCACAATATGGAGTCGATATCTCTTTTGATGATAATTTCCTCGTTTTAATCTAATATTTGATACGGGATACTCTGGTAAAACTAATTTCATTTCGCATGAAATTGGTTCCACAAGAGTACTTTTCAACAAGATAGTCATGACCATTCGGTAACATACGAATCATACGAAATCGCCAATAATGGAATTCTCATTTCAGTTATTTCATTATGTATTATAAGTTACCCACCAATGATAATATCATATGATCGTAATATCTGGCTGGATAATCAGAAAACATCTGTTGCATCATCTTCGATGGAACACATTGTATTCATAAGAATAATCTAGGAAAATTTGGGGTATAGTGCAATATTTCGAAATGTTGAATCAATGCTGTTGTAAAAATTTATTTTAGGTATCTGTAGCGAAGTTATTATAACGTCAATTACAAATAATAAAATTTTCTCTTCCTGGATTAGTCAACCTAACGTTCTCTGCCCCCTTACAGGTGCTGCATTCCTCTCCATAGTTATCCATATTCAAGAGATAATGAATTACAAAACATTTGTTATCAATTATAAGGATATAAAGAGCAAAGACTTTCCTTCAGAAAAAAATTGTGTTTCTTCACTGCAATTCTTCGTGGTACTTCACTAAGTTATGAAGAACTGCAGTTATTCTTTAAAGGTTATTATTGAGAAGTCGCTGATAACCCTTGTAAATCATGAAAAGCATCTAAAGAATGAACTACTATTTATCTTCTATTTAATCTGTAAGATATTATTTAAGGAAAATACTTCGGTAGTCGTCTAGAATATAGTAACGTATAATGTGTGGGAAAATATAAACGCATTTTGTAAAACGATTGTTATCGGTTCGAAAGAGAAAATCATTATCTGAGTGAATTAATTGTTTTTCGTAATTACAGTGGGGTTTTTGATAGTAGCGAAGAGGATTTCGATTTCGATGAGAGTTGTGGTGATGAATGCAATACGACATCCATGTTAGGGCAGGGGAGATAAAGTGCGGGGCTTTAGGCCGCCAGATGTAAGAGATATTGTGATTGATTTACTCGGAACTCTTATTGAGGAAATGCAGTGAGGATGTGTCTTTAGTTGTGATACCATCAAGTGAAACTGAGCTGCTCAAATCCAAGAACAGGGAACCAGTCTGCACGCTGTGGGCTGCTACAGATGCCAGAGTATAGTAAGAAGGCACAGCCTTGTCAGCTACTGCTGGCTATATAACTGCAGGTTATGGCAATTCACTCTTTTGCCACTTCGTTCGTTTACAGTTAGTTCGTTTGTAAATGGCTTCATCACTATCTCTTGCAATTCCCTGCATGACGTTCATTTTTTCACTGCGTGCCAAAATGCTCTCTTCGGAGAGTAAGTTATCTATACTATCATCTTTTCACTATATTAGAGCAGTTCGCATCCGAGCATCTCCCCTCCCTTCCCCGCCTGTCAGAGTGACTCAACAAGCAATGAGCTACACCGGAGGTTTGCGGATAAGCGCTGGGCCAGAGCACGCAAAATGAGGCGCCCTCTGAAGGAGCTCTTCAGTAATGATTGATTATTTCCGTTCATTATCGGTTGTGGTCGTTATCTCCGTAAGTGTGGTACATGTTTTTAATTACTGTGGGATGGCGGAGTTCTTCTAACGCTGGATGGCAAGATCCGGCGCAGACCTACACGTCAGCTTGGTGGGTTTTCCTCAACCAGGTATCGCCCACCAACGGTCCCGCTCAGCCAGGGCTCAGCTCTAAGCTCCCGACTGGTCTCCCGACATAGTGTAGTAAATGTAACTGTGTGTGTCAGTAAGGGAGTGAGGGTAGGACTAGGAAGAACAAAGAAAGAACGCGCGCAATCAGTGGCCCGTTTTTCAACCCTTCGGTGATGTGGTGATGGCCGTACTTCAATTATTCTTTAGTGGTCGATGACGAAGTCATTGTTACACCTCCTGCCTTCTAAAAGGAATCTTTTTAATTAATTCGCAAACGTGTTTCTCCACGAGGATCGTGACCTCAGAAATACGCTTACCACTGTTAAAAGTATTCATTTTATAAGGCAATAAGGCAGGCGGTGTAACAATGACCTAATCTCATTGGCCACTAGAGAAAAAAACAACTAACCTCCAAACTGCCCCGTGCATCAGTCACTTTAACCTTGGAATAACCACTGTCGCTTCTACAACAATTACATCCCGTCTCCCAAAATATTTGTTCCGTCCCCCATAAGCTAGAAACATTTTGGTGTCACTTCTCTCTGTATATCTTGCGTACTTTCGTGTAACATTCAATTTCACAAAATTAACCAAAAAAAAATCCTTGAGGTACCCAGTGGAGATGTCCTCGATCAGTTAATTGGGGTATGATCGTGCGCTAATTTATAGTTACTTTCAACTTCGTGCCACCATTGATTTTAATTAAAGCTAATACTCACCAGTAAAGTGGCAATTCCACTGATCTGGTAAAATATTTTTTTTTTAAACCGACGCATAGTTTCAGTGTGGTGTGCCTCCCGTGTTGCGCACGCAGCGTCAGCTGCCCGGGATCGCCCGCGCGTCGGCTACGTCCTCCGTGCACCGGGTGCGAGGCGCTCGCCAATGGGCCGGAACGCTCGCGCTTTACGAGGCCGGCGAGCGAGAAGCACCGGCGTCGTTGCCTGTCGCCGGTGCGCGGCTCTGTTGACTCCCCGGCAACTATTATCGCGAGCCACGCGGCTGGGAATAGCTGCTCCGCAAAGTGGTGGTGGGAAGTTCGCTGCCACTGCATGTTACACGTTACGCTTAAATCGTCTTAGAAGTTCTGTGTTGTTATTGGCAATCCGTTCAAAAGTGTGCCGTATTTAAGGAAAAGCCCTTGGAGCAAACGGCGATGTGGAGGGCCATTTTGAGCAATGGAAGTCGTGAAAATGTATTGAAAATTTCACAATGAGCTTACTGTCATTTCATCTATTGCTCCTTGGTAGATTAAGCGCCATTTCAACTGATCTATTATATATTGAATTAGTTAACGATGTTCTCTGTCTCCTCCGAGGGATACGGCACGTTTTATCGCGAGACCTGTCCAATAAGCAACGGCGATACAAGGGGGTTTGTCTACCCGCAGGGTAGGCTATGCGTATTCTTGAAGTCGTAGGCTTCCGCGGCCAGAGTCATGTGAATGATCTTGGCTGTCAGGGTGATGCCGCGTCGAAGGCTTCACCGTTCAGGCGTCGTTCAGGCAGACCAGCCCTGAAGAAGTCCACGATAAGATGGTCGAAACGTCGGCAACACAGCCGTCGACGCGGTATCACCCAGACAGGCCAAGATTATTCACATGCATATTCTTGTCCCCGCAGGGCATTAAGAAAGGTTTCCACTGACTGCGTACCCAAGTAAAATGGCCCGCATGCGATCTGCTCGACATTCGAGTTGTTCACCATCCTGTATTTGTCGACACCCACTTTTCGAGTGCAACGAGCACCCTTAGCAGCGTAGGCTCTTCCTTCGGAACTGACGGAGCTGACGCCGCGACTCGGCCCCGGCACGAGCACGCCGTGTGGAAGCGCTGCGATGGCGAGATTGCATTCCAGGACGCCTCGCTCCTCTGTTCGCGGGCACTGAAACGAGCAGCTTCGCTCTAAAGCACGGCGAGGAAGCGTTATCTGGGGACGTTCGCACGTGCGAATTTATTCGCTGTACGTCTGTGATGGAATCTAATTCCGTCTCGTTTTAGAACACCAGCGAGATTGCTCGAGCGATACGCGAATGAAGCTGTTTTATGTTCACGTCATTACTATTCGTTGGGACGTCGAGAATGCTGGTGCCTATTGAACGATATTTATTGAAACTAAATGATCTGATCAAAGTAAATAATGCGAAAAAACATTTTATTCAGGGAATTTTTTTGCATTACACTTTTTTGAGTATTTCCTGAAAATTAGTTTTTTTTTAATCTGTTATTTTTATAGTTGTCGGGTTCTCGGTATTCGCTATTATGTACGGCGCCATTGTTTAGATTTCGTGCATTCATTTTGTAAGATTACCAGACCCAGTTCCATTGAATAGCGAGCGCGGTATTTTATCTTTCCGTTTACTTAGACGCCGTACGCATTTCGTGCGGGAGACATGTCGGTGTGCGGCGGCAGCGGCGGCCAGATTATATCTTCCTCGCGAGCCAGATTCCGCAAGCACCTGCCGAATGCGGAAAAAGTACTTAAGTAACTATGACAATAACACCAGAGGCAAATTATGTGATCAAGGATGGTTGTGTTTTTCACCCCAAAAGGGTGGAGCACATAAGCCACCGGCGACAATCTCACAATTAAATGACTATGGCACTGCGCCACCCATCCATAGAAGCCCCGAGCAAAGTCCCATTGTCATGATGATAAATACTATGGTCACTAACAAAATCGTTATAACATAATGTGAACTACGAGTGTGCCTGGACGCTGCAAGTTCATTGGTTGTCGGAGATTGGCGAAGCAAACCACGCCACCGGCATCCGAAGTGGTGGCGTTGCAGCATACACGCGGCCAGCTGTGTGTGAACGAAGAAGCCTGCAAGTCTCCGTATTTGTGAGCACGGAATTAGAGCAGGACCCCGCAGGTGGTGCCGTAAACCTCTGATACAGCGTCGACCCTGCCAACCGCCACGGCTGTGGCCTACCGAAACGGGACTGCAAGTCTCAAGTGATTTATGGGAGATGAGGCATAGAGGGATCGTGTGTGCGCACTCTGGAGACGCGTTGCCTTCCTCCGATTGGCCTACCGCGCTGCTGGCAGAGCGCTACGCAAGTATCGTTATTGGGTGGAGCGAAAAGCGGAAGCATGAGCCAGTTATTGCGATGGGTAACGGAGAGCCTAGGGAGCGGCCTGTGTGTCGGCCCAACGGTGGCTGGCAAGGAGTCCTATTTGGTGAAGATGGGAAAGCTTAACAACCCCAGGTGGTGGGTATGGATACAGCTTGCGGGCCCGCGCTGCCGTAGCTCGGAACCGGGGGCTGCAAGTCTCGTATCTTATGCGCGAGAGGACAGCAGTAGACGGGACCGAGCGGCTGGTGGGTACGGATACGGCTGCGCGCGGCTATGTGTGAGGAAAACGGTGGCTGCAAGACTCGGTATTTGTGGGAGATGATGATGCTAATCAGCTTAGACCCCACATGCGACAAGCTGTGGTGGGAATAGTAGGAACTTATGCCAGCCGCTGCGGCCGCCTACGCGCCAACGCCACCGCCACCGCCGCCGCGCCGCGCCGCCGCGCCGCACCGGCCTCGCCACCCACCCGCACCGCCACCGCCTTACGGCCACCGGACGGCCACCGCCAGCGGCCACCCGCCACGCTGGCACCTGCACCGCCAGCCGGCACCCGCCCCGGGCGACCGTGCCCCCGCACCACACTCGACGGCCGCGCCGCCGCCGACCGGCCACACGCCGCCCGCATACCTGCCACCTCGCCACCCACCGCCACGCACGCCACCGCCGGGCCGCCACCGCCGACCGCCACCGCACCGCCACCGCGCCACGCCACCGCCACCGGCCACCGCCACCGGCACCGCACTGCCACCGCCACCGGACCCGCCACCAGGCCACCTGCCCCGCCACCGCGGCCAACCGGCCGGCGACCGCCACCGGCCACGGCTGCCACGCTGTTGTTCCGCTGGCCAACCGCCCACCGCCACCGCCACCAAGCCACCGAGCGCCACCACCGACGCGAGCCACAGCACGCACGAGCACAACGGCCCACCCGGCGACCGCCATGCGCACCTCTACCCGGCACCGCACCGCACACAGCACCGCACACCTAGCACCGACACCTGCCACCCGAGTATTGCCGAGCCACCGCCATACCAATGACGTCCGCGCACCGCGCCACCCAGCCGCCGCCGGCCACCTGGAGCGGCCGCCGTCCGCACGGCCGCGCCACCATGCCCACTCGCAGCGCCTACTAAGCCACCCGGGCCGCACTCGGCGCAGCGAGCTCTGGGTCACGCGATGCACATACACTAATGGGTATGCACGGCACCGCCACATGCGAACTTGCTCCAACAATCGGCCACGCGCCACCGGAGGCAACCGGCACCGCCACGACAGCACCGGCCACCGCCGACCGCCACCGCCCACATGCTGGCCGACTGCCACCAGTGGAGCCCACCACCGACGCTGCCACCAAGTATCACACTACGTAGGCCACTCCGCCACCTCGGCCACCTCGTCAGGCCACCAGCGCCAACCGCCACCGCACCCACGCCACCGCCACCGCACCGCCACCGTGCCACCAGGCCACGCACACGCCCACCCGCACCGCCACGCCACCTGCCACGCCACCGCACCGCCACGCCCACCGGCCACCGGGCATCCATGCAAGCCGCGCACCCGCCACCGCCACGCCACCGCACGCCACCGCCACCGGCCACCGCCACCCGGGCCACGCCACCGCCACCTGCTTTGCTTTGCCGTCTCTGCGTCTCTATCTCTTTGTCTCTGCCTATATCTGCTTCGCTCACCACCGCCACCGCACCCCACCGGCACCTGCCACCGCGCCACCGCCACCGCCACGCCCGCCACCGCCACCGCCACCGCCCGCACTGCAACCGCCTCACGCCACCTGCACTGCTATACCGCGACTCGCCACCTGCCGCCGCCGCCGCCGCCGCGCCGCCGCCGCCACCGCCAACCCGCCATCCGCCACCTGCCACTCGCCACCGGCCACCGCCATCCGCCATCCATGCCACCGCCACCTGCCTGCCTGCCGCCGCCCGCCACCGCCGCCACCTGCCTACCGCTCTATCCGCCACCGCACCTGCCGCCACCGCGCCACCTGCCTACCTGCCACCGCACCGCCGCCGCGCGCCGGCCGCCAAGCCAGCCACCGCCCACCGGGCCCCGTCCACCGCCACCGCCAGCCGCCGCCACCGGCCGGGTCCAACCGCCACACCGCCACCCGCACCGCCAGCCCGCCACGCACCGCCAACCGCCACCGCCACCGCACGCGCTCACTCCACCGCCCCGCCACCGCCCCCGCCCCTCGCCGCCACGCCGCCACCGCCACCGCCACGCCACCGCCAACGCCACCGCCCCAGCCGACCGCCACCGCCACCTGCACGCCACCGCCACGCCACCTGCCATCCCGCCCCCGCCACGCCACCGCCACTCGCTACCGCCACCGCACCGCCACCGCCACCGCCTGCCATCCGCCACCCGCCACTCTGCCTGCCACCGCCACCGCACGCCACCGCCACGCCAACGCCCACCCTCGCCTGCCCCGGCCCCCGCCGCCACCGCCGGCCACCAAGATCGTCCGCCTGCGCCACCTGGCCACCGAGCACCGCCACCGGCCACCGCCGCCCGGCCATCCCCCGCCATCGCCGCCATGCCGGCCCGCCTGCCGCCACGCCGACCGCCGCCGGCCACCAGCCACCTGCCACTGCGACCGCCACCTGCCCACCGGGCCACCTCCAAACCGCCACCTCGCCACCACCAAACCGCCGCCTACCCGCCACCACCCACCGCCACCGCACCGCCTGGCCGCCCACTGTGCACCGCCACCGCACCGCCAACCGCGCCGCCCACCGCGCCGCCACCACCACTACGCCGCGCACCAGCCGCGCCTGCCAGACCCGCCGCCACCGCCACCGCCTGCCGCTCGCCGCTGCCGCCGCCGCCACCGCGTCCGTCCACGCCGCGTCACGCCTGCGCCACGCGGCCGCCCCCACCTGCCGCCGGCCACCGCGCCGGCACACCATATTCGCCACCGCGCCGCCGGCCGCCCGCCGCCTGCCGCCTCCGCCGCCGCTCTCTCGCCGCCTCTCGCCACTCGTCACCAATTCATC
>BOPP01000085.1:4525858-4554643 GCA_017312745.1 Gryllus bimaculatus | reverse complement strand
CGCCGCCCTCGGTTGTTTCTTTTTCTGCATCCGACGTGTGACAGACACGCTTTACGAGCCAAAAATCAAGTCTAGCTAATCGACCTTCAAAATAAATCAAGTCTCGCTGTTTTGGTATTCTAATGGCACTCGCTGTGGACGCATGATTTGCATGTAACCTCTGGTTATTTGATGAAGATTAGAAATCTTCAAATTTTCAGTTGCATTAGTCTTGCGTTGATTGGAGATGAAGAAAATATTCTTTAGTTTTTACGCGAAACTATACTAATTAAAGAAATATTCAAATGTGTATTATTGTAAATGTAAGCACTGAAGAAAAACGAAATCGTATTTGGATTTGTCAAAATATATATATATATATATATATATATATATATATATATATATATATATATTTGTGTGTATATCTCTTAAAACTTCGTTTACAACAGAATTCTGTTTGGTTATACTAATCGAAGACAATAGCCTTTCTTGAATTAGTGTAAGTTCGGGAGACCCTGAAATGCACATTATAATAGCATTTTTAATTTACTTGCAATTCATTAGAAATTGAATTTCAGCCTCTCTTCATGATGAAGGGGTATTCTATGTGTCTCAATACATTAGTCACAAATTATTATACGTTATTTTTTTGGCTCATTACAAACGTTCATTTTTCTACGTTAATGCAGCTTTTTTGCACTTATATGAAAGGAAATGAATGACGCAATACAAATCTAAAAGAAAAATATGTTGCGTATAATCGTCAATTATAAATGAAACCATGTTTAACGCAAAGTAGAGCTTCCTGCGCATATCCACAGTTGTGCTATTTCAACGTTTATGTGTGTAACTCAATTTAGTTTCGACTGTTCGTTTATTCGACCAGGTTTCCGCATTGGGAGGCACACGCCAACTTCGCTTTGAACGCGTTCATAATCATATTTCATCGAGGAGTCACAGTTCGTTAATGCCGGCCATAACGCAACGGGTGGCGCATAATCGTAGTAGAAAAAAACAAAAAAACTGTCGCCGCTCGTGGCCACGAGCCGGGTGCGTATTGTAATGCGTCTTTTGTTCCGGCCTCATGTGTCGCGTGTAAATGAACCGACTGCGTGCCTTTGTTCAGGGACCATGCTACAATTCGGAATACGCGACAAGCAAATTTACACTCGCTCCGACGACATTTGCATTTGGAAGACGGCGTTCTACACAACCTAAATCAAATCTAGTTATTAGAAATTAAGTATTCTACTATTATCATATCTTGAATCATAAATGATACCACATTTTTTCAGACTTACGTTTTTTAAAGGTACTGTTACTTGAATTATTGCCAACTTCGTGTAAAATATTCTAAGTCTATGAAGATGAATGGTAGTGGTCACTTTAATGTTTATGGTAAGTGCGCATAATTAAGAAGTATTCGTGTCACTAGATTTGGTTCCTTTCAAACTTTTTTCATATAAAATAAAGCATCAGAGACTATTTGGAAATAACAGAAATTTGAGAGCTAGTATATCCAATCTTTAAAAGTTGTCATTTATTGAAATACATTTTGTCGTGTCATATGAAGATTTTAATTGTTGAATTACTGAAAACTTGAAAACGGAAAAGTGTTTTGATTTTCTTTTGATTTCAGCGCAGATAATAACCACCATGATAATTATCGGCTAGATAAAATTTTCGCGATAAAATTGAAATTTTTTTATAGTGTATGTGACGCGATTGGTTGAAATTTTTATTTCTGGTCATGCATAATAGTGATATTATAGATATGGTCAATAGATGATATTTTTCTTGAACGACAACTATCAGAACGTCTTTCGTCATATCGCAGTTTTTTTCCAAATATATTTTAATTAGCCAAGAAACATTTAATTTCCAATAGTCATAATCCAACGAAGAAGAAGTCGCCCATTACAATCGAAACTGTAAATCATCGGAGATAATTTACTATAAGCTCAATCATTTTTTTAAGTTACATACATTTTTACGTAAGGGGCAACACACTACAAAAAATATTATTTAACATTACAACATATTCATTGAAAGTTAAATTTTACCCGATAAGGCATTTGGTCTATTGTTTTTAAGGTTAACTCAATAGTGAAATTATATTTTAGAAGAAGAAGAATTTGTTTCTGTCAGCTGAGGCTTACACAAAATGCCGAATGATGAAAGTAGTTAATGACAGTCACTGAACTATGAGAAGCGCTAACTCTGGAACTGTCGTTCGAAAGGGGCACTATACTACATTATTATCTGGCGTGGTTTTCATGTGTAGTGCTGACACAGGAGTTGCGATTTGAAAATGTAAATGCTCGTAAACAAGTACGAAGATTAGTACACTAAGTGGCCACGGTCCAGGGCAACCGCAGGCACAGAGGTAGCTTCCAGAGCCAAGCGCGGGTGAGGCCAGCTGCCCGCAGAAGACTTCCCCCAGCCTTTCACGCAAAGGATAATTTTGACTTATTTTCATATTACCAATTGCCGGATATTGTACGTTAGAGGATTAATGTTTCTAGTTAAAGAAGATATTCTCCTTTTATTTTCTTGCAAACTACAAATATTTACGTAGTATATCAAATGAAGCAGTGAAAAAAGGCGAGTTTTCGGCAGAAAAATATTGAAAGTCCCTGATAACAAAAAAAGGTCATAATTCTTGTTCCTAAATGTGCTAAATTACTTCCATTGACACGTTGTGTAGTCATGATTCCCATTTGTATCTTTTAGTACTGAAAAATTGTTGTCCTCACTCTCTAACCATCTGTGAACAACACTAACCACAAAACCGTAATCAGGATTTTCACCAAAATTCATTTTCCTTGTTCGATCTAGTTGATGTCGTGGTCCCTTGCATTTGAATCGAATATTTTTTGAAGGAGTAGTACTTCTTATGAAGTTTCAACGACATTTTTAAAAAACGGTTTCAAAAAGGTTAATTTACGTTAACTTGTCGAAAATCCAAAATTGCAAAACTGTATTATTTTTCGGCGTCTTCCTACAAAATTAAGAAATATATTTTTTTCTTAATGAAATTTATTCTTCAAAATTGGATTTTTAAACATCAACATGTATAATTTTTTACAAAACAAGAGTAGTTTTAACGCATCTTTTCATGAAATAAAGACAATTAAAAAATACTACTTTTAAAAAATCTACTGAATATATAGAGCTAAATGCATTAAATAATATGAGAGATATAATTTTTATATATCTTTTAATGTTTCAAAAATTTCTCAATTGTAATATCAAGTAGTTTTATAATATTACTTAACAGTTACAAATATTGACTGTTGCAGTACCACTAGTTTCTTTTGGTTTTGTTTGCAGAACTTTCAGTAGAATCTCTTTCAGTTTGTTGTCGGGAACACTGGTATCAAATCGTCTCAGAATCTGTGTTCCCTGGCAGCCTACGTGAGCAGTGAGGGCAGACGGTGGTGAGGCAAGGAAGTGACCCTGGAGCGATCCCCGCGTATCTCCGGGTCACCCTGCTCTGAATCCCCCTCCTTGGGCAGCAGAGACCTGAACTAGAGCGAGTTGCGCGCCACGCAACAGAGGTCAGGACTTACGTCAGCGTCCACTGTGCATGGATGCGTTGGAGGTCAATGTCTCCGCTTTGCGTCCACGCCCTGTCGCGCTAGACCTTGTTTGTTGATCAAGTTGAAGTTCGCGACGTGGAATGTCGCCATAGATGTCGACCGTGAGGCGAACGTAAAATATCCCGAACAGCGTAGAATGCGTGTTGAGTAGGTCACGCACACGAAAAATTTTTATAATATATCCATGAGGAAGTGTCGCATAATTAACGAAATGAAACTAAGCAACAGAAGATAACTTTAGGTATACGGTTACCTGCTGAAATGAAAAATTAGTGAATAAACAATTTTTTTGAATTATTGGGCCGTTATAATCGGGTTATAATCGTCTTCTTCAATAATACTACCTTTCGCAACTCCTGGAATCAAATGTGTGCCTGTAATTCTTATTCAATCCAGAATTCAAATACCATTCCTTCAACATTATGTGTGAACTTTCACGAATTGTTTTTCATTTTTTTCATATTTGTAGGAGTGTTTTATCGAATTAGTAAAATAGTTTTTCTTTTTTTAGTCAAAAAATTATTGTTTTAAAGTAATCATCTATTTAAATCGTAACATACTAAAACGTGAACACAGAAAGTATGAAAACTGTTAATAATAACTAATACAAATCAATAGTACTGTGGACGTTGCCCTAAATTAGCGTATTCTTCCTATATCATAATTCAACATGTATTTGGCATTTGTGAAAATATCGATCATATTTTAGAGTACTGGGGATATTTACTTCCTAAAAAACAATAAAATGATAATAAAACAAAGAAAGTTATGAGATTTATCAGGAACTTTACAATTCAATGTTTGGGTTTTATTTATTTATTTATTTTCGAAATTTATTTATTTATTTTCGAAATTCTGAATACATTCTTGGGTTTCAAAAACGTGAAAATATATACTTTACGTTCACAACAATCTAAAATAGTTCTAAATAAATGGACGTTAAATTACACTGACTATTCAAATTCCATTGTTTCGAAAATGTTTAGCAACATTAATTGCGTAGATAATTACTTAAATTTCAGTTTATAAGTAGTAAAGGGATCTTGTTTTTAATAAATAATATAGGTAGAGTTGGCGATTAGTCATTGAAAAATAAATGAATAAGCGAAGAAAAAATTCAAAATTGGATTCAAATGTAAAAATTACGAAAACATGTTAGAATCATAATATCAATCAATAAAGTTGAAACTAATTGGAACATTACACTCACTCATATCTCTCTCTTATTGTGTTCTACGGAGCATGACGAAATAATTATCATTATTACCTAATGTCATTAAATACTATTAGTTATTACTTTATTATACAATTAAACATCATTTACAATATTTAGAGGAATTGCATTACATGTTTCAGTGGGATGGAATAAACAAGATAATTCATTACCTTCTATTGAATAATGAACATTAAATCAGTGAGATTTTCTTCGTATTCCCCAATATTCACAACATACTAATCAATATTATACGATCTTTTAGGACCCGCAATAGGACTCGAAAACGCTTGTAAAAACCACATATTAGCATAAGTACATATTAAAATAACAAGTGATGTGAACTGAACTGAATTTATTTTGATATTGATATTAACTTGCCGAACCCGTCGGTTACATCGAACAAAAAGAAGAGCTGTAGAAATCTTACAATGAACAATTTCTAAATAAATTCAACATGGAAGACGAAAGCTTTTATTGATCATTCACTTCTTACTCTTGAAGATTAATTGAATAATCTCTAAATTAACACGTGTAGTGTATTAGTTAACATGTTTCTGAAAATGTGACTGAAATGTTTCATGTTTTACAAAATCTATACATGGATGTTTCAATAACTTGCTATCCACAAAAAAGAAAAAATCACGTAAAATCATAATGCGTAACTTGTGTAACTACTGATTCTTTTTTGTTAAGGGACTCGTGTGTCAGACGATTGCTGGATATCGCCATACACTCACTAATATTCACGTTTAAAACACTCATTGATCTTTGAAATTAAAAAAAAAATCACTCTCTTCCCTTCGTTTATTATAACCTTTCATTCACAGCAGTCGACGAAACGTTTCCTTTCCATTGATTGATTGCAACTCTCATTACAAAATAGCTTGCGATCAAACGAATGGACAACTGTCGGCAGATAAGAGTTCATTCTATTAATCTTAGGATGTTATTAACATTTGTGTTTATGCTATAAAACTGTTGATAAGTGACGCTCATAACACATTTAGGACACACTACATTTTATTTACAGGAAAAATTAACAAAATTGGTTGAATGGAATGTTCAATCTGCTTTCTAAGCGAAAATGATTAGTGTTTTAAATATATATATATATATATATATATATATATATATATATATATATTCTTATGTTCTCATTTTGTTTTGAAACCTTTTTGATAAAACTCGTAGTGTAACAATTGCCTTAAAGATACAATTATCATTTAGTTGAGAAACAAAGAATCAAACAGCTCTAAAAATTATTCGTATAAAAGTCTTCTCAAAATGTATTAGATGACTCGTGCTTTTATAATTTTTCACATGTGCGTAAGTGCTTTTCTTCACTCACGTTTTCGATCACTTTTAAGGCAATACTTGATTTTTATTTGTCTCAATATCTAATAGATATTAATTTAGCGAATGCATTTATTAGGGGGGCAGACTGCCTATAGGCAGTATCTGATAGCTAAACAAATTATATACGCCATATATGAGAAAGATCTGTGGGTGTAATTGAGCCTCCAAATGAAGACCTTGTGTCTATAACATGCTACACCACTGAACGTAGTTTTGATAAAACGGAAAGTTAAGGTTTAAACATTTCCATTAATAAGTAAGATCAAGCAGTGCACTTGATATTCATTATTTACAATCTATCAACATTCACAAGATGTAATATCCACCAGATCTAAAGACTTCTGTGGGAGAAGCGGTACACTAATATCCCAATTTCATAAGAAGTGAGGCATAGTATGTTATTGTTCCAAGGTCTTCAATTGCTTCCTCTTTTATTGTTTTTAAGTAACTTTATCACAAATTTGTCTCCCATGCTGATAATTCTCACTACTCAATATCTGTTGATTGATTCAAAAGGCATGAAGATTGGAGTCCTCCAACAAAGTTCGTGGTAAAGAATAACCCTTCTTCCCTCGGGCAGTCGCGTATTGAACAGTGTAGGATACTCTGAACTGCGATTCGCCGCCGGCGCCGTGGAGAGTATCAGCGATGCCGCTCGTGTTGCATCCGTGTGTCACGGGTTGCGGGGCGCGCCTGCCGCGGCCGAGCGCATCTTCCGAACAGCTGCAGGCGTCATCGACGGCCGCCCTGGTCCGATGCCTGGCGCGGAGCGGCGCGGCGCGGCGCGCGTTAATGACTGGCGTAATGACCGCGCTCGGGCCACGTGCGCCGTCGCGTCTGCTCGCCCTCTCGATCGATGCGGCGCAGCGGGTGTTGTTTCTGGAAGGGCCAGACGTCCGCCCAGCTGTGCACTGCGCGCCTCAAGTGCCGAAATGTCGAAGCTCGACGTTTTCCCCGGTTTGTTTGTTTTTCATAAACAAACTTAACGACAAACATGGGAAAAAGAACGAAAACAAGGGTTCTTTTTATGAACATTACACCGAAAAAAAAGAACTGTTGGAGTATTTCAGATCCATGATATGTGACAAATTCCCTTGTTACAGTATCTCTTTAAGTACAGTTCTTTTTTGTCGGTGTACCATCATCATTCGGTTTCTAAGCTTTTATTTTAAATAATGCTAATACGATTCACACACACGTAATTATAAACTACCTTGATTTTAGAAAACTTGAATATTTTCAGTTGGAAGCGATACGATTAGAAAATGCAGCAATGTCGGAGCATAGCCTCGGCTGTGTGGTGAGATTCATACAGTAGAGTTGAATATACCTTGTGCATTTTATACCAAATACATTTTTACTTACCTATATTTTAGAACTTTTCATTTTCTGAATATAAAAAGGACAGGAACATGGAGTCACGCTTGACAGCGTGGTGCAAACGAAACGTTCCCTGAGCAGCGAGCTTTCCTCGCTCTCATAAAAAGCGAACTGCGCGCCAACGTAGCTCCGCCCAGCGGTAATGTTTATGCAAACGCCGACGCGGAAACCGCGTTCACCCCGCCCAGTTTTCATCCTTGGGGACGTCCCGTAAGGAGCGACCGCGCAGCTTCGTCGTCGCCGCCGCCGCCGCCGCCGCCTACCGGCGCTTCCACCGCCGACGCCGGCGACGTCCCTGACTACATTCGCCAACTGCTCCCTTTCCTTCACCGTCCGCCGACTACCAACTTCCTTCGTTCACTTTTTTCCTTATTGATATCTTCGCTGATTTGCTGTTGCACTTACCGTCACACCGTTTAAATTCTGGGTTTTATTATGCGTAATACGACCAATGCTTTGAAAATGGTCGCTAAATTCCCGTTTCGAGATGCGATGAGGGGATTTATCTTATAATTTCAAAACAAGAATGGTATTTAATAAAACTATTCCACGAATGAAATTGCGTACAACACAGAGCTAAAATGCGCCAAATATTGTCAAACAACTGAAATCATGGTAAAATCAAAGAGACGCTATAGAATAAATGCGCTTTATTGCACATGAAGACAGCTACTGATACGAACCTCCTCCTACGATAGATGAGTCGCAGCTTACTATTGCCAATAGCAAGGCGCTGTAAGAAGAATCGGATAGAAAAAGCGATACCTTTTTTTAGATACACCGGCCTGCTTGGGTCATTTTATACGTATATTTAAACACTATTGGTTTTAATTTCACAAATGGATAGTCGTATTCATTCGAGTCGTAGTCAACAACGAAGTTAGTGTGTAGCGATAATTTCTTTCCCTAATATTCTCATACGCCTCGTACATAAATTTCGACTCGTTGGTAGCATCATTCTCGTATAGTTTCATCACAATTGTGTCTGGAAGATTCTCTCTTAGAGAAAGATCAACATTCGCCATTTTAAGTGACATTGTCCAAAATATCTGCTTCACTCATCACCGCAATCAGAGTCACTTCTTCTCTTCTATCATTTTCCTTTCTACATTAATCTTTGTTAAATATGACGGTAATTTCGTAGCATGTCCCTCCAATATTAATATTCATCCTTAATTATATCGTCCTCCCTGGCAAGCGGCTTCAATCACCTTGTTCTCCCTCCGGCGGAGTTGCTGATGGTGTGACCCATTATCACATTTTGTTGTCCTATTCTAACCACCGGCGATCTCCTGGCGGTCATTTCCTCGTCCGTCGGTGGCGACGAAAGTAGCGGTTTCTGCACCTCGTCGCCACGTGCGGCGCAAAAAGCCCGCTATGGCGCCCGCTAATTGAGCGGTTTTGCGCAAGCATTCTCGTGGCGGCTGCGGCAGTGGCCGCGACGGTGGCGACGGTGGTGGGGGTGGCGGTGGCGGTCGGGGTGGCGGTGGCGGCGGGGAGCGGCGGTGGCGACCTGTGTAGCGACGGTTGGTGACGGCGGTGGCGACGGGCGGGGCCGGTGCGTGTGACGACGGCGGTGGCGGCGCGACCGGAGGCGGGGGGTGGCGGTGGCGGGCGCGGCGGGGGCGTGGGCGGTGGCGTGTGGCGGTGCGTGGCGGGTGGCGGTGGCGGTGGCGGGGTGGCGTAGGGGTGGCGGTGGCGGTGGCGGTGGCGGTGGTGGGGGCGGGGGCTGGGGGGGCGTGGGGGCGGCGGCGCGGAGGCGTGGGGGGCGGTGGCGGCGGTGGGGTGGCGGTGGTAGGAGGGGGACGGTGGAGGTGAAGAAGTGGTGGGCGGCGGGGTTGGGGTGGCGTGGTGGTGTGGTGGTAGCGGCGGCGGCGCTGCGACCGCGCCCGTGCTGCCGTTTGCCGACCTTTGGCGCGGGAGGCGCCGCCGGTCGACGCCCACGCGCCTGGAGGCCTCGCCCGCAAAAGGAGAGGGTTGCGAATCGCTCCGCCACGTGGACCGTCGCCCGCGCTCAGCAGCCTCGCACGCACTGCAGCTGCGAGGTATTTCCAGGAATGATCGCACGCCGTCAGCAAACTAAACCACCACACGTCGAGTTACCTTTCCGTCGCGTTGCCGTGTAGTTGATCAGATACTTGTCCACGAGTGCTTGGAGTATAAATTATATTATGTGTATTATAGGAATAAGTTTCTTTATTATTCTTTGATCTTTGCCGTATTTTCAGGAAATGTGGGATATGAAACTAATGGATTTCCCACTTTTTTGTTTCAAACAGAATTCTTTTCAAAGGCTTGAGTTTGTTCATATTTGTGGAAGGAATTTGTGTGGAAGAGCTCACTTTCGCTTGCTTACTGTTTTTGGAGTCTTTTAAATTTTGAATAGTGCTCATCGAGCAAAATCCGTTGTTGCTCTTACTGTTGATTTACATTCTGACATGCTCATTAATGTCGTGCCGTACTGGGCAATTAACCACAATTCAAGTCAAGGTTCTTTATCAATGATATCTAACTCTTAATTGGAGCCAGTGACTAGTGGTGGAATGGTCAACGAGCTTGCAAAAGGGTTCGATTGTACAATTCGATTCATCATTTCTATTCTGAGACACATTTCACACAAAGAACAACAATCATTGCAATAAAAATATTACGAATAATAGATGTGACATGTAAGGTTGACCTGACACCAAAATGTAAACATAGATAATATCTATTCGTATAGATAAGCATATTAAAAAACTATTCAAAATAAATTGATCATGTATCGTAATGCTTAACAGGTGTAGGAAATTCGCACATCTATATTAATTTTATCATCATTAGACGAAATTAAGGAAATTACAGATTCCGTTGAAGTTTCTAAACCAAGGGAATATCTGCGATTTGTTGTTGGGATGATCGGCTATGTGTCATTCAATATGTTTCGAAATTCCATCTTTTATAAGACAAATTCATGTAAATAAAAATTGCCTTTTCTTGAATAAAAGTACTTACATTTTATCTTCTACAACTCATTGTTGTTTCCAATCTTAAAGAGAGGCAGTTAAAATCCGTAATGAATACAGGCTGTTATGAGTGGTTTATCGTACCTCCAGCATTTTACGTTAGCAAGTAAATTGTGAAGTTATTATGGGTGAATTGTTTCATTTAAATACTAAAAATGTAGGATTTAAGAAATAACGATTTAAAACGACAATGTACATTAAAACTAACCTAAAAATCTGAAAAAAAAACTCTCATTTGGCAGGTAAATTACGAATTACAGATCTGACGAGTTCTTGCGTATGATGGAGCAACACACGCATTTATCGCGGTATTTTTGAGTTGTGTTACTATTTTTGTCTTAGTGTAATACACAAATATTTTTACGAATATCTCTCGCAATAAAGTAAATGTATTTATTGACTCTCAAACTTTGAGTATGCCATGATAATTACTAAACATCTCAAAGAAAAATTAATATGTAATAATTATAAATTAGTTCATATTAAATTTCAGACTGCTATCAGTTTCAGAAGACAGTAGAGATTCTTAGGTTCTAGAAGTTAATCATGAAGAACAGGGTCGTAAACTACCGAGCTAGACAAAATATTGGGGGACATTTCCAGCGGCGAGTGCGACAACGGGCCCTGCCAAGATTGAGATGCCGACATTATGCATCCCCTCTGGCCTGGCCAGCTTCAGCTCAGCTGGCCACCACAGCCCGCACAATGCAGGTGTTTTTGAGCCATTTCGAAAATTTATGCCTTCCGAGTGAAAAACGGGGCAGTAGACGTCGCTTTCAATTTATGAAAGGGGAGGAAATTGATTGTCGGAAAGACGAGTGGGCATCGATGAGAGGGAGAGTGCAGGGGTTGGCGGGAGCCGGCTAGAAAACAAGTTCACCGACGTTGTCACTGGTAATCTACATTCATGACGCTCGTAAATGGAACCGGTGCTCCGCGCCGCGCCGCGCCGAGGCCCAGGTAACGGGGAATTTTGGTCCGAATTATTAATCCTGGGGTCGCCCTGAGGAGACCGACCCGCGCTCCCGCAAGACCGCCCGCCGAAATGTCACGGCCTTGGCCGGCACGGTGCCCTTGCCGCGGCTGCTCGTCGGCCGTACGATTAGCACCGGCCCCTCCTCCTTCCCCTCCTGCCCCCTCATCACTGAGTTATCCCGGCCACTCCTTGCGATTGTTCTGGAGGCCTGCGAACCTCATTCTCCGCCTCTCACCTAGCTCTCCAGCTGCCGTCATTAGCAGTTGTATAAACGAGTAGTCTTGAAAGATGTCGTTGGTATTGTAAGTTTAGGAAAATTCAGTAAAGATTTCGTCAGACTGAATGGTGAAATTGTCGCATTCGTTATGAACTATACACAAGCTAGAATATTCTCTACGAAGAATGTGAGGAATGATGCACCTTTTGAATAAGTATCATTTACATACGTTCCATTACCAATAAAAAACTAGAGGACTCAAGTTACTTCGGTTTCTGTAAATATTTTTCATTGAACATTGAGTTTTATATATAATTATTTTCATAATTACTATAATTGTACGTACATTTTATTTTACAAACTGTGAAAATTCCTTTTTCGCTCCATGTTATTCCTTACATTATATTTCACATAGAGAACACATGTTTCACGTTTGTCGGCGTTTTAAAAAATGCACGTTTTCCTATTTTTGTTTCTTTGATATCGGTTTATTGAACTTACCAGAAGTTTCTTAGTTTCTTCGCTCTCAGAATATTGTTTTATCGGAATAATTCCACGATCTAAATATGAACTTGAGCCTATAAGAAATAGCTTATATTAAAAAAGAACTTATAAGTTTAATTAGAAACACGACGGGATAGAATCAAGCTCATTGACTTCTTGCAACCTACGTCCAAGTTTATCCAATAAAACCAGTAATAGTAAACTTCTTATAAAACTTGTCACAGTTCATAGAAAACCACAAATATCTGTCACTAATAAACTTCCCGGATATCTCTTCCTAATATAGCTCCCTTGGGACTACTGAAAAATATTTGCGGGATATAAGTATTTAAATTAATATAAATACGTTATTTGCATTATAAAAGTCAAGTAACAATTGAAACTAGAGCCTCACATTTTAGTCCAGCAATGAAGAAATGAAGTATCATTATTAAGAGTTCTAATAACTCACATTATTATGCAAAATCTTGGACAATGCTGTAGTTGATCATTTTCAGTCTCGGATTGTGTTGAACTGCCCTCTTCTCACTGAATAAAGAATCTATTCGTGTAGTTTGGCCGTTGAATTTAGTTAAACCTATTCGCGGTCATTGACATCTTCAATTTCGTGGTTGTTACTGAAAATGAACTTTCCTTGACACTTGGATTAAAATTCCTTTTAGATAAATAATAACGCTCAAATGCTCCTTCTCGTCTGAATCTTCACAGTCTACATTCTACTTGATAACATCCAACAAAGCCCGTGACAATATTTTCTGCATATTTTCTTTCGGTAGTTGAAGGATGTTAAATTATTAATGAGACTAATTAAAAAACAATAGTTGCCTCGGCAATCCAGTTATCTTTTAGTATTATGTTCATCCCTTCACATTCTCATCATCTCGAAAGTTCTTCAATTTATCATTTTCTTGTCGTCGCCTTCATCTGTTTTCAATTTGTTACTCGGATGGCGCGCA
Source organism: Gryllus bimaculatus (assembly GCA_017312745.1). NCBI lineage: Eukaryota > Metazoa > Arthropoda > Insecta > Orthoptera > Gryllidae > Gryllus > Gryllus bimaculatus. Next base: position 4,541,449 of record BOPP01000085.1, on the reverse strand, counting down.
CTTATTTTGAGGCGTCCTTCCCATTGCGTTCTCGAGTTTCCAGAGCTAAAATTAATTCGGCGATATCGGTTTCGCATCGCTCCGTTTTCCTCGCGCGGTCGCCCCCGCCCACGGGCGACGCCTCTGCCTCCGCCGCCCACTCGCCCGCCCCGCCCCGCGGAGCGCCCGCCGCCGGAGGTCAACCGGTGGCAGCGCGCGCGTCGCGTCGCGTCGCGACGCCTGGCGTTGCGTTGCATCGCGTCGCGGTCTGGGCAGGGCGCCGCCCGCCGCCGCCGGTGCCTTTCTCTGTCGGAGAGCATTCATATCTTTCTTCTTTTTCAAATATTACATTATGTTCTGTTGCCATTTTTTCTTGTTTTATATGTTATCTCTTTTCTGATTTCATTTCCTTTCTTTTTTTTTTTGCGTTTTCTTTGCATTGCATCGCCTGCGCTTGGCGCTGCCAGCAGCCCGCTGACGTGGCCCCGCTGTCGCCGCCGCCACCGGTGCGGGTGTTGTAAGGGTTTTAATGACTGAGTGGTGACAAAACGTCTGAGGATTTTTATCCTTAGAACCAGTTAACGCCCGTGAAACATTCAAGATTTAATTTTATACCTAATGTTATTGTAGCATATTTACTTGTTCAGTAATTTCCTATATGTTAACTTGACTCTGTCTTTTCATATTTTCTTTTTGTATTTTCCCTTTTGCTATTTCTCCATAAGCGAACGTGTAATATCATTAAACTGTTTTCATATGGAGTATATACTGAGCTCCTTTAAATGGCAATCAATTGGAAGGCTTTATCAGTAAAAAATAAACAATTTTTTATCACCACCGACACTGATTATTTTTAAAAGGCAATATAAACATAAACAATCTCTAAAATCATTGATCCAATCGACGTTTTTTCGCCAAAACAAATTTTATTTGAGTCAGGATCACAGAAGTAAGCAATAATAGTATGTTTTTGTACACGATGACTGATATTGCTACAAAATGAATTAATGCTGTATCATTTTCTTTAACTGTCTGTACTCGAATCCAATCGAAAGAGTATGTAGGTAAATACCATCCACTAACATTCCCAAGAGTTTCCTTATAAGCTCCTCCGCATTTTTTCTCATTGAATTGCAGATTTCCTTTCATTTCCTTCACTTCCAAACATTCATTTTCTCACCTGCAATATCAATCTCCTTCTACTCCTTCCCCCTCATTCCCCAGGGATGATATATTTTTCTTTCATCTTTCTTTTAATTTTGGGAGAGTTCCGGTGCATGTTGTTTCTGAAATTGCTCGTTTCTCTCTGTTTTGAAAATTAATAAGAATTTAATCTGCTCCCTTTGTTTCCGCGACACAATTTACGACTCTTTTTGTTGTATGTATTTTCTTTTCGCCAAGCAATATTTATTTTATGGTCTTTATGGAATTGCCTCTCCTTCTCTTCCTTCACGTGGGGTTCCCTTCCGTCGTGTTTTCACGGTGGCATTTATTCTCCTTAAATAATTCATTTATGGAAGCTTTTTCTTATGTCTCGGAGTGCTCTTTCATGACGCCTTTTCCTCTTGGAAATGGTCATAAGGCCGAAGAACGTTGCGAGAGAATAATTTATATTCAACCGCGTAATTATATCTGGTTTTCTCGTGCCCTTCACGGTCGGTGGCGTTGCTTAAGTAAGGCATGGGACGTCGCAAAGGGGTTGAGGCAGAGAGAGTGATACGGACGAAGACGTTGTACAACTCTCACTGATGAACGGCAGAAGCAGCTTCCGACGACGGATTTAAGTTATGCTTTATGAAATTCTTATTGTGTTCACCATTTCTCAGATGTTTTTCTCGTATTATTGGCAATGCTTTTTTAATTTCTTACACTTTACAAATCTTATCCGGTTTTTGAAAAACACGGATGCGATTCTTTTTTTGTTTTAGAGTCTGGTAAATGACCGTCTGATAAATAAAAGCGTGTAAAAATAATTATGACAATGAGTAATTTATCGTAGTAAATACATATTATTAGCTAGTGCGTTTTGTGATTTATAGAGATAAATAAAGTGCGAAACCATGAAAAAACGGCCGTGAATATAACACAAGTAATCAACACATCTGGCACACTTACTGGGACACACTCACGCACACTAATTCGGGCACAGATTTCGGGTTCCGTTTTTCAGGTAACGTTTTCCTGGCAGAGTTTTTTTGGCACAGTTTTTCAGACACTGTTCTTCTCGAACTACTTCTGGAGCACTGTTTTAGGGCATGATATTCGAGAGAGGTTAGCCATAATTTTAAATTTACCCCATCATTTCACTATTACTTAATTATTGTGTTTTCATTTAAGTTATTAGACATTGTAGCTTAGGTACTTTTTAAATGTACAACTTTTGTGAAAAGAAATATATGTTCAATACCTTGGAAACTTAACTATTCCTACACCATTTAGAAGAAAACATTATATATATTCGTCTCGTAGTTTGAAGAACATTCGTCTCGTCCCTAGAGAAAAGTGTTGGTTCGTTAGTTTGTTTCCTTAAAGTAATATTATTCCTATTGTAGAACTGTGACCTGTCGACAGAGCCAGTTATGCGTCAATTTTGAAACCGTTCATTTTACTGTCTTTCACTACGTCAGCGACCTTTCCTACCAATTTTCCTTTTCGGTCTTCATTAAGTTTCTCGGTATTTCGACATTTTTAGCGGGCTTCGGCATCGTTTTCATAATTTTCTTCTCAGTTCCACCGCCCTCCCAGTGCCACTCTTCGCCATTCCATCGATTCCTTCAATCGCCGACCTTCCCTCCCCATCCAGACTCTCGCCACCCCTTCGTCTGCACTTCCTCCTCTGTACCCCTTCCTCTGCACCCCTTCCTCTGCACCCCTTCCTCTGCACCTCCCCCTTTGCACCCCCTCTGCAACTACTCTGCACCCCTTCCTCTGCACATCCTCCTCTGCACCTCTTCCTATGCACCTCCTCCGCTTCGACTGAACGTGCGTGCGAGACGTTTTGTGGGCGGAGCGCTCCCCTCGCTGGGCAGAGCCGTGGGCACGGCAAGGGGCAGAGGGATGAGCGGGGCGAGGGGCAGACCCAGCCGCCCGCGTGGGGAGCGCGAATTTTTTATACGCGCTTCAAAACTGTACTCCTTTATTGCCCCTGTGTTCATTGGCTATGCTTTGCAACCTGCATGTTGTGCCAGTGGTTATGAAGGAAGATCAGAAGTTTTTAAATTTTGTGCCAAGTTCAAGTACTTCAAATTGCGTATGTTTACTGATGAGTAGTAGTTTATGGAGTTGCCTCGAAACTTTATCTTCAATGTAATTTAGTGAACATGTATTCCCTCGTGATAAGTGGTTTGTTCTACCTTGCGGAACTTAAAACTTCTTCGATAAATTTTTTACTTGGTTCACGAAGTGCAAAGCCACAGAATAATTTTAAGTTACTGGATTAAGACTAATTCTCGAGTAAAAGATCGAGATGATTCAAAAGAGTTAAAATATGAAAGTGCGTTGTAAAGATAGTCCAATTCTCTCATACTTTACGCTTAAATAATGGTTGAGATTTCTCGGGTGAGAACGTGTGTTCTACGTGATGTGAAAGAAGTGAAGTGAAGTGTAGAAGGAGCAATGCATCCAGCATCTGGATGGATAGAAACGCTCCTGGAAAAATTCTCTTGCCTTGCATAGGTGAACTGTTGCTACACAAGTAAAATAGTTCTGCAAAGGCTCCATCAGTTTGACATTGACAAAATATATGTCAGAGAAAACGACATAAAAATGTAAATGTGTTTTAAATATTATGGAATGTATGCATGCATTTTTCTCTCTAATATCTCGTCTTTCTAGAAAAATGAAAGAAGAAATTATATTATTATTATTATTATTATTATTATTATTATTATTATTATTATTATTATTATCATTATTATCAATATCATTATTGTGAAATATTACACCGAGAAGAAGTAAAGAAAGACAAAAGAATGGAAGAGTGTATTTGTAATTCAGAGTTATGAAGAGAAAGAGGGTATGTAATGCAGTGGAGATGAGAAGACAAGAATTGTTGGGTAATATGAAGAATCAAAATTAAATTGTATTTAAGAGAAAATCCAGAACAGTATCTAGGAGTTCCAGTGGGAACAGAATCAGTGGAAATGCCATTTATGAGATCGCTTTTGTTTGTGACAAGAAGAGATAGACTTCCTAATGATGATGCGAGAGAATTGTTAAAAATTGACGAGAAGCAGCAGCAGACGAAGAACCAAAAGAAAGAACAGAAAACGAAGAAAGGAAAAAGGAGCAGAAACAGAGGAATGAAGGGCAGGAGGTGGAGGAGGAGCTGAAGATGAAATTCATTGTGGTAGAAATTATTGCAATGCGCATGTGCACTGGAGGAGCGGGTGCTTCTGGGCAGGAAAAAGCCGGAGTTGGCGGAATGTCCGGCGGAGCTGGCGATGGTGGGCGGGGGCGGGGGCGGATAAGCGCTAATGGCGCAACTGCCCGTGGGATAGCGCAACTAGCGCCCTTAATCTCGGCCGACGCGGCCAGATAGGGCGTTATGGCTGCTTTATACCCGTCTGCCAGTGCCGGCCCCGCCGCCGCCGCCCTGCCTCGGAATTAAAGGGAAGGGCCCTTATGCCGCTCTCATTTTTGTGGTTGTTTTACCTCGACACAGAGGCGGGTTGGCAGAGGCCCCTCCGGCGCCAGTTCATAGAGCAGATGTTACTGCAAAGCCGTGGATGCGCCTATACAAGAGGTTGAAAATGAAGTTTTCTCGGCGAAGGGTTCTCAAAAATTGAAAGAAGAGGGCTGAAAAAGAGGATAATGAATTTTAAGATTCTTTGTTGGAGTTTAATTAAACTGCTGTAATTGAATTAAAGCAAAGAAATTTCTTATATCTTTGTAACATAATGAACCTTCCAGGAACGAAAGCTACAAAATTACTGTTGCCTAAATTAGCTGTTTGTGTGACGCATTGGTATGTTAAAGCTGGTAAACGTGATCTCGCAAAAATTTATCCAAGCCTTTAAAAAGTACTGAGCGCATTTTGTATCATATGGTACGAATATATCAAGAGTTATTGGTGTTTGTGTTATAAATTGATCTAATCACAATCAATCGAGTCTGTAGGTGCTCACAATGTTATTCATTATATTATAGATTCTTTCTTTTTCATTTAAAATATATTAACGCTACACAGATTCGCAAGCTTAGTTCTTTTCTGTTCCTCTACGAAAACAAGATAATGCCGTCTTTACAAACGTCATAAAATATTTTCCTCGCATCGAATTTTCACACTTGATTTCTTTTCGTTGGCTTTTACCTCAGTATTTGGTTGCATTCCAAGCAACGAATATACCTCTTGCATGCTGATAGGGACGCTTCCTTTAACCCAACGTACTCAACCCAGTGGTCTGATTCGATTATTTAGTACGCAAAGTTGGCGACCATGCGCTCGCTCGCGCACCCTAAACATAGGATGCGACTCAGCACATGAGCACACTACATTTAGCCGCTTTGGCACGTGTGCTGTAATGATTCTCATCGTGTTGAATTATAGTGGTTCTCTGTTCAAATCTGCACATCGGATTGCTGACGTTTCCACAGGGTTCGAAGTGCCTCATTTGTTGTGACGGAAGTAGAACGACAAACAGAACCCGCATAAAATCATGAAAATGTGAGTGCTGGATTAGAAATCTTTATTTTTAATGTTGTTGAACCAGTGAATCTCAAGAACAGTATAGGGTAATGAGGATAACTATTCACATCTGTTAGCCTGTTTCTGTCTTCTCATGGTTAAGAGATTTAGAATGATCATACAGTTGTGATGCGTGTATCTGTTTATAAAAGCTTCTCAGTGATTATAACTATAAGTGATGCATTACGTTTCTATGTTCAAATGAACAGTAGGATATCTTACAAGTGCCCAATACAACATATTTGTACAGATCTGGATAAAGATACTTTATTTCAATTACTTTTTCAAAAACATGTTTGTGTAAAAGTGTAAGAGAATTGAGATTGTATTCTTTCAGAATTTGTAATCCTCTCTCATTTCATTAGTTTTGGATAATAAGATCATCATAAAAAGAAAATATGTTGTTTGCTCAATTTTCCATTTAGAGCATGGATTAGTACTTTTTGATAGTCACTTTTTCCCTTTGTTTCCTCCCCAGTTTTTCCCTTTGTGCGATGTAATCGCTGGAGTTTAGCTAGGATATCAATATTCAAATTAATTTTCGAGAATATTTTCTGAAAGATGAAATTACAAAGTAATTCTTAATTATAAAATATATTGTACCAAATAGATAATAAATTTCATATAAGTAACAGTTTTGAAAATAAAATATTAATTTGGAAAGTAAGTTTGATTAATTTTAACTGTTACTAAATTACTGTTTTAATTTTAATCGATGAGAAATACTGGACTTCGCGAGTTGATTGCAAGCGACATTATATACTTGTAAAGCACGATTATAGCACTCCAAACTGTGTAGAAGTTGAGCTTAATTCCGGTAGCGGGCCTTCACAACAGCTTTAGTGACCCTGGACTGTGGCAGACAACTTAGCGCTTTATAAGGCCTCTCGATTTACCATAAAGGTCGCATCATTTCACATGCGCTGCAACGAATCATTCCGGAATGTGGCGGAGAACGTGCATATAAAATTGCATGACAGGTAACAGTGATGTTGTTTTATTTTCATGTAATGAACGACATTCTTATTTCTTTAAGTAACGGTGGTGGTAAAGTGACGACATTGCTTCTTGTGTTCTAGAAAACATGCAAGAGACTCACACGAATAGCTCATACAACCAAGACAAAATGTTTGAATAAGTATACTTGGTCTTCTTGGAACCCTGGTCTTTTTGGAGTAAGAAGTTTTAACCGTTTCGTTGATGTTCTAAATTATTTAAAATGTAAATGTAAGGAAAGTGACAGGTGAAGGTTAGCAAGATGTAGGTTAGGAAATAAAACTAGAGCGACTAAATATTGAATGAATAGTGAGGGAAAATCTGAAATCAGTGAGATAGAGGAGAAAGACTGGTAAAGTATTTTGGATAGATGTGTTTTGAGGAAAAAAGTACGTGAGAAAGATTGAATGTTCAATATAAGGTGTGGTGGATATTAGAGTACATAAGTGAAAGGATCAATATGGTTGAGAAATACTGGAAAATGTATAGTATGTAGCGTATTAGTGTACACTACTTGTAATATATTCAGTATTATTGCATATTATTAAGCGAACTTAACAATTATATTTTAAAATTTGTAAAAATAAATTCATTTTACTTGGCCTTTTTATTTAGAACAATATTTAGTAGGTTTAAGATAATTCATAAAAAGTATAAAACGAAAATATGTTACTAAGTATTTGTTATAAAATAATGAAAGTTATGTATATTTTTCTTCCCCCAAAAGGATATTAAGGAAGTATATTAAGATTTCTACCTTTCAAACTTACAGAATATTAAAAGGATTTTATTGTACAGATAACTTCAAAATTCTCATTCCCAATTTTTAAAAAAAGCAACAACAAAACAAGCCTTATGTAATTCAATATTTGTTATATGTATTATGTATTATTGCATATATTATAATTGCATGATTTTGTTGAAAACTGCGAAGAAGAGTTTTCTGAATTTGCTCAAAGCATGCATATACATTGAGACATATTTGATTCATTCATAAAAAAATACTAGAAAATGTATTCAGTTGTACAAGTCAAATTGTTAATGTAATATAAATTTACATTAAGCACATAATTGATCGGATTTTTTGTAAACACATCATTGATCTCAAGCATTTACATTTTCGACCCTGCTACCACTTAATCAATATGCGCTAAAGCATACTTACATGTTTCAGTAAAAGCGTACCATTTCAACCTTCACCAACGTTCACATGTCGTGAAATATAATTTCTGGAAAACTGTATAAACCTTAGTCTGAAAAATGATTTACGTTAAATAGTAGAACTGAAAGTTTTAAAGAAAAATTGCAATACGGAAAAGCCGTGCATTATTCGATTTAGTATTTAACATTGTTGTCTCTGTAATCTCTCCACACGCACTATCTCCGCAATGGGTATTATAACTCTTCAATTTTGTCTGTAAAAAATAATGATATTTTCTGAATCTCGTATTGTTGAAGGTTGCATTGGTAAATACATTTACCGCATACTGAATAGTGATGGAATGGAACATATTGGAACCTCGGATTAAGGCAACAAGAACAATCGAGAAGTGGTATCGTTGTAACTATTTTTATCAATATATGTAACATCCCCACATTTTTCTGAAGTTCTTTGCAATGAAACGCCTAGGGATTGGTTTCATTCCTCTTGAAACAGGGAAGAAATAGTTCAGGGAGAATTCAGGATTCAGTTTGCGGGAGGCAAGTGGATACTATTGAGCTATCAATTTCCCGTTTTCATTAACATCTCATTTCAGCGAATCAGTGCCCGCTAGAATCCAAACCCTCAACCCCGCAAGGTAATTCACTGGCTCTCCGCAGAATACGCGCCTCGTATTCCGGAGCCGCACCGCACCTAACATTCCTGTCTACACGCGCGCCAGCACCCTCGCGCCATTTCGTCCCGCCCCGCCCCGCTCCGCCTTCCCCGTCTGCCATGCCCCGGCCTGCCACCGACCCCCTCCCGCTCGCCACGGCCTCCACAACCCCGCCTGCCCCGCTCGCCTGGCAAACGCCCTCCCCGCCCGCCCTGCAACCCGGCCTCCGCGCTGCCCCCGCCAACCCACGCCGACCCTCCCCCCAAGCCCCTTCCCCACCAGAAAACTCGCCCCGCCTGAAACCGCCCCCGCAAACTCGCCCGCCGCCCACCCTGCTTGCACGCATCGTCCCCACCCCGCCCAACACTGTCCCGTCCCTTTCTCCTCACCGCCGCGTCGCCCACCCGATCGCCACGCCTCTTACAACCCCGTCTGCGCCGCATCGTCCTGGCAAACGAACTCCCGCCCGCCCTGCCAAACGCCCGGCCCCGTCCTGCCTGCAGTCTGCCAGGCCTCTCCGCCATCCCCTCCCCCAGCCCGCAACCCGCCCCGCACGGCCCACCCAGCTGCCCGCATCGCCCCGCTCCGCCCCGTTCGCGCCGCCCCGTTCGCGCTGCCCCGTTCGCGCGGTCCTTCCCGTCCGAGCTGCCCCATCCTCTCCGGCCGGCCTCTCCGCGCCGCCTCATCCACTCCGCCCTCCATACCTGGCCCCGCCAATTCCGCCTGCTCTGTCCCGCCCGCTCCGTCCTCCCCGCCACTCCGCCCTCCTCACACGCCCCGCACCGCCCGCTGCCGCCGCGCCGATCTCCCTCCTTTCTCCGCCCCCGCCCGTTCATTACCGAGCAGTGTTTGACGAGGCGTTCCGCCCGCCCCCGGACGCGCGCTGGCTGCCTCGCTGGTGGGGGAGGCGCGGGCCGGCCGCCGCGCCGCGCCGCGCCGCGCCGCTCTTGGTCATTATCGCGTCCGCGCGCCGAGGCGTGCTCGCGGTGCGCGCGCGTGCGGGAGAGCAGGCAGCCACCGCCCACGCACAGTGGCGCCACTCGGGTTGCCTCTCAGATGCGCGCAATGGAGGTACTGGCGTAGTTTTCTTACGTAGCACATGCAGAATTACGTATGTATCGTCGAGTAAAAGGAAGAACTGGTGATGGCGTATGGGGGCAGAAGTGTAATCTGAACACAATCCCTTCAGCAACACAATTTCTATCCCACTCACCTAATATTTAAAAAAAAGAACGTTTGTTTGTTCGTGTGTTATTTGCGCCCGTAGCATTCATCCAATTGATATAAAATATTGTTCAACTTATTGATTTTACTTGTGCAAAAAATATAGGCAGAGTGCAGTGGGAATGTGCGTATGTCTGTCGCATATAGACGTTAATTGATGACGATTTTATGCGTTTATGGCTACTCAAGCGCCCCTGAACAGAAGCCCTAAGGAACCCGCCGCACCCTCAAGCATTAAGCGCGTCTTCGCTGCATACTCTGCCCCTGTGATTGTGAAATATCGGCCGGAATTACTACATGAATGTTATCTCGGAGAAGTAAATCACATTTCTCCAATACATTGTCGCGCTTCATGTCCAAACTTGAGGAAAAACGTTTTAACAATAGAATACTTGACAACCATGTCTGAATCAGGAAATAGAATAATCCCATATTCGCGAGAAAGTTTTTCATCTTTTATTTATTTTTTGCAGAACGTAGCGTAAAACGTGATTAACAATCACGTGAAAGTAGCGAGTGAAATGTAAGACATGAGCATGGCCGGGTCCAGTAGTGTACATACCTGGATTATACCTGGACCACATACATACCTGAATTATGAATAAAGATACCAAGATGCGTGACTGGCAACATTTGAAACCCCAAACTTTTAGAGTACTATAACACATATTTGCATCAACATATGAACAGGATACATTTGTATTTGTACATGTTAACGTCTTAGGTTGGATTCGAATGAAAATTCTCTCAGTTTCATAGTTGTCAGGGGGCCTTATGACTTTGAAAATGTTATTTCTGCGAGTTCTTCTGTGATCGCTTTTCATTGTTGCACAATTATGTTTGCTGTCTGAGCGAAATGATCACAAATTATGAATTTTGGATAGTGTCAACTTAAAAATATGGATGTTTTAATTGTGCGTGAAGCAAGGTCTTACAAAAGAGATTATGTATATTCACAAATATTTTTCCGTATAAAAATTGAAGCATTTAAGAAATAAATTGTGGTAAATCATTGTGTGTTCCTTCCTTAATCATTACAATAAATATGTTTAACAGTAATATCACATAACATAATATTTACTACTTTCATTCATTACTTACTGATCAACGCGAAAATTTAGTGTATTTTGTAATGTTAAGATAATAAAAATACCTGACTTCTTTCCAGTATCCTCAAAAATACTAGCAGATCTGAAATATGATTTTAAAAATATGAATTGAATTTGTAAGAATAACTGAGAACAGTGAATTGAAAAACACTCCATATTTGACGTGTTACATATAGAAAACAAAAGATTTTCTCGTAAATAATTACGAATTAACGCTAAATCTCTCAATGGATAAGGTAAGACAGACGGCGTGGAAATGACAAACGAAACTGAATAAGAAACTTCCTAGAAATATCTTCGGATCTCTAATTATTCAGCCACTTCATCTAAATCCATTTATACAATCGTCTAAATGTAATGGAATAATTTATGCAGCTCCTTCTCTCTTAATTACGCAATTTGCTGACAGGGAGAGAATTCTTGAGAATAAGAATTTTGTAACACTGTTATTTGTATCTGCATCACTAATAATTAAGTTCGTAGAAAGCGACCAAAAGGAATACATTTTTAAATAAGTACGAGCGTTTTGGGAATTTATGATTTTGTAACAGTCTTCATTACAGTAACATAACTTTCAATGTACTTTGTTTTTGACTTACTATCTCAAATAAAGGTCAATGACTGACTCCCCTTTATAAGGAAGTAGCATTCTTTTCAAACGAATTTCATCTAAAAATGGATTAAAAGAGCAACAACATTCCTGATTTGTCTCTACATTTAATTCTGAAAGGAATAATTTCATCGAGTCTGAATAACTCTTTAGTTTCCAAGATTTTCATAATCATCTTCTATTGCATTGTGTTTCAGTTAGAATTGTTTGCACTCCTGCAATTCCGCGACTCACTATTCAGACTTATGACAATTTCACTGAGCCGGTCAATCGTACTATATAAATTAAAAGAAGGAATAGTCAGTTTCTCATTACACGATCAAGAATGAAGGCAAGATATTGAGTGTGAAAAGATATTCCAATTCTTCAGAAAGTTTCAGGTTAATTTCTTGAAATGAGATAGCTGCCCCAGATATTACACCAGTAAGAAACAGGAGTTGGTGGATCCGTATGAGAAAATAATTGGGAAATGAAATGAAAGAAAAGCACAGTAATATGAGCTCGAGAAGCAGCCGTCGATGACAAAGTACAGCAACGATTCCGCTGTGTGCACTCAAATTACACTTATTTTACTGCAAAGCGGAGATGAGCTGACTTAAGAGTTTGAAACACCATTGCCGATATTCAATCTATGCTTTCAAATTCTTTCATATTCACATTCTTTTTCTTTCTTGAAGGCGCCCGTCCGCCTTCGTCGCCATGCGCCGCCCTACCCTGCTCCGCCCCACCTCGCCCCGCACCTCACCGCCCCGCTTCGCGCCGCCGGAGCGGCAATTCGTCCCGCGGAAATTCGCGCCGAGTGGAGGCGAGAATGTGTAACTTCGCGCCGTAACACGAGTCGCTGTTTACCGCGACGCGCGCTCTCTAAAGGACGCCGTTTCTCCAACCGGCGCGGGCGATGCGGCGAGAGGCTCAGCCGTGCCAGGGCGTTGAGAGAGCAGATGAAAGAAAGATAGAGAGCAGATGAAAGAGAGAAAGAGAGAACAGATGAGAGAGAGAACAGATGAGAGAGAGAGAACAGATGAGAGAGAGAGAACAGATGAGAGAGAGAGAACAGATGAGAGAGAGAACAGATGAGAGAGAGAGAGAGAGAGAGAGAGAGAGAGAGAGAGAGAGAGAGAGGAAAGGGAATGGCTCTGTCGAGGGAATTTCAGCTGTTTGCAAACGCTCTGTCCGCGCCATCTCGCATACGTCGTCGTGTCTCTTGGCGAGCGAGCATGTGTGAGCTAGCGCGTCTGCTGTGCGGTTCAAAGGGAAAACTGAAGCGTGAATGTAACAACCTTAAAAATGTTACATTGCCTCTCCTTGTGTTACGGTGTTATTTTGTTCTCGTGTTTGGTTTTGTGTGTACGGTCATTAATAAGAATCATTAACCGACGGTGGCAGGATTTTTGACACTAACTTGTCCTCTAGGCCGAATTCTGCTGCTGTCTGAGGGATAATTCTAAGAGCCGGCTGCTCTAATTGTAAGTTTACCGTGGTTTCTCCGATCAACACCATGCAAATGACTCACCAGTACCCTAACAGAGGGGCCACGCACCGCGCGCAATATTTTCTTTATCTTCCTTGTCCTATCCTTACCCATTACTAACACCCTTTCACTTACATGCATTACATTACCACATGTACCGGGGGACCGGCCGGGAGCCAAGAGCTAGTGCCGGCGGTGCTCCACTGGTGGGAGATACTTGGTTGGGAGAAAACTCTGCTAGCCGACGCCGGCTAGGTCGGCGCTGGATCTCGCCATCCAGCGGGAAAAAATCACTGCCATCTCCCTAAGAAAAAACAATGCACTGCAATTGCGAGACTAATGATTACTAAACTAGCATTTGACGCGTTCTGAATCACTAACAAAAAAAACAACCAGTATGAATCATTTATGTGTAACACTGTGAAAATTGTATCCATCTATTTCTCCTTCCTCGTTCTTACTTGTTCTGTGGATAGGAATCAAATACAAGTCCTCTTCGAAAAATCTTAGGTCCAAGACTTCTTAGTTATTTTTGCCAGGTTCAGGGCAACTACTGCTGCCAACTGCAAATTTTCTCACCAGGAAGTCCTTGAGTTTGAGTCCTGATAGTGGCGGGTTTTCATCACTAAATGGCTAGGCCGAATTCAGCCGCTGTCTGAGGTAGAATTATCCCGGCCAGCTGTTCTAATCGTAAAATTTCCGTGGCTTCTCCGGACATCACCAAGAGTATGCCGCAGCGAAACCCTAACACTGTGTTCATAGATGCGCGCGATATTTCCTTCTTCGAGTGTGCCTTTTCCCTTGCACTTACATCCACTACTCTACCAGATATAGTCGGAGACTAAACTGGAACTTCTCCGCTTCTTGCGACTGGGACGATGTCCCGCTGCCAGTGGTATACCAAGAAGGATGAATCTCCCTCAATCCCACATGTCCACATGCCCACATGTCCTCGGTACGCTCGCACGACAAACTCGACTCGTGCATGAATCACCTGTTTCGCGCTCTCGTCACGTAAACTGCTATTCTGTCTTTCTGTTTTTAAGACATGCCGAGAAACTCGATTTCATTTTGTTTTGTATTTTCTGAATGTGGATTTCTATGAAATTCAATATTTATCATTACTATTCACATTGTGTTTAGTATCTGCATTAAGGTTTATAAATGACAGACTGTACATAATACGCATTGAATACTAATTTTAAATGATGAAATTATTGTTTTAATTTTTAAAAGCGATGAAGGTAGCAAAGTAATGTGCTTCGTGTGATGTGTTCCAGGCGAATCCAGGCGCAACACGACCACCTAGAGAAGGAGTACCGACAGCATGCCATCGGCGTCCTCCGCTGCTCCAACACCCGCGGCTCGGGAAAGGTAGGAGGCGGTGGCGGCCTACTCGCCTGCAAAAAAGCTGTTTTGCGTCGCTGCCAAAGAATTATAACGAAAGATTGTCCTCGAGGTCGCTCATAGCTGTTTATTCTTCCTTCTTTCCTCTTCGACCTCATTGATATGTAATTCTAGCTCGCAGAACTGAGTGCATAATCTTGTTTGTTTTCGTTCTTCGACAGCCGAAATTGATTGTTAACGTTGGCGTTCGACCGAATGTATTTATAGCACTTGGTGAGAATAAAAGAATTCGCTTCGTAATTCTTGAATTTATTTTTGCAGATTCATTAGTTCAAGAAGTTTTTTGAAAATTTTACTGTCTTAAGCATCGTTTCTTCTTCTTTCTAATTTTCATATCTACACATTTAAACTTGGATGTTAGTGTATCACATTTTGTTTTTACTTTCAGACCTTTTTACAGAGTTTTACTATAGTTTAAGCTAAATTGACTCTGCGGAGTTCAATTTACTAAAGCTAAATTGACACTCGTCCTATTTCAAAATTGATGGTGAAGAGCGTGTCAACGTGAATAATTCTCGAATACGCACATTATGACGCCACAATATTTCCCCTAATTCTAGAGTATTTTTTACTGATTAATCCACATTTTACAGAATAATCTTTAATTTATAGATTATACTTTATGGTATCTAAAAAACAACACACATATTGACGTTGTTTTTTGAAGTCAGTTAAATATGCATGTCTAGTGATTTAGAATCGATAACAGTCATACTTCTTGTAAACATTACTTTCTTATGTCTCTTTACGATTTGTTTTCCGTTATTAGACTTTGCCACATAGAGGCTTAATTGTTATATTTTATTTCAATAGCAATTTTCGACTGGTTACTTCTACTAACTAGAGATTACAATTTTGTTCGTTCGAAAGCAAATAACGAGCCCTGAATTTTAAGATAGCCGTACCTGTAATTGCACTGGCGTTCTATACGCACTTCAACTCTGTTTTTTTTAAATCGTAAATTTTTTAAAGTTGAAGTTTTTCGAGATAGTATGCTCGTTGCTTCCCAGTACTGAGGTGACCACGCGGTCTGCAGTATCTGGCAGCGCCGTCCGCTTCGCGCCTGACACTCTGACGCTCTAAGTGAAACATCGTGTCGCGCGACAAGCTGATCGCGGTTTCCTCGTGTCGCGTGGCGCTCTTTTATTTGCTCTGGGACCACTGAGACGCGGTTCGTGTTCGCTCGCCAACACGACATGCGACGGTTTCGGTGACGGTGGCGGCGACGGTGACAGTGACGGTGACAGTGACGGTGACAGTGACGGTGACAGTGGCGGTGACAGTGGCGGTGA
>BOPP01000085.1:4491096-4507763 GCA_017312745.1 Gryllus bimaculatus | reverse complement strand
TTTGGGATTTGGTCCCTCTTCATGTCCCCTCTCCCTTCCCTTGCCTCTACCCCAGTCCCTCTCCTTGTCCCTCTCCCCAGTCCCTCTCCCTTGTCCCTCCCAGTCACCCCTACCCTGTCCCTCTCCCAGACCCTCCCTTCTGTCCCCTCTCCCAGTCCCCTCATCCCCTGTCCCTCTCCCCAGGTCCCTCTACCTGTCCCCCTCTCCCAGACCCCTTCTCCCTATGTCCCTCTCCAGTCCCTCTCCCCCGTCTCTCTCCTTGTCTCCTCTCCTTGCTCTCTCCCTTTCCACTTTCTGCCGCACCCCGCGTCCGTGCCTCAAATCGCCCTCGTACGCTGGGGCCCATGCCGCTCCCAACCGTGTTGCCTCTGCCTCCGCCACAGCCCCTTCCCGGCCCCCCACCCCCATTCCTGCCCCGCCGCCCACTGACGAGCAGCGGCCTCCGCAGCGCGGGGGCTCATTGCATGTAACGTCTTTAGCCGCCCGGCTGCGCCCGGGGCCGTGCGCGGCCGCCACTGCGGGGGCGGGCGCAAGACGGCAGATGGAACGGCGGCGGCGCGGCGCGGGGGCCACCGCGGGCGCTCCTGCAATGGTATCATTGGGCGCTAACGCCTGCGCCGCTGCCCTCTGCAGACGACTCGCGCGCCGCTGTAGCTTCACCGGCCCCGCCCCCTCCCCTCTCCCCTTCCCCTTCTCTCCTCCTCCTCCTCCTCACCCGTTCCAACGGGACCCCTCCCCGCCATTCCCGACCACGTCCCGCCCGCCCCCGTCCCGCCTCGCCCGTCCGCCCCCCCGCCCCGCCCCACACCTGCTGCCACCTTCACCCCCGCCGCCCCTTCCGCTCCACCTGCTCCGCCGCTGTCCCTTGACCCGCAATTCCCACCGCGCAATCCGTACCTGCCCCCTCGCGCCGGTCGCCACCCTCGTTCATTCACATACCAAGTGTAAACGTCGTGATGAACAAGACGACAGGATCCACGTATGTATCCTTCGTCGTAGCGGCGGGTGGGAGAAGGTCAAGACGACAAGAAAACAATCTCATAAATGTGTATTATTTTAATATAAGTATAAGAAAGCTTGCCCTTAGAAACCACTTTCATCAATCGTTCTAAGAAAAACAGATGATAAATCTAAATTAACAACATTCCCTAACAAACTTCTTGTGTAACAGACCTCCCATGGAATCCGTTTTACAATCGGTCAGCGCGGCGTCCTCACGAAAGGATGAGAAGAGCTCTAGTCTGCACTGTCAAAGGCGCTCGCCACTTCCTGGAAACGTTAACCACAGAATCGGACTGCAGACTGCAGTTCACAGAGCTGCGGTCTCTACCCGGGCACATCTAGCAAGAGAGAGCGCCAAAAGCAGGGTGGAGAGGAGAATGTAGAAGGACGTGGAAATGGGGATACTGTTAAACCAATGGGTACAATGAGTGGTTGGAAATTTTTTTAAAAAAATACGCTGGATGAAAAAGAAAGATTCGGGAACATATTAAAAAGAAAGAAATCTGGAAAGAGTGCATGAACAAACTGAAGGGAACATAATTATTGTGAAGAATGGAATGGTGACAAAAATATAAGAAGAAACAAGAAATCAAAATTTAAAGAGGAGCATCGCTAAGGCAGTATACCCGTAGCGATCTCGAACCGAGATCGCGAGTTCCATCCCGACCTCGTGCATAGATGGTTTCGTCCCTTCACCCTATCATCACATATCATATGTCATCTTACAATCCATAACTAAATCCATAGTGTCTACTAATGACTACGTGTTATATGGCGACATTAAATAAACCAACAAAAAAGTTGAAGACGAGAAAACCCAATTTAAATTATCCTAAGCAAAGAAAATGCATTAGAACCACCCATATTAGATGAGAAAAAATATATATTAAGCTGCAAAAATGAATAAATGTAATTCTAGGAAGAGAATGAGAAGCATTCGTGAACAATTATTACCGGCCACTTTAAAAAACGAAAGAAAAGTGCGGAGAAAAAAATCTCAAAAAGGAACCGGGTAAACGGACAAAATCGCCAGGCGCGTATCACCGAGAGCTGGCTCGAGAAACAAAGGAGGGCGGCAAGGCCAACGTACGAAGGTTCTAAGCAGAGTGGCGCCAGACGCCACTTGCTCTCCAAAGAGAATACGCATGTCGCTCTCACCCGCCCCACTGCCCCGCCGCACCCCCCCCCCCGACAAATCCGCCGCCAATCCGTCTACCGACTCGGCCGGCCCACCGCCTACCGGCCCGCCGCCCCCCCCCCCGGCCGGCCCCCGCCGCCCCCCGCCGCCCCGCGCCCCCGCCGCGCCCCCCCCCGCCCCACCCGCCACCTTGCGCGCCGCTTCTCGCCCGCCCCTGCGCCCCCCTCGCGCCGCCCGCGTCGCCGCCTCGCCCCGCCAGCGGCCCACACTGGCCCCATCAGGTACGGAAGCGCCACTGCGGGTGTGTTTGCATCGCATCTTACATGTTTAAGCTCTGCCGGGAGCCGCCCGGAAACGAAGATCAAGCCATCAGTCGGTGGACGCGACTACGACGCCAGCGCGCAGAGAACGAGTAATTATGCGCAAGGGGAATGTTCGGGCCCGAGCGCACGCATACGCCGTCGACTTTCTTAGACTTTTTACTGCTCCTGTTGGCATTTATAGAAGGTTTGTTAAGAGAAAGTTTCCAGTGTTGAGAGTAGTTAATGCAGTATTGTTATTTTATAAGCGCAACTGGTCATTTGTTGAAATGCGCACAACTAGATTCAATTATCAAAACCGCTATTCATTTTCCCAATTGCGATGAAGTTCATCTATTTAATACATCTATTGGAATTACTTCCGCAAAAAATATTGGACTTCCAACCATAATCGAGTAATATCGAGAATAAATAATGTTCTCAATTTGGAAAAACTACCTGACACTCTTAAACATTTATTTAATTATGTCTCATGTTTGACGCAATTTGATTTCCAAAGCTCGTAAAGTGCTGTACAATGCAGTGATAGAACTGATGAATTATAACATCTCGAAACACTTTTGTTAGGAAAATATAAGGGTAAAAAGAGATAATGCAAGATAATTTGACAAAAATAGAAAGTATTCAATTTTCCACTGAAAAAGTAAACATTCTCAAAAGAATACATTATATACATACTACGTTACAGGCATACATTGAAACAGATCTACACAAACCATTCTATACGTAATAACCACATTATTGCCCAAGAAGGGAAGTGATGCTAAATAGCTGTAGTTCTTGCGGGATAACCCGTCTTGATAATACCCAATTATATCAACAACGTTTTTTAAATTACGATCGGTTACTTAATAATCGCACAAGATTAGTCACCCCCACACCACCCAATACAACAATAGTTACGAATAGACAACATATTCCTATATATATCTCTGGAAATTGTCTGTTTTGTAAATGATGCTAAGTAATTTCAATCACATTATATATAGAATTTCCTCTTGTATGATTACGATTATTTTTATATTATATTAAATAATGTCGAAACGCGTCAGGAATTCCAGGCAAGCACATGGCAGAGCATCACTTAATTGAGAATACAAGACTGAAATAAACTAGGTTGCAAACTTAATAAATGCATGAAACAAGGTAGGGGAAGAAGGCATGAAAGAAAGCAAGTCAAGAAGACGAAGAACCGCGTGCAGGGGAGGTGGGCGTGGGCGGGTAGCGTGCGCAGTTTGAACCCCGTTCGAGGGGGTGCCTTTCGCGCGGCGGCCACTCACTCCCCAAACCCTCCATGGCGACGCTGAAGAAGAATAAAAGGGGCTCGGGTACTATTGCCCCCGTCCCCATCCCCGCCCCGCCCGCGCCGCCCCGCGCCGCCCCGCGCCGCCCCCTCGCTCGCCTGGCTTTGTTTTCGTCCGAGACGGGAACCGTGCCAGGCCCCCGGCGCGGCGCTGCGTTAGCTAATCATTTATGTAGCGCCTTAATCCTTCCTCCTCCTCGGGCCTCGGCGCTTCCTTCTTGTAGTTTTAATGGCGTCAAATCCAAAAGAGCCACGCTGTTGCTTAAAGGCCCGGTTTTAAATATTCGTCGGGGAGATTTGACCCACCACCCTGAAAAATTGGTCCACTGAGGAACAGCTGGAAGATCGTTTAACTGCTCGCAGCTTTTGTCTCTCTTTTTTCCCTAATCTTTGTAAGCTGGAGGCGGCAAAGAAAGATAATGGTGAAGAATTTATAACATGTTTACTTTAATGTGTTGAAAGGTGCGGTATACTTAGAGTATAGTTGTGTGAAACGTATTAATTTGATGTCTATAGACGCTTATATCTGAAAAAAATTTTCATTATATTTTTTAAAATTCCAACAACAAAATAAGAAACAATCTGAGTTATTACAATAATAATGCATGTCGAAAATACACGTCTAAATAATTTCAAATGCACGTCGAAAAATTACCCAGAATTTCAGACACTGACATTGGAGAAAGTGTACAATTAAAATGTAACACTACGTGTACTGAATTTTTCAACTTAAATTGAGACAGTTTAATGCGTGAACAATATCCAAGAAAGCACCTATTTTGTGCATCTAGTATAGAATTTCTGAGTTTTATCTCGGTCCTACATCCCTTTACGTCTATGAAATCCATACATCATTTGACTTGCCGATACACTACAATTTATGGTAAGCGCGGGCCGTAACTTTTACGCACCTTATCTACGACGCGTTGCAGAACAGCCGTTCCAGCGCAGCAGGACGAGCAGAATGTCTGGAAAATATGATGGAATTTGTCGAGAAATAAAACCGTTTCGCGTGACGAACAGGCACTTAAAAGGCGGCCTGAGGCGGCTGGATGCCGGGGCGCCGCGAGAGGAGAGTCTTAAAACGCGAAGCACCCGGCGCACAGCGATGTTAGACAGACGCCTTCGGAGCGGGCGCAAAGCGACCGAAGCAACGCGCAGCGGGACACAAAACCTATTTGGCCCGCGCTCAAAAATCATTAGAGCTAAAATGTCCCGATAAAATGTTTGTTGTTGTGAGAATAAATTTCTGCGGAAAGTTGTGTGGTTCAAAATAATTACAAGCGTTTCATGCATGTTTTAACAGCAATTCAGTTTGTATAACAATATGTTTGTATAACAATATGTGGAAAAAACACTTTAAAGATACAAGAAAATCCTTTAGAGTGATGGAAGAAACGATCGTAGTCCGGAACTCATTGGTTCGAAACATTTTTGTATTTTAAACCGTTGATTTCTTCTTTAAACCGTTTGATTCTTACTGGTCTCTTCCTGGGACTTAACCACAAGCGTATAGCAGCTAAGCACGGATTTAGATGAACATTCGACTCGTCATAAATGGCAGGAACTTTCAATGATCTAGCGATCTCGTCTAAATCGGCACCAGGCCTTCGGAATCGCCAAAACTTACATTTACGATGTCTCTATAATTCAATGTCTTCTTTCTAACTGAAGTTCGTTCCCCAGAGAGCACTACCAACAATAAAATTGACATGTTTCTTATAATTGACAATGGGAGTGAAAGGGTTAATAACAACAACAAAATTCGCCAAGATCCGTTTTATACGGTTTTCCTCTTCCATTTCTAATAAATGGTATTTCAAAATTATTTTTCTGGAGTTATTTCTTCGTGTCAATATTTTAGTACATTTTTTTTTATTTCGAAGTAAAAGTAGCCTGAAAGATGTCTTCCCTTTAATTTGGCGAAGGCATCGATTAATCCCACATAAGTGTATGTTAACCTATTAAACCCACTTAATATCATATCCCTTTAAGCAAATGTTATTAGCTTAATACCTTACTCTTTAATTGCGAATAATCTTACCTTTGTTCAATGCCAAACCCTTTGAAAAAGCCTTTGCGGCGCAGCCAAGAAGCCTAATTGGGAGGCGCGCTGACCGCCTTCGTACTTGGCTCATTTTCGCCGTCCTTTGCCCCACAGCGCGGCGGCGAGCGTAGAGTGGTGAGCGGTCGCCGGGGAGCCG
The DNA here is from genome assembly GCA_017312745.1 of Gryllus bimaculatus. NCBI lineage: Eukaryota > Metazoa > Arthropoda > Insecta > Orthoptera > Gryllidae > Gryllus > Gryllus bimaculatus. The sequence goes on along the minus strand of BOPP01000085.1, from coordinate 4,501,796 downwards.
TGTGGCGTGGGTAACTGCCATTTCGCCCGGCCAGGAAAGAGCAGCCGGGACGTTAGCAAATGTCGCGTCGCTCTGCCGCCCGAGGCGCCGCGCCAGCAGAAAAGCAGGGGCGGGGGTGGTCTCGGGGGTTGGGAGTAAGAGCGCAGGCGCAGACGGGGCGGGCGCAGCAGGGCCGGCCCAAGGGCCGGAGCGGGCCCGGGGAGGAGCGTGGACCGGCGCGGGGAGGAGGCGTGAGCGGGCGCGGGGGCGGGCCGCGGGGGCGGCGCGGGGCGCGGCGCGCGGCGCAGGCCGGGGCCGGGCGCGGGGCAGGTGCCGGGCCGGCCGCGGGGGCGGCCCGCGGGGCGGCGCGGGGAGCCTGTGGCGTGACGCGTAACTGCCATTTCGCCCGCCAGGAAAGAGCAGCCGCGGACGTTAGCAAATTGCCGCCCGTCGCTCTGCCGCCCAGCCCGCCGCGCCAGCAGAAAGCCAGGGCGGGGTGCGTCTCGGGGGGGGTTTTTTTGGGGGAAAAGTAAAAAGGGGGAACGGCGGCAGCCGCAGACGGGGGGCGCAAGCAGGGCCGGCCAGGGGCGGAGCGGGCCCGGGAGGAGCGGACCGGCCGGGAGAGGCGTGAGCGCGGCGCGGGGCGGGCGCGGCGGCGGGCCGCGGGGCGGGCGCCGGGGGCGGGCGCCCGCGGGCGCGGCGCGGGGCGCGGCGCGGGGCGGGCGCGGGGGGCAGGGCGCGGGCGGCGCGGGGGCGGCGCGGGCGGCGCGGGGCGGGCGGCGGCGGGCGCGGGGCCGGCCGCCGGCGCGGCGCGGGGCGGGGCGCGGGGCGGCGCGGGGCGGCGCGGGGGCGGGCGCGGGGCGGGCGCGCGGCGGGCGCGGGCGGGCGCGGGCGGGCCGCGGGGGCCGGGCGCGGGGGGCCGGGCCGCGGGCGGGCAATCGGCCCGGCCGCGGGGGCGGGCCCGGGGCCCGGCGCGGGGCGGGCCGGGCGCAGGCGTAGGGAAGCGAACGGGCCAGAACGGAAGGGGGTGGGAGGCGCTGGGGGCGAGAAGAGAAGACTCACTCTGTGGATTGCAGGGCTGCAGGGCGCTCTGCAGGGCTGGAGTGTTCGGGGAGGACGACGGGGGCGGTCACTGATTGGCAGAGCACTGCGGCGTGGAATACGCGGAACGGACGTGATGGAATGAGATGTGAAGATTAAATGCGGTGGGGTGATGATGATGTGGTAAAAATGTTGTGGAGTAGCACCAGACTCCAGAAAAAGCAGGCGCATGGGATGCGCAAGAAGAGTGTATTACGGGTGTTAATATACAGCACTGGAGCTCCACACTCGTGATAAATTTAAGAAATAGGAGAGATGTGACTGTTATAAAATGTGAATACAGAAATACAAGAAATTTGCTTGTGTTCGATAATGTACTATTAAAAAAACAATAATTACTTGTACTACTCAGAATATGAACATTAAGAAATGTAAGAAAATCTAAGATTGACATGCTTTGACGAAAATATTGAGCAGACATACTAAGGATTTGAACACATAATCTCTCCCAAGTTGATGAAAAAAAGTCGTAAATGATGCGGGAAAAGAATATACGTTCAAAATGACAGCAACAATTATGAACATGAAAAATTGCTGAGAAAACCATTTCCAGCAGACACGACTACGGAAACGCTTCAACGAAGAGGATTCGGGGGGAAGACGATGGCTCAGCGAAATGAAAGTTGGAGCCGGGATAGCTGGAACGTGCCTCCCCTTGGCCTGCGTACGGTTGATTGCGTTGCTGCCTCCGCTGAATGTAGAAGCAGATCGACGGCGGCGATTGCGCCAAAGAGAGCGAGGGCCAATCGCAGAGGGTGAAGAGCGGCGCCAGGGAGCGCGGTCGCTGATGGACGACGTATTAAGATCGCGCCAGAGCGCCTCGGCTAAAAGCCCCTTGTTAATGGAGGAATAATTTCCTTCCTACGACGCGCATCACGATTCATCACGCAGATACATCCAAGCTTCTATTGTGTACTACTAAATGACCTAGTCATCAAACGGCCAAAAAGTGTACATTTTAGTAATGATGGATTGTAATGAAAATGGATTACAATGTTTGTTGTTCTTAATTGACTTTCTTTTGCAGGAAAACAGTAGTATAAATTGGATACGTTTATCACTGATAATATTAATCATTTTAATGAATCTTACAATACATTATATCTCTTAACTCGAAAGACTAAAGAGATTCTAACCGCAACGAACTTCTAAGTACCTTCTACATTTAAAATAAACTAGCAAAATACCCGGCATTTAGCAGGATTATTCATATTCAATCCTTGTAAAAAAGAAAAAAAGATGAATAAAATATAAAACACGGAGTTAAGAATATTATTCGACACGTACCTAGCAACACTGTTTACTAAAGTCAGCTCTCACATATGTTCGCGCGATGTCAGCTGTTCTAGACGCGGCTGCTTAAAATAGCCTATGTGACTTCCAACACATTAGAAAGAAATATATTTGATTCAAAACGGCCAATTGAAACCTTAACCAACACGATAAGAGGGACGCTACACGATTTATTGCTAGATAAATGAATTAAAAGCATATGCAAAGCTGCTATCGGCTCTGATAGGTCCGCAGCAGCAAAATAATTAAAATGAAGCGCAATTTCTTTTCTGCAGCGCCAAGTAGTAGAGTTTCAACAAAACTAACAGCACATAAAATAGAAAAGGAAATAAACTTGTCATTTGTTCATAAGCTTTCAATGAGATGTATGACATACAAAAATCTATCATTCCGTTTGTTTTATTGAATGGTACGCCAATGTAACTAGATCTTCGTGCGGCAGCCGCAACATTGTCGAGTCTCCGGTGATATTAATTTCATACCGGTGGGCGTTCGTGCGCCGTAAACGCGGGACGGTGCGTTCATCACGACGATTTCCCCGGGTAAAAAGTGCGCGTTGCGTGGCTGGAAATGCCCCACAAAAAGCCTCGCCCCACGGGGCGACTAACGAGCCACGGGAAGAGGCGGACGCGTGCGTCGGAAGAGAGGGAGAAAGGGGATGGTAGGGGAAAGTGGGAATGGAAGAGAGAGAGAGAGTTAGAAACTCTGAGACGAGAGAGAGAGAGAGAGAGAGAGAGAGAGAGAGAGGCTCTCTGAGACGAGAGACACAGAGAGAGTGAGAGATAGAGACTCTGAAATGAGAGAGAGAGGGGGGAGAGAGAGGGAGAGAGAGAGAGAAGGGGGACAGAGATTATCAATGAAGGTAAAAACGTAAAAATGTATTAATATAATTTTATTTCGATAATTCTAATTTTAGCTCTGAATATGATCATTAGCAAAATAAATTTTTAATACCAGACAACATCTTTTATTTATCTTTTATTATTAAAATTGAGAGAAAAGTTACATTGAGACGGAAATATGAGTTTAATATTGGAAAATAATTAAGAGGTCGAAAATAAATTTGAACTTAAGAAATTTTCAAAATTTCAGAAAATTTAATGAAAATAGAAACTTTACCTTATTTATAATGCACTTTCTTCTAGTCGAGGGAAAAGTTAAAGAAAAAATTGCAAACCCTTTTCCAGAAAATTTTGAATATATTACAAGGGACTCATGCATTGTACCTTCAATGTTAAAATATTTTAATGATATGCAAGAGAGGTGAAAGGAGTTACACAAAGAGCTGAAGAACGCTTAAGCGAATTATTGAAGTAAAGGAAGACATAAAAGTGTGTAGTGTGATGTATATCTATATTATGATAAAAAAATGTTAGATTACATATGAATTATTTTACCTATTTAAGAGGCAGGTTTTGAAAATAAAAAATATGATATAAAGATAACTTGCTACGAGGCAAGAACCCTCGTAAAATTGAGAGAAATGCAATTAACTGATGAATCCAGGATCGTTTGGTGTGCGAGAAAACTAGAAGATGTGGGTGCAGTTATTAAAACGAGCCGGGCAGTAGATGGGATTGCATTTGTCAGAGCGAATGTAAAAATATCCCAAGTGATTCTGACGTCGTTTCCAATCTACAGGAATGATCAAATCTCCATGTACGTACGAAGTGCGTGGATAAGCGTGTATGTGTGTGTGTGTGTGTGTGTGCGCGCGCGCGCGCGTAGACAAGCAGACAGGTGGGCGCTCGCGGGCGCATGTTCTCTCTACGTGCGGCCCCTTTCGTGTCACCGCCGCCGCCGCCGCCGCTGCCGCCGCCCCCCCCCCTCACGGGGACCGCCGTCCCAGCGCTGCTATTGCCCCGCACGAGAGGTTATCGCTTTCAATTGAGAATATCATAGCGATTACCAGCAATTGCACCCCTGCGTTAAAACGCTCGCTTCTCGTAATCGCGTCCCGTTATTTCGGCAGTAACGCAGTTTACCGCCGCCGTGATGAATACACTAACTGGGCGCTGGGAGTCGCCGCTGCCGGGACGGCTGGCCGGGTGGGTTTATTTCGGCGTGCTTCGACGTGAAAGCGCCCCCGATGAGATTTCCAGGAACGGATGGGGTCTCTGTGACCGCGTTTGTCGGAACTCGATATAGCCTGTGCAAATTAAACCCGGAGATTGTTAGCAATCCAGAAGTTTGAGGTACGCTCTCGTTGATTTTGAACGTAGTTTTCGAGAATTGTACTCTTCCTTATCGAGTCTCTCGTTGTAGTCCTCTTGTTTGCGTTTATCCGGGTGTGATAATGATAGTTACAATCAGAATACAAATGTTATACCATATGTATTCAATATACACATTTTAATTTTTGTTAAACTACGTTGCATTCTTCTACCAGTGAGATCGTGAAAGTTAATTTTGCAATTAGTTCACATTAATGTGTATTTTATTTTAATTTAGATGATTGATAGCTTGTTTAATCATTGACATATTTATATTAGCATAGATACAAAACGTAATAATTGATTTTGCATGAAATATTCTATAAAGCAATTACATTAATTTACTTCTGAGTTTCTATTTTCCGACTTTTTCCCCCGGAAATAATACATTATCATTATGAATGTTGTAGCAATAAAGTTTACATTTAATGTAACTAGTGTTAAATAATTATAATAATATTTTTATATTTTGTATATAATAAAAAATCTATATTTTATATATAATAAAAAAATATTCTGCATTTTTGTATTTCAAATTTGAACAATATCTTTTAACGGACCTCCATTAATGAGTCAGAGAAGAAGGAATTATTGTACTCTTTTTTGTTATTTCCAATGCCACTTTTAGCTATTTTGTCACTATTTTTCAATTGTAGATAGTGATGAATGACAATTCTAGCAAACAATAAAATCTTATACATTTTCAAGATTCTAGAATAATAAACTATTTTCAAGAATTTCATGTTGAAATGGTATTAGACATTAGAACTGAAAAAGTTTATTTTTGTCAAATACTCTCAAATACTGATTGGATTAAATCTTATAGGTAAGAAAATTAAACACATCGCAAATGGTCTGCTCTGATAAGAGATAACGAGTTGTGAGTTGATACCTAATTTGTAACTTGTTTGTTTTATATCTCAGTCTTTCACATCATTATCTTCATTTTCTTCCCCTTTTTTCAAGATAGAAGTGATTTTAATGTCAGATATCTTAAGTAAAAATATGCAAACCCGCGAGTAGATTTATCAGGAGAGGGTTCTGATAATTAATATGTAACATTTTTATAGGCCTGTTTATTAATTTCTCCGAAAATATTCCCGAAGCAAATATTTTTACACTCCCTCTTCGTGAAAAACTTTTGCATTCGAAGTTAATCCAAAAAGTTTACTAGTTAATATATTTCGGAGCCTAAAGTGATCTCGAAGCAATTTCCCACTCCGACTACGCTATTCGACTTAATCCCTGTATGAGGGGACTGTTATTTAATTTCTAAAGCCTCACGGGGCGAAAAAGCGAAGCACCGGTGCACCTGGGGCTCAGACGAAGAGGGGGAAAGGGGGCTCCGGGGGGGGGTAGGCGTGCCTTTCAAAGGCTTGCCGTGCCCTTTGGACACAAAAAACGTTTCGCTTTTTTTACGAACACTATTATTCTATACAACGGACCACAACAGTCGCTATCGCTGCCGTGCAAAGGGAAGGATTGACGGAGAAGCCCACGACGTTATCAGCCGGAGTTCGATAAAGAGCGTTTGAAATTTTAACGTGTTAGAATCCCCGCGCTCCACGTAGAGGAAAGGAAGGCTGCGCTGAATAGGAAGTGTATGCTGCTTGACGAGAAGGCTGAGTGACCTGAAAAAGAATTTCGCCCAAAATGAAGGTTCTACAAAAAGAAGAAAAGGTATCAGGAAGGAAAGAGAAGGGTAAGAATTTTGTAACTCTCAGGAAAAATAAAGTACATTTGCATGATAGAGTGGGATTGAAAAGAGAGACTACAGATCTGTTGATATCGTTGCTAACATAAAAAAAGGTGACTGTTACGCAATTAGAAAAAGTGTGCTGACGAAAGAGTAGATTAATTGGAGAGATATGGTAAAATACAAATAAATGAAGTCGGAAACGTTTGTGAGAAAAAATGGAGATGACACTACGAACTAAAACATCTATTGTGATGAGGACTGCAGAAATAGTATAGTAGATACTCAGAAATGAGAAAGCATTGACTACAGCAACCGTATGGCAGAAGACATAGCGGCGGGACCTTCAAAGGTGGAGACAAGAGGGTCTGCTCACTAAGCTACCCTCAGGCGTCCGACCGCCACCCCGTCTCTCCCCCCCCCTTGCGTAGCCACCAACCCCATGAGGCGCCTTCCGGTCGCGTCACACCGGCTAATTTACTCCCAACTTCGCAATTACTCAACTCCGCAAGATGAAGCCGCTCCATAAAGCGAGTCCTCTTGAAAGTGTTTCTCTTGCAGCTCGACTCTCAAGTAGTGATTTTCTTTTATTCACCGCCCCCTGATAACCCCGTCAGCCGCCGGGAGCGCCACAGGCATTCTCGACGCCCCCGCCGCCTCTTCTTTCCCCCCTTTTCTCCTTCGCTCCCTCCGCAGATACCTTCAGAAACCCTCAAGAAACACCCTCGCGTTTTTCCCTTTCTGTATAAAATTTGAATCCGACCTTTCCGTTCTTCCCCTTAAGAATCCGGAACCAGCCTTATTGGTGCGCGGCGCCGTCGCCCCTGCTCGCTCTGGCTGGCGGGCGCGGCGCGGTGCGCTGCTCGCCCTGGCTCCGCTCGTCTCGTCTCGTCTCGTCTCGTCTCGTCTCGACTCGTCCGCCCTCGCCGCCCGAGGCGCTGCGAGTAGATGGGCGGTGGAAGGTTATTGGACGGGAGAGGAGAACTGTCGGAGAATTTGAGGAGTGGAAGGGAGGGGAAAAGTGTCGGAGGATTTGAGGAGTGGAATTGGGAGAGAAGTGTCGGAGGATTTGAGGAGTGGGAGGGGAGGATCAGTGGAAGGAAGAGTGGAAGTATTGGAGTATGAAGGAAGAGATACATGCAGCTTTCCAAGAGTTTGTGCAAGAAGGGGAAAATAAGATTGTATAATGGGTAAAAACGATTACAATGAACCGTGTTAGTAAACAAAATTTGTAAATAAAATACTCTTACATCCTTGACTATGTGACAATAGTTAAATATTGTTCGATTATGATGTAAAGAGACAGAAAATGAGTAGGGAACATAGTAAAGATTTAGACGGATTCATTTATGGAGACAACAAAGAGAGACTTCTAGTACGAATACCGTCAAAACATAATAAAAACGACAAAACAACTATGTTTATTTTCCCGAGTCGTCTTCACAACGGGTCATGGAAATGAGAAATTGCATTTGAAAACTTCATTTAATACCTTAAACGTGACGCTGACTCTTATAGTCCTTTTAGAATAACAATATCTTACAATGAATCTACATGTTACGAAAATAGAACTTTTATGACATCATTAATATAGAAGTGCGAGGTTTATTGCTGTGTTCCAACAAAGGGGGTGAAAAATGGGATTATTACAGAGCAAATGAGTGCAAAGGCGGAAGGTAGCATAAAGAAAGAAAAGTGAGGGAAGGTCTTGGAAGAACAATCACGAGAAGAATAGCGAGAATAACAAGTAGAAGGGGTTAAACTTCTAAATCTTTAGTTCCAATATATCATGACGAACGTACGTGTACAAATGCACGTACGGTTCGTGAAAAATAAATCAATAACAATATCATTTTCTTGCACAAATAATTTCTATTCTTTTATTAGAGGTACGATTCTCTTAATGAAAGTATTTATTAATTGCACGATTTTGTGTTTGTTTTTTGTGTGTATTTCTTGGTCATTATTCTTCCTCAAAATTGCGTTTCGCTCTTGAAGCTCTCTGAGAGCATGCCTTTTCCGTACATCACCATAGCGAGATGAACCTTGCAAAGCTCTATTTCGACACCAAAGTAGTACTTTAAACCAGAAGTGTTTCTGTAGTAAACGTTAAATTCCCGTAAGTCATTCTTTCTTGCTGCACTGTAGAGTAGTAGTTACTGCACTGCAGAACGAAATATAGCAGATACAGCCCATCTGCTTTTCATTTCATTATTTAAAACTGTCAAAGCAGATTATAACTTGAAGGGAGAAATATGTAAAAATATGAATTTTTGACGTTTATGAGATTTTTACATTTCCTAAATATTTAGTGTTTACTGAATAAAATGATGTATGTAACATTGTAAACTAAACATTTTAATACATTTTTTGACATTTTCTTCTTCCATCTGCGAATATCAAAATGGCAGTGATTTTAGCCACAAATTTCTCGTTTACGTTCTATCTTTTGAAAGAATTGGTCTAGGAAAGCTAAGGTTCTCAATAAATGCTAAAGAGTTCGTTTTTTAATATTGCTTGCACCGCAAAGCTTTCTTTTCTATTATTACTTTTCGCATTATTTGTTTGTTTATTATCATGACGAGGCGAATGGTTTATTAGAAGAATTTAATTTGACACTGATTTCTGGACAATATCAATTAAATAATAATAAATATATGTAGCAAAATGAGTACATTAAATTTTATATTTCAGTATTGTTGCATAAAATACAGTAAAAAGTTTTTTATTGACTTGTGCTACTGATCTGCTCTACATTTCAAAAACTATTCAAAAGACATAAATCTAGTTGAAATAATTTAAAACATGTGGAAACCCCTTCTTAAATTTTGCAGCACTAAGATGAATAGTTTAAGTCATATTGGTCAAATGTGTAGTCAAATTAGCAAGGGGAAAAACAGGGTCCCCTTATCGAAATACCCAACGTGGGCTGAATACGTAGGACAAGTGACGTACGAACTGCGTAGAGGAGAGGAGCGTCAGCCGGCGCAGAGCAACTCCTGCCGAGAGCAAGGCCGCGCTTGGGTGGCGTGGGCGAGGCGACGCGCTTCTCTTCCAGACCTTGCAGACGGTGCGCTGCAGCCTGGAGTCGGGCGAGGGGACGGGGCGGGATGCGCCCGCTGGTAGATGTACGGCCGGGGTTTCTTAGCGGCCGCAGCTAAGGCGAGGCCCCGCACCCGTATATATTAGCTGGGGCGGGCGGGCGGACGGGTGGCCGGGTGGCGTGGCGGGCGGACGGGCGAGCGAGGGAGCGGGCGAAGCGGGTGACGTGCGAGGGAGGGAGCGAGTGGGGCGGGCCATGGGAGCGGGCGAGGGAGGGAGCGGGCGATGCGAGGGGAAGCGGGCGAGGAGGAGCGGGTGAGTGAGGGAGCGGGCGGGCGAGGGGGCGGCGGGCGAGGCAAGGGAGTGATCGAGGGAGCGTGGCGGCGTACCAAAGAGGAGCCTGGGCGGCGGAGCGAGGAGCGAGCAGTCGATGGAGCGGGCGAGGAACGAGGAAGCGGGCGAGGCGAGGAGCGGATGAACGAGCGGGCCAAAGTGAGGGAGCGGGCGGGCGGTCGAAGAGAACGGCGGGCGTCTCGAGGAGGGAGCGGGCGGGGCGGGAGTGGGGGCCGGCCGCGATGCTGGAAGCGGGCCGCTGCGTCCGGCTTACGCGAACGCGGAGCTGCGAAATTCGGGGGCGCCATCCTCCCTCCGAGCCCTTTCAGACTCTCATCTGAGAAATGAAGGCAGGAGCTGTGCATTGGCAATTAATGCCTCGGGAGATGTATTTTCGGAAAAATAAATTTCATTACCTATGTGACGACGGTCATAGAATTTGCCTCAATGACTTTGGCAACATCATCATCATAAAGGATTCGTAGCTAGGTTTCTTGTGAATCTTCCTTAGACGAAAATTGTTCCAGTTTCATTATCTTGATCTAATTTACTTTTATAATAATAATGATATAATCTAATCTTCTTCTAAGAAGACGTAGTTCAGGTTCAGATATGAAAACCTGGTCATGGAAGCAGATATTTCGAAACTAAGAATACAGTATCTTCCCCTTATTTTTTTTTAAAATTTCTGTGCAGATAATCTGGTAGCGGATTCCCGTAACGTACTGAGAGGTGAAAAACAATTAACCAAAGAGAGAAATACTTACAGTAAGCTTTGGTGATTATTTACTACCTTCAATTTGTAATGGTAGTATGTTATAATTTTCTGGTTATTGTGTTAGTCTTTAGGTATGCATAAAGTCGATTTTTAGCTATAATAATGAGCGTTGTGCATGAATGTTTTCAAGACGATAATTCCACTCCTTTGTTTGAAAACCACTGCAATCACATATATGGGACAAGTGTATTCTTCACAACATGAAGTGACGCTGCCAGTAACCATAACCCACAACGTTGAGAAAACAATTGGAAATGTTTGCGTG
>BOPP01000085.1:4478204-4491021 GCA_017312745.1 Gryllus bimaculatus | reverse complement strand
GTTGTAAACCGGGGGACGCATATCCGTCGAAACCCAACAACGCGCAAAGAAACGCGTATCTGAGTGCGTGGCGCATCGCGCAGTGGTAGAGACATCGGGAATCCGTGGGTTAGTGAGCGACTAGGAACCCCGGATACGGTAGATTACTATAAGAACTGACCGCTTTACAAATCCTACTTGGACAGTGCTGGCAATATCACTGCAAGTTACGTCCATGCACTCATTTTGTCAATGCGATATTTTCCTGTTAACTCATCTGTAAATGGCTTCATCACTATCTCTTGCAATGCCATCTCCTGGCATGACGTTCATTTGTTTCCCGAACTGTCAAAGAGGTCCCTTCTTAGAGTGACTGTTCTGTACTAATAGCGCCGAGCCCCAGACAGATACGATAAAAAGCAACGACTTTGTAACAAAATGGCATCGTTCAACAATAATTACTCTTTGTTCAAGGATTGAAATGCGATTACGAGAGATGTGATGTGTTAGTCGCTTGAATTCGTTTCTACGCCAGCGATTGAACTCAGCGGCGACTGAGAAGTATGCTGATGCTGATGAATATAACTACGATCGCAGCTGCTTCCGGAGAGTAGAGTTCTTATGGACGCTGCTCTTAAGCCTCCAAACAAAAACACGAGCTCGCTTGTACGAAGAAAAGATAGAGATATCACCAGATACGCAAGGCCCTTTACTTTTCTTTATAAACATTTAATGTTTCAGGTCAAAGAAAATGACTTTTTCAAAGTGATGTAAAATTATTAATAATTGCATGATGACTTTCGAAATTGAACATTAAGAAAGTTCGTTCCTATATTCGCCATTTATGATGTCTGCTTTTGTAATTCTAAAAGTAAAATTTGTGAGTTTGATGGCAAACCCTTCGCTGATTCATTACGAACGACTTGTGAACTAATATGACTAATGACTTGTGAACTTACCATCCAAATGACAAAACAATTGTAGGCTAATGTAAAGATCGATAGTAAAATAAGATAGAATCTACTTTGTTTTTTATCTTTCTTCTATTATCGTTCTTGCTAAAAAAGAAGTGTCTAAAGCACACATTATCCATTAAAACCAAAACTCACTAAAAACTGGCATTAGCCCATCTTGTACCAAGCCACAGATATATGTACTTATGTACAAGTGTATGTGTGTGCAGGGCCTAGTTGATTTCTTAACTGGTCAAAGCTTTCAATGGAATTTCGAATCAGAATAATATTACTAATTTTCGTTTTATGTATTCTCAAACGAATTAAGTCCATTACGAGAAAATGTGTTTGTTGCGTATGATAAATATTAATTTTGATGGCATTTTCCTCATTTTCTTCATTCATTTTGCGTAACTCGCTTCATGGCCGCTTGAAATAATGAATCCCTCGGTGCCATTTTCCCTTCGTCGCCCTCTGTTCCCAACCATTCTTCTCGAGGAAGACGCGAAATGTGTGTGCAAAGTATTACGCCGCGTCGGAGGTCTGTAAAGAGCTTACGTCAGCAGGTGGATGCCTGCGTTGGCGGAGCGGGGGAAGCTAGCAAACGCCGTTTGCAGTGTAATCGGAGCGTCCGCCATTTCGTGAACCGTGTAAAAACAGACGGCAGCCACGGAGGCATCACAGGCGCGTCCCGTGACGGGGAAGGGTGAACGGGGAGACAAGCAGACGATCCAACGCCCTCCGCCATCCCGGGACGTCAGCGGAACCGCGGGGGAAGCGAGAAGAAACAAAGTCGGTTGAGAGGCGGTAACGGAGAAAGTAAACCGAAAGAAATGAAATATCACTTTAACGACGTTGGCCTCGGCCGAGGAATCAATATTATCTCTCATCTGAGAGCAATATCCCAGCAGGCCGCGCATTTGGAAGTCAAGTGGCGAGCGCGTTCGGCCTCTCGCGAGCTTTCCTTTCGAAATTTACCTACCCGCGCCGCCACGCCCCCGCGGACAGCTTCCATTTTTGTTTTCCGCGGGGAAAGCAGCGGCGCGTCGCCCTGTTTGTGACGGCCGGCGGACGTCGTTAGCCAGATTCCATCGGCAGCTGTGATTTAATCATCCGTATTAAGCCGGTAGGCGCATTAAGGCGTGGTTTGTTTTTCTCCGGTGAGATACCGACCGCTAATGGTACAGTTCGCTTTACGTTAATGCGCGTCTGTGATCCGATGTTTCGTGTCAACATTCCATATTTGGAATTGGATTACTTTGTGGAAGTGAATGAAAAATATTTCTTACGCTACTCTTCGTTTTTATTCATTGGATGAATATGAAGTAGATGTTGAATTTACGCAGAGGACTGACAAATCCGTTCTATATTAATTTCACGCGCAGCGTTGTAGAGAAAATATTCAATTCCAGTAATTGGTAAAAAAATTTATCCCTGGGAGATCGAAATGACACGGTAAATATAATTAAATCCATCAGTTTTCTCTATGGTCAACGCTACTATTTGCAGGAACCGACTGTATCAGATGGAATGAATTCACCCCCGAGGTATTTTCGACATCTACAAAGCAAGAATGCGCGTTTCGTCTACGTCGCTACGTTGCGTCGAAAAATTTTTGGTGGCCAGTCAGCGCGCACAAAGCCCCGGAGCGGCGGGCTGTCGTCGGTGCTCGAGGGAGTTAAGCACCGCGTTGCGTCGAGCCACTTCGGGCTCCGGTTGCCATGCCGCTGCCTCACCTCCAGTGGTTGAACTGAGGGGGCGGCGGGTCGCCTTCGTTGTAGTAGTTTTGAAGCGGCAGTGTTCACAGCGGTAAAAAAAATCATACGAGGTAATTTGCTTTAATATTAGTTGGCCATTCACTCTTTTTGCGTATTTTATGAGCAATCTCGTGGTTCTTGAAAGTGAGGATTTAGAAATATTTGCTAAGGGTTTATTCAATCGCGATTTTCACAAGGACTACACAGGATTTTAATGAAGTTGATCTTGAGAATGATTCCTCAGCTACATTATGTAGCGAATAATGTGAATATTTTGTGTTATTAAAGACAAATATACAAAAACAGATGTGCAAATATTGAAATTACAAATTGCTCGGGGTAAAGTGGCCATGTCTTGAATGTTGAACATCTGATGGGATTTTAAAATAAAATTGAAGTGGGTTTCATAAATACATACAATACATTATATAGTGCAAACATAATATTTAATAGTGTATTTTCAATTTTTTTATTTTGACCAACTTAATTTTTATAATCAAAAGAAATTTATTTGTATTAAATTTTTCCATGTGACGTTGGATCTTTTCTTTCATACATTTTTATTACGACAATTGATTTATTTTTGCTGTCCGTAAAAAAACGTTTTCCTTTCATGTTTACGAGCTACCTTTTTTATCTTGTACTGTTTATTTTTTCTTGTATTGTCTCATATCGGTTTTTGCACTCATAATAAATTTACTTTAATCTAAATCCATTTTAATGTACTGAAAACGATGTGTCACTCCATTATGCAATTGAATATTACTTAATTTCTTTTCATATTCAGAGCAAAGACATGCATAGCACACGCTTAAACAGTAAATTTTTATATTCCGTCAGACAAAAAATATAGAAAATATGACAACTTTTCAATGACAGTTCATGTTTACATTTGCATTTACATTCTGCCTTATTTTTAAGAATAAAATTGTTGAAATAAATGTATCCACCTTTGTCAGTGATGTCTTCTCTGATGTAGCATGACAAGACATCTGATGAAGTCCTTATACCGACAGTTATATAAATAACGTTGGAAGATCACTTATTCCTGGTGACGTATCTCACGTCTCCCCCATTTGATCAATGCAGCTTTTGGAACGTTGATGAATTACCGGAAGTTTCCAGATCTGATCCTCAATCATAACTGTGTCATTGGTCAAAAAAAGCGACCTGTTGTGTTGCGGTCAGCGCGCTACCTTTTTACTTTAGAATACCGGACTTCAAAGGTCATTGTGTGTCATTTGTCATGGACAAAGCGGGGTCGCGACTTATATATTTGAAGTGTTTCCGTAATCCCTCCCTGTCACGTCACATATTTTATTATCATACCCATTGGTCATCTAACCATCCATCGATAATTCATCTTCCTTCTCATATCTAAATTCATGAGTTGTAAAGGGGAGATCCGACGACGACCCTGAAATGATTTTCCGACTGCGGAACAATTGTGTCGACTCCCTGCGATACAACGCCATAAAAAAAGGATTAAAATATTATTTTGACAATCGCCCTCTTCTCTCATGTTTCATTACTCGTAAGTAACTTCACTGCTTTCACCACAGGTTCTCTTGCCATTCATCGCTCACCTGTACAGACTCCTAACCCTGCAAGGCTCTGCTAGCATCCTTTTTCCGCCGACAACGTATCCTTCAACTGTTTCACCGACACTTCGACCGCCGCCGCTGTTTTGTTTTAATATTATTTTTCCCTGCTATCACCACAGGTTCCCTTGCCATTCATGACTTATCTGCGCAGACTCCTATCTTTGCAAGGCTTTCCTAGCATCCTTCTTCCGCCGACAGCGCATCCTTCAACTGTTTCAGCTCCCCCCCTTTCGACCGCCGCCGCTGCTTTGTTTTAATATTATTTTTAAAGGGCGGCAGCCTTCAGGAGCACACGTTCTCCCGTACAGCAACGGCGCCGAGAGCTGCGTCGGAGCTGGCAGGCGCTCCGGGTCAATACCCTTCCTCTGTTGCGATCCGTCAGCCTCGCCAGCAATTCGCCGGCGTGTATTTCCGCTCTCATCTCTCTGCGCCTCTGCTGTCGCTCTATTTTACGCCCAGAGTACAATTTGAAGCACTTTCTTCTTGCACAGCAGTTGGGATGAGTGAGCCATTGTTTATATCCAGTGCTATATCATGCCACTTCTTCACTATGACACTAATCGAACATTGGTACAATCGTAATTTTTCAAATTGTTTTTTTTTCTTTTGGAAGCAAATTTAATCAAATGATGACCCAGAATTTGCAATGTAATAGTCAGGTAGTACGTTCTTAATGGTCATCCTTCTTTGTTTTACTCCTATTATTTTTCAGCTTGTTTTCATATAGTTTTACCATAATATTGTTAGTTTGGAAACATAAGTAAAGCATTTAATCATGTTTGCAATCACGAATATTGACAAAAACGAACTGTACTCATTTCGACGCATAAAGAGTTTAGTCAATTGAGATTTAGTTATCGCTTCAAAACATATTTATTTTAAAGTGTTTTAGGCGATCTGGAAATTTCTGTAGAAACTCTAAGATGCCTATTGAAAAGTTAAATAAAAATTCGCGAAATACAATGTGGAAGTTTATTCACAAGTTTTTACATTTAAAAGGGGCAAAGAAATCCAACATCTTGCCACCTCTCATGAATTTCATCCGTGTTACCCTTCCAGGAGTACTATTTCAACATTGTTTTCTTCTGTTTTCCATCACAATATCTGTGACCTTTACCACCGCTTCGTTTCTACCCCATATATTTTTGCAGGTGGTTTCTTCACGCTCCCTGATCGCCGCCGTCGCCCCCTCGCGCCCTCTCGCGTGCGTCTCCGCCCCCCCCCCGCCCATCCGCCCATTGTCCGGCCCGCGCGTACTTCGCCCCTTGACTCAAACAGCGCGGGCAGCCTCAGCAAAGTCACCACCTCGCCCCGCTCGCTTCTTTCACCTTTGTGCTCGCCGTTTTGTTGATCAGCTCCGCTAAGGGTTATGCATTGTTGCCGTTAACTCTTGGCCCCCGTGCGCACTGGGACCCACTTAGCTGTCCCCCAACCCTCTGACCTCGGCCCCCCAACGCCCCCGCGGCGTCCCGTTGCCGGCTCCTTTGTCGCGGGCCAGGGCCCGCCCCGCCCCGGCCCCCCGCACCGCCCCAGCGGCGCTTTTCACCCCCCTTTTGCTGCATTCCTCCCACTGCGCGCTGCCACCTTCTCTTTTGCCATTTCCATGCCTCTCCTGCTGTCTTTTCAGTCTCACGCCGTTGCATTGCCGCATCCTTACAATCTCCCGAACGCTATGAAGTCATGCGTCTTGTGTTTAAACATCGTACGCCTGTTCTTACATAATTGTTAGTCTCATGAGAAGGATTTCTTTTGATCTCCTTCATCGTGGCAAACTAATTCAGAATCGTTTTTATGCTTCCTTTGCTAACTATATTATTTCCGTTGCGCTATGTTTCTGGTAGGTTTTCCAATATCAGTAGTTATCTACAAATGCAGCCCCTTGCTGAGAAAGCAAGCGTTTTGAACTTTCAATATATGCAACAAAAGTATCAAAGGATCAAAAATAATTTAGAATTGTTCGCGGTATTCCACTTTTTAAGAATCATTTTTCCTTTTGTAGTAACATCTACCCTTGTTTTTGTCTGCACCGCACCCTTGTTACCAAAACAGTTGTACACGCACCGTGAAATATTAATGTCATTCCCCATAGCATATTCTCGTAAATCGTAAAACCCACCAATTCCCCCTCACGTGGGATTTGCCACTTTTCACAATTGTTTTTTCCATCTCTCAGCTTTGTCTTTACTCTTATTTTCATACATCAAACCCAACCTTCCCCCCAAACTTCTCACACATACATTACGGTTCTAAATCTACGTCGTCCTCTCAGTCTCGCAATCGTATCGAACCCCGTTCCCGTTGCTCCATTCGCCCTCGCGACCCGCACGTGCATTCACGCCCCTTGCTTCTCGGCCCCGCGCCTACCCCCTCCCCTCCCACAACCTTGCCTCCGGTGGCCGCCACCGGCCACCCCCACCACCGCCCGTCGCATGCGATCATCCGGAAGAAAGGTGATGTTTATCGCCCCCTCGGCCCAGCGCGCTTTAGTTTTTTGTTAAAGAGTTGGCCCTCCGCCCGAGGTGTTTTCATGCCGCCCGCTGCGCGAGCACCGCGCCGTGCTTGCCCTTGGGATCTGTCTCTCCCCCTCCCCTCCACCTCGCCGGTCGCCGAGGGAATTAAAATTTGAATTGCACGGCGGACGCATTTTGTGAATTAAAAATCCCGAAAAATTTACATTGAATATTTGCCCGGCTAAAACAGTTTAACGAGCAAGATGGCCGCTGGCCGGAATTCCTTAATTAATTGGTGTTTGAAAATGGGCGCTTCCCTGTCGCCTGGCGACGGTAACATTCTTTATGTGGCCGACTTAATGGAACGCCTCACTACCATGCGAAAACTGCTTATTTTTCTCATTTGTCTCCGAATATTTTGTATGTACAACACATTCTGCAATACATTTGTAATCAGATATCATTTATTTAATTTCACAGGCTACATTTAAACTTCTGATCGAAAATCTAATGGAAGGGAATATGTTCGAACTTTCGTGGACTCATTTATGATGATTCGTGGTATTGCGCTCAGGATCTCAATCGAACTTGGGTCGTAAATGATGTATACTACATGCGCATAAAACTAGATATTAGCAAACTAGATGTAACCTGTTATGAGAGCTCCATTATGTTGAGAAATGCGATTACCACATGTTGAATGTAATTTTGACGTGACAATCTCACGTGATAATGGATTATTATTTGAATGAAATCGGAAATTGTATATTCTTTACTCACCTCAGGCGGATGAAGAGAAAGAAAGATTGTCTGTTGGCGAATCTTTCTTATTTTAGGTTTGGTGATTACGCAATGGTACCATTTTTCTTGTTGCGACAAGCGGCAGCAGGTGTATACATTAATTCTGTTTACTTCGCCAGTACCTTACCAGCTACCATCCTGCGTTAGAACTTTCCTGCCCTTACGTAATTATAGTCTAGGATACTGAAAGGTTATTATTTAAGATTGGTGTAGCTAAGGATTGAAATTAATAATTTTTGTATTTGTTAGAAATTACGTTTTTTGTCATGTCTTGAAAACTATTCCTTCAATAAGAAGGCAACTGAGTGCTAATACCTCTCTCCAATGCCGCAGCTTTATTGGCCGTGATTAACCGGAGTGCCTTATTTAAGTTGAAATTTATAACTTCTCGTGAGATATTAGACGGAATCGTTGTAATTTGAATGTGCAAGAGATATCGCCAGTTATTTACGTTTAAAAAGTTGTTGCCAAAGTAAAAATGTGGTGTTGCCATGAAAATTTTGAACTCGACCTTCCTCAGTAGCTGACAATGTTCGTTTATTCGACATTTTAACAAACGGGAACTCTTTTCTCAATTGCTGATGATGTGTTCCGAAATCTCGATAAAACATCAGCGTATTTCTGGAATTAACTTCGGATTTTCCATTATTCAAAAGAGCCATGTATGAAAAATGATTTACTTAGTTCGAAAAATGAATCAAATTGATTAACCAGAAATTGTTGCTTTCTTAAATTACTGTTACTAACTTTAATGTTTCTACGAAGAATAAAACAGGTTTCTAATTATATCTGCTAAAAGTACATGAAATCTGCTACTTCATTTTTTCTTCTGTTTCCATAAAAATGAATTTTAGCTAAAAAATTAAATAATGAATTCACGTTATGGGAAGCCTCGTTTTTCAAGAATGGGAATGATAAATATAATTGTAAAAAAAAAAGAATATTTAAAAATATTGCTCATGAGTATGTAATCATGAAAAGAATATACAAAATTAAATTGAAAATTAATAAAGAGAAAAAGTATAAATTGGAAATAAAGAGTTTTTTTTAAAAACAATAGAAGAGAATACCGGAAGTAAGTGTGTGAGGATTTATACGAGATTAAACAAGAGAGAAGCGAAAAAGCTCGAAGACAGGTGACAGCTATATCGCAGCACGTGTCAGAATTCGCTAATTTTGAAGCGAGCGCGGGGCGACGGTGGCGCCGCTGCGGAGAGTGCCGCGAGACCTGGCTGGCCTGGCGTCTTCGGGCGCCTTATCGCGGACGTGGCGCGGCGTGGCTTTCGCTTCCTCCGCTCGCCGCCGGTCGGCCTGCGGTGCGGCTTGCGGTGGCGGCCTGTAGGCGGTGAACCGGCGACCGCCTGAGGTGCCTTGAGGTGGCACGCCGTCTGGGTCATGCGGGTTGTGACTGACAGCGAAAAGGTCATGTAGGTTGAGGCATGGGATATGGAGATTGTGGTTTGCGCTGGGAGTTTGATGATGCAGAGAAATTTAACAGTTGTGTGAAGAAAGGCGGCGGGCTAGGACGCAGAGACGATAAATCGATAGATGTAGCTGTACTACATAGATTGGCCCTGGCTTGTTAGAGGATATGGGATGAAGGCGACCAGAAAAAATCGGAGCGGAGAGCGATAGGGGGAAAAAGTGATGGCATTGTGGGCTGTTCGCGTACGGCAGGTTACGGGTAAGCAGACGATAGGCGGGACGGTAGGGCGGACGGGTAGCGGGGACGGGTTAGCGAGGTAGGGCGTAACGGGATAGGCCGACGGTAGGGCGGACGGGTAGGCGGACGGCTAGGCGGACGGGTAGGGCGACGGTAGGGCGGACGGGGTTAGGCGACGATAGGGCGGACGGGTAGGGCGGACGGGTAGGGCGGAACGGTAGGCGACGGGATAGGGGGGACGGGTAGGGCGGACGGGTAGGGCGGACGGAGGCGGACGGTAGGCGGAACGGGGAGGGCGGACGGATAGGCGGACGCGTAGGAAAAACGTGGGTAGGGCAAACGGGTAGGGCGGACGGGTAGGGCGGATAGTAAGGTGAACACGTTTATGGGTGAATTTGTAGAAGAGGGCCTTACGTCGGATGGTATGGAACAAACCGGACGGATAGGCGGTCGGTAGAGCGAAAGGTAGGATGGACGATAGAGCAGGACCATGTAGTATCTAAGCCAAAGAGTTAAATACGGCGGTAGGTGGTTGGTTGAATGGGCGTTAGGCCGGGCCTTTCGCCCCGTTGAGCTATGGTGGCGGTACCGGAGACATTTCAGCTACCAGTGGCGGTTTGTGGAGGCCGCGGGGAGGCACGACGCAGGGCCGGGTGCGTCTTTCGTGCGGCTCGCGTGGAGCGGCGCGAGCGCGCCTGGCGGAAGGGGCTGTGAGGCGGTGGGCTGCCGCCCGTTTCCCGCTGGGAAATTGGCAGAGGCGCCGTCCCACCGCTGCGCTGGGAGACCCAGTGCTTCGCCAACGCGGCGGCGCCCACTTTGGTGGCCGGCGCGGTCCCCCCTCTTCCTTCCCCCGCCAGCCCAGAGGCCCTTCTTGCGCGCCTGCCCGCGTGAAAAGAGCTCACTGCTTGCGGGGCGCGCCGCGCCGGCGACCGAATCCCAAAAGAGAGAAAAGGAGAACCTTTCCACCCCACTGCCTGGGCTTGGAGAGTTCATTTTTGGGAAAAAGTGTTTCTCCAACATTTGTTGAAACCTTTTTTCTAACCGGAAAGTAAAATATGGCTCGGTGATCTATCGATTTAATCTCTTAACATTATGTAGACATACTTCGCTCATTTTTATTACGAAAGATACATTTATGATTATTTATGAAATAACTAGAAATTAACGCGCTGTCTGGTGTTAGTAATTTAAGTTTCTAAAAGAAATATGTTTTTGTTAATTCAATTTAAAACCATGAATGTTTCGTGCATGCGTTGGAGAGTCCCTCCGGATGGATGCGAAAGTTGCGCATCGAAAATAGTACTGACCGAATAGCCCGAAAGAGCATTTTGTGATTTCGCGAGAAAGGTTTCGTGGCCACGGTCTTCGGTGGCTGAGACCAACGGTCACGTTCGCGGAAGCAGGGGACTTGCACATTCCAGTCTCGTGACAAGACACGTTTTTCGACATTTAATGTGGTTGTGGGTGACAGCCTTTTCATTTACTAAAAACGATTCGCGCCCTCACCATTTTGACCGTAATCCTCATCCCACGGCGTTATTCCGATCTTCATTCACTATTTACCTGACGAGGATTGTAAGATTTTTTCCTCCACTTTTCTTTCCAACATTCACCGCTCGGAAAATGAGTTTGCCCTCTTCAGACTTCCTCAAAGATTTGGAGTGTATAAGATTCCGTGGTTTGCTTTTTTTATCGTATCATTTCCTGTAGTTTGACAGGATTTATTAAAAAATAATTAAACCAATGTTTTGGTGTTAGCGGTGAACATTTTTACGAATGACTATAAGGAAAACGACATGTACCTCTCTTATTATAAATAGAAATTGTTAATGTATTTTATTAAAGTGAATTTTAAACCTTCTAATTTTAAAAGAATTGAAAAAACCA
This sequence comes from Gryllus bimaculatus, assembly GCA_017312745.1. NCBI lineage: Eukaryota > Metazoa > Arthropoda > Insecta > Orthoptera > Gryllidae > Gryllus > Gryllus bimaculatus. The sequence continues at coordinate 4,479,927 of BOPP01000085.1, read as the reverse complement.
AAAACTTGTCCAATTATGATAATCACCACTTTGGAGGCAAAACACAACTACAATAATCTGCCTTACAACTTCAAAACGTTTATCCATTAATTAATGTTCATTTCTGCACAGGAATAAAACTAGTTCCCACAACTTTCGTAGTATGAGAAATACATTTTGTCAGTTCGTTCTAAATAGGTATAAAGTGACATATTCAGTTTCAGTCTTGCTCAGTTGACAAAAATCGGACCTGCCCCGTAGGAACATCGGGAATAGGTGTGTGTTCGCGTGATAATTAATTATCCCTTGCGTTTTCAAGCGGTTGCTTCAGTGCGATTTAAAGGAAACAGAGCGACACCCGAGCCACGCGTTCAACTTTTGACCTCCTTCGCAACTTCATTGTTGCGATTCGGTTCCCGCGATGTTCCTTTGTGTGGCTGCGCGCGCTGTTCCGCTCCGTGTTTAACGACTAACTTCCAAGATTTTTGATGACCTTCGTGGCGAAGTTTAAAGTGATCGGTCTCAAAGTTCGGGAGTAAAAAAGCCGGATGCACGCGCTAGCGCAGTTGAATGAAACGAGCTTCAGCCCTTGCGCTGCCTGCATATACTTGCTGTCGCTGCTCGCCTTTTCGCGAGTTTGACACCATGCTTTTTTCTTTCTTTCTGTAACAAACATCTCTTATCTACTGAAAATCGAAACTTTATCGTGATCTATTGTCAAAGTAGCTTCCTTATTACTGCTGCTCTGTAAGCAAAAAGCATAAGTTAAAAACAGCACTTAAACTAAAATTTATACGGTATATTCATTTTTATTGTTCCAAACGCTTAGCTGTTATGAAATTGCCATCAGACTTTTTATACCGTTCCGTTTGTCGCCGTTCATTGAAATAAAGCTTGTGATATCGGGGAACCACACCGTTCGGTCAGAAACAAAATTATTATGCGCGTGCTTATATATAAATAAATCCCCTGAATGCTACACTCGTGCAGAAGAACAGCGAAAGAAACAAAATTTGTGCACGTCGAGACTGCGGATCGGTTCACACGAAAAAGTACGACTGGAAAATAATACGTTTTATATTTTATGTCAGGGACAATGATTCCCGTTAAAAAACTGAATGCAGATTCATTCGTCCATCATTTTTCTATTGTGCTGTTACTCGTTTGCAAGTGTTTAGAAAAGCAAAGCAACGAACCACATTATTATTTCCCGTTCGATCGCGAGCAGATTATTTCTATAGTCCTGCGATGTGTTCAGAAATATTTCTCTAGTGAAATCAAGTTTGTTCAAAACAGATTCATGTTCGTAAATCGACCAAAAGCTTTGGTCAATAGAAGTTTTGGTTATTTTAAATATGGATAACTAAAATTGCAAAGTATTATCTAATTTATTATTATTATATTTTTATTTATTATATATTATTATTTATTACTAGTTTATTCATTGACGAGAGTCAAGCGATAACCACTTTTAACGTCCGTGTCTGTTGGAAAATCATCAATGTTAGTTAGGTGCGATGGCGTATGAAGTGTTTATACCTTGTAGTAAGAGCCCTGATGGTGGAATGAAATATTCCATAATGCTGTCAAACTCGAATGATGTCCATTGCATTAATTTGAAACTCTGACCAAATCTATGATCCGGAAAAATTCCATAATTTAATTGCATGGTCATGAATATTACTATGTTAAATAATTATTGCGTTGTGAAAAAAATATTTAAAAAATATTAAAAGCATGCATT
>BOPP01000085.1:4439608-4452854 GCA_017312745.1 Gryllus bimaculatus | reverse complement strand
GGGGGGGGGCGGAGGAATCTAGCAGCTAGGGTGAGGGCACGGGCGGCGAGAGACACAGGGCAGCGTCGAGGGCGAGGTCGAGGGGGGGGCAAGGGCTGAATGCGGAGGACTGGAGGGGAGGGCGTGCGCATGCCCCGACATGCTGCTCACGTCTCGCCCACGGCCGCCCGTCCGCTCGCCCGCACGCCCGGGAATAATCCCTTCCTCCCCCTCTCGGCCCCGCCCTCGCGCCACGCGCCCACAACTGCGCTGCGGACAACGACCCAACCTGCCACGCGGAGGATGCCAATAAAAGGCACGCGTAATATGCAGAATTAGCCCGAGAGGGAATGTTTGCCACGGTGTGTAGACAACCGCTCATTATCCAGTGAGGTCTTATTTAAATGACAATGTTTGGAAATACTCTTAAATTCGAGTGGTTTACGTGCCGTCAACACTACAATATATATAACGAATTAATTATGTATTTCAAAGCAAATGTAATATTTGAATATTCATGACAAAAAATGAAAAAAAATAATCTTGAAAAAAAATATTTCATTCTCTTAGCACTTTTCTCGCTTTTGTAGTACTCTAAAAATAAGTGAATTCCACGAAGTGTGACCCACTTAAACGGAGATAAACTTATAAAGAAGTTTAACTATTAATGTACAAAGGATATTTATATATTAATGTACCAACATTATTAAATATGTGATTTGCAAGGCAGTGTATTTTTTACAAGATATTGTTGTGCCGTTAAAATGTAATACAGCTGCAAATTCACATCAACATATTTAAGGATATAGACATATTAATGGTCAAAATGGAGAGTTTAATTTGTTATAACGTTCATAACACTCGCAGAATGATCCCAAAACTCTTCAATTAGGTATGCGAATGGTAAATGTGACTTTGCACAAAATAATGCAAGTAGGTGCGAAAATGAAATTATTGAAATTAGCTTTTGTAGCCTACTTAACCATATGTGTAGGTCAAAGGGTCTTCTTTCAGAAGATTGGCTCATAAACTCATAAGTAATTTGGTAGAAAAGCTGAAAGAAAGTAGCATTGTGTGATTATACAAATAACTCTTAAAAGGGCTCATTGTTTTTTATTAAATTAATTTGCTCTTTACTAATATTGTAATCATAATTATGTTTCTCTTTTAAATAATTTATTATTATAATATAAATACAGCATATTTACGTACTGAAACAGTATTTTTCAACTGTATTGCTTGAGATAACATGGCGCTACGAGCGGTGACGTGAACGACTAAACCGACCTGGATCCTGATCCACGCGTCCTGCGTTTGTCGCTCATTCGCGGGTCGAGAACTTTGTTACGTATCGATTCTGAGAATTATTTCGGAGTTAACGAACGTGGGCTGCGAGTTACACGATCTGCCTAAGTCCTCCGGCAAAGCTTACGCGAGGATGGGTTCAGAAGTGAGGTGGTTGGCTGGCTTCCAGATATTCGAGTGTGTTTTTAATGCTTATCCGATTTTTCATTGTGAATATCGTCGACAAATAAAACGTTACATTCAATGTGATCTGCAAGTTGAAACTCTTACGACCAGATTTTCACGCTTCCTTCTGATGATCAACTTCCGGGATTTTCGCCAAACCGGCGCATGCGCATTCTGGCTTCTGAACTAAGGTTTGGGAACCTGCGCATGAACGCGTTCGCTTAAACTCCAAAATGGTTCTTTCAAAGGGAGTGTGTTAATTGGGACTTCGAATTCAAATTTCTAAGTATAGTTTAAACATATATTTGTTCATGAAAAACAACTTTACGGATCCTTTGAAATGAATATTCGAACATATGAACATATAAAATAGTATTTATTAATTATTATTATTATTATTATTATTATTATTATTATTATTATTATTATTATTATATATTCATAATTTACCTCAATCAGTATTTGTTTTTTCAAGAAAATAAACTCAATTGAAATTTATCCGTTTTTCAACATCAACATGAATGTCAAAAATTTGTCAACAAATCTTCGCAAATAACACCAGAGAATAGTGTGCCAAGATGTTAATTTAAGGGTATTTTTTTCGTGAAGTGTCAATATTTTCAAAAAAGTAATTCTCGAATCAGTAAAAGGATTGAAATTTAATTTAGCGTGTTGCTTTTTATTTCCACACATTTTTCCTCTTTTTCTGTATCGGGATGTTTCATATTAAATGTCGTCTGGACGGGATGCGGATTTCACCCGGAAGCAATGATATCTGTTGAAGTCGTCTTTCGAAAATATGACCCATCCCAGGAGTGTAGACAGAAATTAAAAATATGATCTCAAAAAAATTATCGCCACTTGAAAAAGGTAATTAAACCTAAACACAATAGAAGGAGAATAAATTGGCTGCTTCAGTCTCTGTTCTTTGTGTTGTAAGTAAACAAGATAGGTTAATGCATATGGACCAGCCATTTAACTTTAAAACATACACATTCTTGGAAGGGCAAGTTTTGTGGGAAATATCTACTCTTTATGGAAAAGATTCCCTTGTAAATTTACCTTTGCTGAATTGACCTCAGTATAATTGTTAATTAGCAATAAAATCATACTCTCATGATTGTTACTCAGGAAACAATGATCATTTATTAATATTGAACATTTTATTATTCTATTTTATTCGTGTCCACGAGCTATTTTTTCAGCAAATGACTAAGTGGTTGCGTTCCGTATGGGTAAATTGTTTCCCAGACGCGTTTTGTAGATTGAACATTATGTTGAACGTCGTTGCATGTAATTGCTGGCAAAAGGATCTATTTACAATTGTCTGCCTACTCATGCTATATAGCCCGTTTATTAATTTAAGCATGTAAAGGAAACCCCGATATAAATTGAAATATTATTCTCGTCACATCATTACTTTGAGTTAAACAAAACAGAAATGAAACAATTCGTGACATGCATTGTACGAATGATATATATCGAGTGTCGACACCCGTTTCTCGTGACGGATTATCGGCCTTGAAAATGTCGGTCCTCCCATTGTTCGTGTGCCCATTATAACGCCGAGCATTTCATGACCACAACGCGACAAAATTAGGCCTTCACAATGGAGTTGCAAGTTATCTTTAGTAGCAGTTCCCACTAATTGTGGAAGTGCGTTGTAATTAACTTGCGAGTTTCTCGTGCAAGTGATGAATGTTCAGTCGAGGGGAGGATGCACCCTTTAGATGAGAAGGTGGGGGTAATGAGTTATAATTGCGATGGTAAAGAGAGATTGAGATATTATTCACCAGCTAGCTGCAACTGATTCAAAATGTTGGCAAATGGGTCAACGCAAGTTTGAATATTCGTCCTTTGCATTTCCATTTACATGAAACTTCTGGTAAGTAGGTGGCATTCCAGTCTCTAAGTGCCGTGAAGAAGCTATTAGTTGTGCAACATGCAATATGGATGAAGTTGGTACTTTAGGTTATGTTCAAGATATTCTTTGTATTGTCCACACTGTGCCGCCTGGTCTGCAGGTGATCATGTTGAAATCTGACCATTTATTCAATCATGGTGATATGTTTTAGCGTTTCAAATTTTGTCACATATATTTTTTTTCAAAACTTTAAGTTAATGAATGAGATTTTTGAGGTGTTTAAAAATTCAATTTTAGACATGAGCCTAAAAAACACAACATTTAATGATATGATACTCGACAGAAAAATGATACGCGATATTCTTTGGTAATCTAGATATTTCTTTAATATATTTCATTGTTGATCATTAGTATTCTGTTTTATCAAAGTGTGTCTCATTCTGCTTTATGAATACAACACTCAAAAAGTTATAAATTAATAATTTCAAAGGAAATTCTTATTGCTCTAACTCAAATGTCCTCTTATCTTTTTAAAATTAGCGGTTAATTAAAACGGTGAACACGAAATATCGATTGACGGCAAAATGTCTGTCCTTCCGTCCGTCTTGCCTGTCTTGTGGTGAATGCTAGCGCTTAAACCGTTCAGCCAATTTCCTTCAAAATTGATATTCCATAATCGATTTACTAAATTATCTCGAGACCATCTGAGTTTGCATATGATATTTTGATTGTGGGGGATACTTTACATGAAGCCTAAAATCATTTTCAAAATTTTCTAAAAATGGCTCCATATTTTTGGATTAATCTTTGCCCTCGAATAGCGCGAAGTACTTTTAAGAGGATAATGCAGTTTATATTTTCGTTGTAATCCCTGATTTTTTAGAAATTACAAAAGGACAGATTGTTTTCGGCATCTTCTTACGACTACAATATTAGAGATTGAGATTTTTTCCTTAAAGAAGACGGATCTTCAAATAAGGTCAAGTTCAATTTTTCGCAAATATTAGTGTTTTTCACATAATTTTGTGTGAAAAAAAGGCAATTTAATTATTTAGAAACACTTTTTCTAAAAAAATGGCCCCGGATTTTAAAAAAATGTTTTCTTTGTGTGCATCAAAGAACGACAAAGCAAGTGGAACTAGTCCAATTTCCGGAGAACTTTGTAATTTCAGAATTGCAAAAAATTAACATTTCAGAACAATAATATTATATATTGAATCAACAGAAAATTAATTATTTATTTTTTAGTACAGAACACATTTAAACTTTTTTGCCTTTTGTTCATTAGGTACTTACTAATTATATTAAAAAAACATATAATAGCTTGTTATTGCGTACAGAACAAAACGGAGAAGAGAAAATGTGTTTTTTAGTACCACCAAATTTCAGATGGTTAAATAAAACATTGTGTAATAGTTTCACGATATATTACAGAACATTATATTTTAAGCATATTTATACTCCACTACTCCTAAATTGTTCTTTGCATGCATTTCGGCTGCATACAATATATTTAACATCTTATACGGCGAGACCTGACCGCTGAAATCTCTATACGTTTGTTTTGTGCAAGAAATTATGTTGTTACTTATTTGTTCCAGGTGAGTTGGAGCTTCCGTATATTTCACTAAGTGGTCAAGTGTTACACAGTAAGGGGTGAGTATAACATTTTAAGCATTAACTCCAAAGCGGAGTGTAGAGTAAGCTACGACGTATCCTACATGATTAGACTCTCGATACTCTCGGTGACATTCATTAACAGGACTTGGACTCTGATGACCTAAAATTTCTTTGAAAATGACCTAAAAAAGTCTTAAAAATAAGAGGAAGTATACTTAAAAATAAAAATAAGGGGAAAATGACCTATTTTTTTAAATACTCAAAAATTGTATGGAAATATTTTGTTATTCAATGAATGTTACAATTTTAAATAAACTCTATTTATATAAAATTATGTTTAATATAAAGTCTTTATTTTAGGAGGAAATGTAATCATTAGCTCCGATCTTCCAACCGTCGGTTTTAAAAGATGTAGGAAGTTACATGTAATATTCAGATTTCGAAAAACAGTGCATTGCAATGATCAGTTTCGTCATGAGCTGATGATTCAATAAAAACTATGATTTAGTGAGTCATTGTAAATTCATGAAACATTCACTAACAAAAAAACACGTAAAAATGTGCAAATGTGCAAAAAATTCGTAAAAATGACAAAAAATTACACAAAGATTTTTAAAAAATGACCCAATAATTCTAAAATTCTATTACCTACATATCATGATAAACATTCATTTACAAGTTAGTTACGTCTACAATGCACCACTGAAGAGGTGACATATCATCAGAATCTGAGCCCTGTGCGTGAGTAATTTCCCCCGAAGCAACGGTGCAACTTTATCGTAATGTCCCTGGTATTGTTCCTGTACTAGCCTACATTCCTCAAAAACATTGCAAGTCATACTTTTCATGAGTGTGGCGGGAAGTAATGTTTTCCTGGCTACAAGAAACAATTGAAAAATACCTGAAGAAAGTTACTATCAAAGAGATATTCTGGGTTAAAAGTTGAATCAAGATTCCTCTTCAAAATCTTCGACATCAACCTAATATAAACATTTATTGCGTTCTTATCTGATTTGAGATTGGAATGTTGACTTACAACACTCTACGATCAAAATGAGTCGCACAAGTTGAACACTTCTCTTTCGCATCTCATATCGCAAAACACGAATGTTACTTTCCGTTATCATTTCTCCGCTACACTTGCTGGAGTGGTGTTTTCTGTCGCGCAGTCGGAGTCGTAAAACACTCAGTTGGGAAGCAAACGTTAGCCGTCGCGTTTTATTTTTATAGCCGGGAGAGATAGTGGCAGCAGGTCTGGTTAAGCGTTGACTCGCAGAGGCTGGGATTTGCAACGACCCTGCCATGCTGTAGCATTATTCTCCGCCGCCACGCACCGTTATCGGACGGTTTACGCTAGTAAACCACCTAAACAAAGCGACTGCTGAAAATTCATTGGCGATTTCGTAAATTGAAGTTTAGCAACCAGGCAGAAATTACGACCGAATACTAGTAAATAATTCATTTTCCTATTTCAACGCCTTAACCCCCAGTAAATGGAGGATTTTGTTGTTGATATTAGATTTGTATTGGATGCCCTAACCCTCAAAATCGCACTGATATCAAGATCGAATGCAAAGGAAAATCGGACGTGAGGTCATGTGCCCAAAATTCGAATATTCGTTTCGAATACCTCTACTTATTTGCTTCGACATTGATCATCTTCAAGAAAGTACGTCATTTGTAAGTCTGTAAGCACCAATTGTGACCACTATCGTACTGAAATTTTCCATTTACACACCATATTAAACCAATGTCTACAATATTATTTTCACAACGTGAGCAAATTGATAACTCTGCCTATTCTTCGGGCCATTCGTATCCTGACTGAAAATTATTTGTGAATATTGTTTACTAGTTCTTCTATTCATTTTCCGCATATTTGTCACTTTTGCTATTGTGTTCAAATGAATTTTCATTTCGAATATTATGGTTACCATTTCTATCAGAAATGTGTATATTCGTCCCTCTGTAACCATACAATAAAGTGAACAACAACATTCTTCCCACTAACAACATTGTTACGAGTACATACATCACTTATATCCCAAATCTTCATGGTTTTTTCATGTATGTAAACTTAGAATTCCCGAAAGGCCGAACTGCCGAACGCGTAGCTATCTTTTCCTTTAACCCTTGCACTTTCAGTAGTGAAGGTTTAATCTGCTTAGGATTAGAGTATAATAAGTATCCTCTTTTCCGGTTTGTCCCCCACTTCCATGGCCCTCTGTACAAAGAATGTAAAGGATATCTCAATTGGTCGTATGCCTTGAAGTGGGGTGAAGATGGCATGGCAAGCGTCACGGGTAGCTAATAAATAAACTTAAAAAATGATATTATGTTTGATAACACATTATTGATATTATTATTATTATTATTATTATTATTATTATTATTGTGTTCCTATTATTGTCCTCTGAAGGTATAAAGGCTATCCAATCCAAAGCAGTTAGCTCCATTCGTGCCACTACACGACCAACGACCTCCCAACCCCCGTAGCGTTTTCCTTTTTTCAACGATCAGGATTGCCAACCGACCGGCAAGGCGAGGACCATTTCCGCCCAGACTCGCGCTCAGCGCTTGCGGGGTTGAAGCGGCGGCGGCGGCGGCGGCGGCGGCACGGCGACCGCAGTCGTCATCGCCGCCTCTCTATTAGACCTCTCACGTCCCCGCGCGCTTCCACACCTGCGCGCGAACGCCACACGCATACCTGAGCGCGGAGCGGGAGCCCGCTGGAAGGGTGGCGCCGGCGCCGCACAGTGTGCAGACGGCAACAACCACGGAATAAAGAGCTGGATTGGCTGGAGCGGCTCAGGGCACCAGCTAAACGCGCTGCAGTGCCTCGGATCTGGAGGTCCTAGGGTGCCAGTCATGAGGTTTTGATAATGCAACGGTTAGCATATGCGGTTGTTACACCCGAGTTCGCGCGTTCAGACCCCATCGATGCCGTGGAGACTTCAGCGAAACAATCATTAATACGCATTCCTTTGGTGGAGAAGTAAAGCCGGCTGTCCCATGTAGTAGATTTGCATGTAAAAATACCTTTAAGCCTGAAATAAGCCTACGAGCTAAATATATATTTCCATATCGTCGCCCGTGTAATACTTTGTTTCTCCGCTAAATGGTGACAAAAGAACAGTCCTCGTGGCGCGCGTCTCGTCAAAATAAGACATAATTGAATTGATTTGAAGTCTCGGCAGGACTTTCGTTCTACCTAGATAGCTTGGTCGAAGTCAGTCGCAGCCTGCAGGAGAGTTCTAGTAACCTGCTGCTCTGATCGGTAGTTTTTCGTAGTTTCTTCGACCAACACCAGGCGAATGCCGGAGCAGTTCCTTAACAACCACGAACACGCGCTCGGTCTTTCTGTCCTCTTCCTTTAATTACACACACCTGCTCTTGCATGCACTTCACTACTACACGTGTTGGAAAACCAGAAACAACATTAGACGTTGGCCGCTTAACAAGTTTAGTATTAGCAATAGACTGCGATACTAATAAACATGTTTGTTGACGCGTCCGGAATCATAAAAAAACCATCAATCAATCAATTAGTGCTTGCCCTCATCAACAGTGATGCCAAGCGGAAGAAGGAAAGATGGAGTGTACTTACACGTGTATTTCAGCATTAGTGTCTAATAGTACTTAAATGTTTACTTTTTCTTAACTCATTTTTTTACGTAATTTGTTTGCCATCCTTATTACTTTGCAAAATAAAAATATTAAGAAATCATCACTTACCTATTAAATAACTTTGATAAATTAGGTTTTAGCAGGAAGGAAATTACAAAGTAGTCTAATCATCACAGAGCATTCATGAGTATGCCTTGAATTTTTTATTCAGCCTAAAGAGGTGAGTGTTTTCTCCACGTGTAAAATTTCTATGTATTAGATGGTGGTTCATTTTCTTACGATTATTTCTCGTGACTCTGAGAGAAATATGATAATGCACACTACTGTCTTGCAATAATGTACAACGCCCCATAACTGGGTAAGATGGCGTCACGCGCAATTTCTTGGCTTCACAGCTACCCCAGCTCCAACAAAGGTATTACTAATCTCTGTACAACATTTCTGTGGCACGTACGGTGCACGCGGCAGATCGGTGGAGTAGTAAACATAAGTTATGCAAAGTGTATAATACACTTCAATGTAGTAGTACACCAATGTGGACAAAAGGGCTCATGAAAAAACGACGAAGTACCTCAAAAGTGGTTCAAAGTAGCGTCAGTATATTGGTGGAGTATCAAGCAAATGTGCTCGCATGCGATTAACACACGACGATGAAGTGGGATAATATGTGCTTGAAAGCGTATAATACGTATCTATCGAGCACACAAAGCACACAATTGTGGTCAAATGAGAACATAAAGTATGGATAGACTAGTTCAAATGTGGACCAATGCTCACTCAAAATATCTATGGAGTATCACGCAAATATGGCCAAACACATCACTGCACATCGGTGTAGTAGCAAACACACGTGACAAGAGAGCGCAATATCACAACCCCTTTACACTCAAGCGTATGCTTACCACATTTGAGCACCACAAACATGAGATTTTTATCCCGTTTTCCCTAAGCTTTCACTTTTTTTTCTCTTGGTGAGAGAAGTGCGAGTATTTTCCATTTACACCTTGAGTGAATCAGTTACAGAATATTTCACCTCTTTTTGAAGGGTCCTCTGTTGTAGTTTCATTTTTTTCAGACTTATCGATTCATTAGCAATTATTCCATTGGCTCAAAGTGACCACTATTGAAAATTACACTATTTCACTGATAACTAACAGCTTCATTTTGAAAATTATTCAGTACTTCATCTAAAACATTCCCCAAAACATTTTACATTTCGAGATGAAGCATTTCACGAAATTGCATTGTAAATCTACTACATGGGAAGCCGGCTTTACTTCCCCTCCAAAGAAAGGCGTATGAATTATTGTTTCACCCTAGTCTCTACGGCTTCGAATGAGTTTGAACCCGCGAACTCTGGTATAACAACATATGTTGCCAAATTCCCCTTTTGTCCCTTTGCGACACAGTGTGCGACGTGGGTGTGGCCCTCCACTCCCCCGCCCCCCCGCATTCACAGCCAGCGCCACCGCCATCTGCGCGCCCGTAAATTCGGCAACGTCGCCATACCTACGTGACTCGGGCGGAATCCGCGAACGTCTCCCGAACACGCCTGGCATCCGACCTTGTCATATTTCGCCTCCCGCGAGTGGCGGGCTGTCCGTGGCGCGGGGGCGGTCAGAACGCCCGGGTAATTTACGTGGAGCTCTGGGCGTGCGTTTACACCGGACACAGGATCCGGTTGCTCCATCACCCACGAAGGGGAGGTGATGTTTTTTGCAAGCGGGATCTACCCCTCTCTAGGAGAATTTACGCAATTATGCACGCTGTGCTCTGCCATCAGATATTGATTTTGTTCCTCAATGATTACGCGTGTGAATCCGACTGTTTGTGGTGGCCAGGCGGATGACATCTAAGAGTAGGCACCAATGGAAAAGAACAAATTGTGTGAGTTATTAGTATTGTGGTGATTTTTCTTTGGCATTTACAATGAAATAATTATGAGTCGTCATTGCCAACAATATTATTTATTAAAATAGCAGCTTTCGATGGCTTAGCCATCATCATCATCATCATCATTATCAGTTTTCTGCTGTATGGTAGTCGTTTTTGTGGCTTCCATACAGAAGAAAACTGATGATGGCTATGCCATCGAAAGCTGCTATTTTAAAGAATAATGTTGTTGGCAATGGCGACTCATATAATTATTTCATGTGTGTTACTTTAATCGTATTATTGTACCCAGAGTTGAATAATTGCTTAACGTGATATGTAATTTTAGGTAAATGTATTCTATTTTAAATTCTTACGTTAATCTCAGTGGGTTGCAAAGATTTTTACAGCATTTAGAGTTATTTCTTCGCGGTTTGTAATGTACTGGTTTTAGTCATGTTTATTTGCTTATGCAACATGAATCACAAAATTATGTTTTACTAAGCATCCTGTACCCCAAAGAGGATGACAGATGATTATAGTTGTAAATAGCTGGTCATGAAATCGGAGAAAATTGAGCAATGGAAGTTGAGCAATGTAATTGGAAATAGCATAAACTCGCGAAAACCTAACATTATTCACTTTTGCTCACCACCAATACCGCATGCGGTGAAGGGGATTTGAATTTCGAGTTCCGAGAAGGTGATGACATGTGGGTTAAACGGGACATTCGCTTACTAGTAATTTCTATCGATTTAGATACCTATGGAATGGTGGAAATTATAATATCGTTTAAACTTACTTACTGGACACTCTCCTTGTGAAGAGGGGAATTAGGTACCATTTAAAAAAAATATTTGTAACTTTTTTTTTTTGCGATAAAGCGTTGTGAATGGTACTATTGTAAATGTCGTTTACCCACAATTTAAAAAGTAATATGATGTAATTAATATAAATAATATCACCATCAGGATTGAAATTAGGAACAAATAGGAGATAGATCTGTCTCTGAGTTTGTGACGATACTGCCCTCCTAAGCCAGATAAAAAGTAACAATCAATCCATTATTGTGACGATACCCGGGCAGCAGGTTTCAACGAAAAATTGTTCACTTAACGACGTATATTAATTTTGCGTAGTATTTTCCTTTGTGGTTTTTGTAGTTGCCCGTGAAAGTTTAGTGAGTTAAAACAATTGGGGGTTTTTGCTCAACTTAATTATATATTGTTTAATTAGTTGCAAAATAACAAAATGAAGTGTTGAAATCGTTAATAGTATAATTTAAGCAGTAATTACAGTAAACATCATTAATAGTATAATAAATGAAATAATCAAAACCATCAATAAATTAAAAATTTTTCTTACATACTTCATTTTGTGGAGTATCGAAGAAACTTTCTCTTTGCGAATTTTGAATATTGTCATTCCATGGCGGGAACCACCCCTTCGTTACTAATATTGCGTAACATGTCACCTCCCCACCTGTACCTTCGTATCACCAATACCGCCGTCGCCACTAACTCCTCCCTCAGTCACCGGCACCAATTCCACTGCCATCTCCATTTCAACGGTGATCATCTCATCGCTCTGAAACGATGTATCCCCTTCGACTACCCCAGCAGCACATCCAGCGTCCCTACTATCCCCACTACGATTACTACTACCAAATCTCATTCTAGCATACGATGTTCCTTTCTACTCTTATCCACCACGTTTCTGTTTACTCTTCCCAATCACCTATACACCTCCAGCTTTTCGTTTGTTTTTCTGACATTGATATCAGCAACTAAACAGTCGATTCGTCTCTGCTCCTGTCTCAACACCCCCATGGTCACCAATTCCAATTTCTTTGTAACCCTTCACCACCCCACCACCATCAAAATGGACATATGAAATTCTGTCAGCAAGGTCGATTTCTGTCGCGGTCTGGAGGAGAGTTCTAGCGAACGACTGCTCTGATGGGTTGTTATTCCGTAATTTCTCTGATCAACACCAGGTGAATGTCAGAACAGTACTCTAACAAACGAACCACGGACCGCGCGCGATCTTTCCTTCCTCTTCCTTGTCCTCTCCGCTCCCCTCACACACTAACATGCACTACACTACCTTATGTCGGGACATTGGTCGGAAGCGTAGAGTTTGTTCTAGTGAGGCGTTTCCTCGCTGGTGGGAGATACCTGGATGGGGCAAATCTTCTAGCCGACGCTTGATCTTACCCCCCAGCGGGGTAAGATCACCGCCACATCCCGGGGGGAGTACATTACACTTACGGGACTAATTACTTTAGCAGTTGACACGCCCGGAATTAATAACAATCATTGATCAATACAATTCTGTCTGAACTGATTACGCAACTCGCACCCCCACCCCAACTCATCGAACTCCACCGGCAAGTCCAAGAGACACTTGAACCAACACTGCAAAGGCGTTTATCTTCTCCACCTTCTACCTGAACCGCCTCGTGCAGGCAACCGCCGCCAATGGGTGTCGTCTTTTGTTAGCTGCTCGCCCCGCTCCGCAGCACTCGGACGCGTGAGGCGCGGCTCTTCTTTGGCCGGATCCTCGAGTTGTAAAGCGGAGGCGGCGCGGCGCGGGTTTGAGACTGGGAAGGGCGGGGAAGGACAGAGCGGGGCGGGAAGTTGCGAGGCGGGGTAAGGCGAGACGAGGCGGAGTTAGGTAGGGAGAAGCGAGGCGGGGAGAGGTGGGGCGGGTGAGGTGGAGCCTGGCGAGGCAACGCGGAGCGAGCGGCAAAAGGGGATGGGGAGGGACGAGGTGGGGCGAGGCGAGGCAGGTTTGAGCGGAGCGGTGCGTGGC
>BOPP01000085.1:4398875-4423957 GCA_017312745.1 Gryllus bimaculatus | reverse complement strand
CCCTCCCTCCGCCCTCCCTCCGCCCACCGCCTTCCCTCCGTCCGCCCTCCGTCCTCCGCTCGCTGTCCGCCCGCCCACCGTCCTCCGTTACCCCACCTGCCCTCCGCTCGTCCTGCGCTGGCGGTGCCGCAGCCGGATGGAGGGGGGAGGGGGGAGGGTGACGGATGGCGCGGGCGGTGATGAGCTGAGAGCGCGACCGCGCCGCGCTGGTGCGGTGAGGGGAGCCGCCGGGAAATGACAGTCGCACCAGACGCGACGCGGCGCACGAATGGAGATAATATGCAGAGCAATGTTTATTTCATGTTAAAACTCGTATGTGGATTTTGTGCTGAGATAGACTTATCTTCATTCCACGAATGTGCTTTTATACCTTGAAACTCCGCAATGAGGGCAGAAGGGAATTATTATGGAATGGAATTGTAATGAATATACATTTGCTGACTACTAAAACGAAGAGAACTGCGAAATGTCGGTTTCGATCACGTGAATCGTACTTGCATTACAATTATTTGTATCAAGTATTGTAGAAATTTAATAGTGTTTATCGAAATTATACTAACAACCACAAAAATGGAAATTGGAAATTAAATTTGTTTAATTACAGAATAATGTTTTTTGTACGGAAAGAAACTACCTGTCCTAAATTTGTACAATCGCTAGTTGAATCGCGGTTTTAAGAGCACCGTAACTGCACATTTGGTAAAAATTTGATGAAACAACTAGCTTTATCTCATCATATTGTTAACAAATACAATCAAAGTCAACTTTTTTTGCCCAACAAGTAGATGTGGGTGTCTCAAGCTGAGCTCTGAAACATCCGAAATCCAGGATATCCGTTTCTTTTTTTCAATTCTTAGGGAATTGCATTGTGAATCTGGTAACCGAAAATTAAATAATAACTTTTAAGAAGTGGTGCCTATCCATTAGTAAAAATATTTTTTTTCTATTGAGACCTCAATGGAAGATATTTCCAAATTTCATTTTAATTTTCTGTTTAAATAATCAACATCAAGATTTGTGAAAATAATGTAATTAATTAATGGTAAAAATTAACGTCCCTTTGAAATTTGATAAAAAAAACACAATTGCGAGATGAAAAATATTACAATGATGGGAATAAGTACAATAAATGAAAGACTTTAAAAAATGGTCTTGAAATAAACATCGAAATAATGTATTGTCCAATCAAAACATAACTATTTTTTTACTTAGATTTTTTGTAGCAGTGTAGCAGGTTTATGCCGAACATTAACAATAAACTTTTCAATTGCTACTTATTTTTCAGTTTCATTTTTGTTTCGTTTAAATAAATACGTGTACTAATTAGTTTAATTCATAGTTTTTCAAGCTTGAGTTCGTGTGATATAGGTTGTTCTTGAATTCAGTGATTTAATTGTATCCCTTTAAATTACTTTTTATTGCGATTCATATCTCTTCTAATTCTAGGTATTAGAACATTATCCCTCTGCTAATGGAGGTTCTTGAAATGCATTGCCTGAGATGTAAAAAGTATACAGTGACAGAAAAAAATATGACCAAATGCCACGAATGTCCTCCGTATTAAAATATAATTACTTCCGGAAACAATAATAGCTCTGTGTCACGGATCTAAAAACCGTATGAGCATTACGGTTTTCGCATATTAATACTTTATCTAAAAGATTTATGTGTTATAGTTGTGTGAAACAAACCGTAAGTGTTAAAAATTAGTTAAAAGTCAATGTTACACTGGATGTTAGCCAGGAATAAATACTTTTTATACACAGTTGTAATTCAAGAACCTCAGAAACTGTGGAACGGAGTTTGCCGAACATTCACGAACAACCCTCTTGGATGTACAAGGCCTGAGGCATAAATTAATCTTGCTGTCAAGGCGCAACCCTTAACCGACACCCTACGTCCATTTGAATGCCTGCGAACGCCGAGCGGGTGACAGTTCGCCGAATCTTGGGCGGTCAGAGTACAGAGCATCGGGGCGGGTGGGTGGACGAGCTACTCTGCGGGCCAGAGACTCCACGAAACAGTCTCGCGGTCTGTGCCCACCAGTGATGCCTGTTGGCAGCGTGGGGGGAGGGGAGGGAGTGGGGACGCGTCGAGGACACTGGGGAGTCCCCTCCCGGCGAGGGAGTGGACGAGGACGGCACGAGGACGCCGGAGAGGGCGAAGGGGGGGGATGATGAGAAACTTCGGGGAGGAGGCAGAAATCGGCGCGCCAGCTGTGGCGCGACTGTTGCGGACGGCGAGGGGATGTTTTTGCGGGACACCTGCACCTCCGCCCCCGCCCCCGCAGGCGAAGCGCCAGAAGATGAGGGCGACAGCCGAAAGGGGCGGGGCGGGGCGGGGCGGAAGAGGCCCTATGTTCGCATCTGTCACTTAAGAGCTGAAATCTTGGTGTTGAATTCGACTGACTGAGAAGGTGTGGCTTTTCAGATGTCACCTGTTGTTTTAAAGAACTTGCTGCTTACGGCAGAACCCAGTGTGTAAATAAACTGATTGACAGAGGAGGCGTTAGTGCTTGAGCATCACCATCAACACATTTATCCCCACTGTTCCAAAAATGCAAAAATCAGTTTATTATAATGTTTTTTTATTATTTATTTTTTACTTCGAATGTCTTACATTGCAAACGCTTCTGCCCAGGGAACATTGAAGTCTCGCTACCGTTCGAATATATGTATATAATTTATATACAAACATTTTATGAACTTTTCTTTCATACTTGAATGTTTCTGAGAATTCTAATTAATTGATAGGCTCATTGTTATCCGAATGCTATAACGTACCTATTTTCCAATTGAGCAATAAATAAATTTTGTGAACATAGGCTTTGATGACATAGTGATTGGTTATACTCGAGATATTAAACGGTCTCAATGTACAACTCATCGAAGAAGAATACGTAAATTATTTCCTCTGCGTAAAATTCGATGGGAGTCGTCCTACAACTCTGGCTATTCAAAGAATAAAGAAAATTCATTGTTTCCGTATTTACTACATATACGTAGGGTTATATGTTAGACTATCTTTTACAGGATCAATGGAACTATACCTGCATGGCAGCCATATATTAGATAATATCGCCGTTTATATTATTAACATTATCAAACACAGAGAATGTCATTATGCATGTGTTGTGTAAACGTGCAGAGATGCTAATGCCGATTGAATTCCCAATTGCGGACACTAAATACCCAGAAGACGATCTGTTCACGTATTGCCGAGAGCAGAGCCCGCCCCTGAATGCTGTTCGAACTACAGCTTCGCCGCGAGCGATTACCCGACGTGTTTGATGCGCGTAACGGACGAGCGGATCCCGACTATTGTCCGACACATATTTTGATAATTATTCAAGAGAGAGATACTTTTGAGAGTGGTGGAGGATGTTGTATTTGGTATTTAATATAGGAGTCTCTTCAATCAACACTTAACGTCGACATTTTATCTCCTTAATAGCAATGTGTTGTCACGCATTAATCAAAGAGCAATTAGATACAGAAAATACAATACACTTTTTATAAAGAAATATGAATTAGTGGATTCGAACTCCTATTTTAGCCTGGCAAATAAAACTTTCAATGAACTGTCTTTTTTTTAATTCCGTCATATTTAACGAAAACGCCATAATGATAAAACTACCAGTTCGTCTGTCGTCACTCTCATGTATTGAAACATCAGAAATTCGCAGTATGTTGTATCACAAGGCTTAATTTTGCCTTCAGCAGATTTTTAATAAACTGGATGCAAGGGTGACGCATATTTAATTAAACAAGGCTTCCCCAACCGCATCGTGAAGTGCCACGTCGACTGTCATGAGCCGGAAATTCGTCGTGGGGCGTTTAGGCAGGAGGATTACTCTTGTCACCGCTGACGAAAATTGATGTAGAGGCTTCGTTTCGAATCTCGATTGGTGGCCTGCCGAAGCCATGGAATCAATGTCCTTGGACCGTTATCTCGTTGCTCCTCGTGGTATGCGTAAAGGGTGCATTCTCGCTTTGTTCTCTGCACTGTTTAAATGAGATTTGCACTTTTAGGTTGAATTTCTAGGCGTCAGACCGTGATTGAACTGACTTTTATGCACTTTAATAAAAATTCTACCGTATCATGCATCAAATGTATTGCATTTGAACGTTGAAAATTCATTGAAACTGATTCGCTGTAATGCGATGTAATGTAAGTGCTAATTGATTCAGAATTTAAGAAACACGCCTTAGTGAGTTTGAATGTAGTTGAAATAATAGTATATTTATAAATCCACGAATCTGTTAGGAAACAATTGTAAAAAATGTGATGTAGATCATATTCACAAAACTAATTTATGCAGTTTGAAATACAAGAAAAGTATTATTTAAGATTTTAATTATTTCAACAATTTTATAGAAATTGTTAAAAATATATTATTTACAAATATTCTTTTCGAATTGAAATTACAATAGCTGTAAATTTCTACAAGTTAAATTAAGGGCTAATTTTTGCCAACTGTAATTACAACTATTTTATGAAAGTCTGGTATAACTTCCAATATTGTTTGCAATTATTCTGCTGCATATTGCGCAGAAATTTTTCAAAATTCAAGAAATATACAGTAGAAATAATGTTTTTATCACTCTAACACAAGAAAAATAAACGTATGTTCTACAAATACCAGCTTGTAAATAAACACGCGGCATATGATAGCAGATATAACCTGTAGGTGTAAATCCTTATTTCACGCAATACTTACATCACTTAAAAATATTTATTTTATTTCACATGATGTGTATTTCTCTTATCCAATTAACCCTTAATTTTTACTACACTTAATTTTTACTAATTTAAACCAGTGATCATAAATATAATTACTCTCCCTTGAATTAACATTTTATCACGTCAATTGAGGTATTTAAAATTTGAATCAATCAAACTTAAAATTCCTTTAATTTTTGTGTGTAATTAATTATCTTGGGTGAATGAAGTTGGTGCTCCAGTCTTATTCCCGAAAGAAAATATATTAAATTATATTATGTTTAAATGGTTACGTGTACTACATCAAAGTTAAATGTTGTGCCATTGTGCAAGGAGGCGAGCCAATCGTTCAGCAAATGCCAACGTTCAATGGAGCGCGGGACTTCACGTCACAAACATCTGTTCGTTATCTTTTGTGGAAGACTTCCACCACCAACCTTTAACAAGGAATAAATGTTTACTTCTAAATATAACACACAGTTTATTTTCAGTTGTTTCTCACACAAACTATTCATAATTATCGCTTCCTTAATTACAAATACACAGAGACGTTTTTTATAAACCCATCTTCACATGGCTCTAAGAACTACTCATTCGACCGTATATGTCTCTCAATCCTTTTCTTATAATTGAGCAACTGTCGATATTGTTGCTAGTCTTCATGCCACAAATGACAAAGTAATTGTCTACGTACGGGACTCCATTTGAAATACGCCTTTTGAACCTTTTTTTTTGGTCAGAACCGCCAACTTATGAAAGTATGAAGCCGAACACGCTTGTCTTGATAATTGACACTGCTGAAATGTTGGTGGAATCTCAAGAAGACTTCATTTATTCGTTGCAAACACAGATTAACAACATGTCACTATCCGCATTATTACGGTATACATGGGAACGATGGAAACAATGTTATTGCCAACCTAAATTAAACAATTCTTACGATTATCAGAAGTCGATGCGACAGTGACAATTTTCACGTGTTGCATTTTAGTTTACATATGAAGGTAAGCAGAGCTAGCATCGCCCGCACTCCTTTTCCGCCCCCCCCCCCAGAGGGAGCACGTGCGGGCCAACCCGGCTGCGCCCCGTAACGAAACGGCAGTGAATTATACATCGCTGTGTAAGGCTTAGGGGCGTGCAGATGCCCTCTCCAATGAGCTTAGCCGCGTAATTCTCCCTCCTCGATATCGTGTTTCGTATCGGTGCTCGCCAGAACCGCCTCCAGCCGTTTTGAGATAATCTGCTTACGCCCGGCGAGTTAATACCACCTGAGGTTTTTGTGCAGATTCACCTGTTGGTGTGTCCGTTGACTTTGTTAATCATCTTTCCCTTGTCGAGTTCGTTTAACGTGTTGGGAGTCGCTTTTCAACCGTTAGGTAGTCTCTTTCAGGGGAATTTTCATTAAATGCTTATTTTTTTTCATAATGAACTCTTTCGGCAACACTTCTTCAGTTTTGTTATAAGTTCCTTCCCACGTCTCGCAAACCTCATGCGTATTGCTGCAATTTAGCTCAAGTGTCACACTGCCCTCTAAAACCCTAGTGGGTTCTTCCCTCGTGATCTTTACAGTCATGCTAGGAAATTTTAAGAAGCAAGTTTTATTTTCCGCGCAAAAAGGTCAATGTAATCGGGAGAGTTAAAAAAAAACTTCCGAGGAACATTCTTCTTTATCGATATTCAGTAATAAAGCCTCTTATGTGTGTCTCCGGAGGCACTAAAATGGCCGTAAAGGAGGGAAAATAAAGTGCCGCTAAAATGGCTATAAATTTGCTGCTTTGCGCCTAGTCAGCTCAAATGGTAGAGGCTGCCCGGGACCTTCTCCCGGCCTCCCCTGTTGCTCCAGATGCCCTCTTAACCCTGTTTACGGGCGCGAGTTTTCCGGCGTTCCTTAGGGCTAGGCGAACGAATTATTGACATTTTACTTATTACATTTTGTCTAAATTGTATATTTTTAAACGTGTGCATTATGATTACTGTTCGATCATATAAACGAAATATCTCATATCAACATCTTATGATTATTCGTGTGAATCATATCTTCAAATGTCTTTTGAAATTTCGAGAATATTTCTTTAAATTGGTCAATAGTAATAGAGGGTCTGATTCATTATTTTCGATTAAGATACATTGCCCTTTTCAACATCTGTTTCTTCATAGCTACAAGATTACTTTGGCTCTAAAGTAATTAATATGCGAGAAAATAAAATTATACACTTAAAATAATGAAATGTGAAAGACTGAAATTCGTGTATTAGGTTTGACTATAATATGTCTCCAATTGTATTGCTCTATTTAAATTCGAAAAATTAGTAATCTCAGTGACATTATTTACTTTTTTTAAATTCTTAATGTTCTATAGAATATTCGTTGTATTCTCATATGTTCTCCTTCTCTCGATGTTTTCCTCGGAGAACTAGCGGTAGAATGAAACTCAATCATTGACATAATTAAATCTTAATTTTACTTACTATTGATACAAATTCTGTGAAAAAGGTTGTTTTTAAGCACATACTCATGTGAAGATATATTCTTTAAAATAATCGTTTATGAGAATTCATGAATTATAAATAGACCTACCCAGTATGCAAGGGAAGTAGCAAGCACTTAAACCAAAAATATATACATAAAAGAAAATGTTCTTTTCCTTTTTCAGTATTAATTGGACATGCATAAGACCTCCACAGGAGCACTTTTAAAAGCCCAAATTATTCACAAGCTCGAACTTATTTTTATTACATAATTTTAATAGTCCTCGAGATTTATAAATAATGAATAAGCACTTCAATTTAAAAGTGTGTCGAGAGCGCTTCCATTAGCATTTCTCTCCCACCGACCACTCAAACCACACACAGTTTCAAACTACACCTAGTTAGGAGTTACTGTTAAATTGCCTGTGTATTTACGGAGATAAATTCATATTTTCAACGGAGAGAACAGAAGACCACTGCTGCTGTGTTTATTCAGCGAATAGCAATTACCCTCTTGAAAACGTGCTTTTCTCTTGTTCTTGTAAAAAGAAATGTAGAATATATTCTGTTCGTTTTTTAACCAATTCGAAGTAATCCAACTCTCTGCGAGTATTGCAATTCTGCTGCAACTGTTTACTAGTGGAATGAAATGTAAAAAATACAAATTAATATTTGGTAATTTTTGCTGATTTTATTGATATTTACTTTCCTTTATTCTACCTACATAAGTGTAATAAAGCTGCAGCTAAAAACGGGAATTTTGCAACAGAAGTACTCCAACTGTTGGGACCTGATATAGACGAATAAAAAAGTTTTGTTCCTAAATGTAGCTCCTTCTAACACCTCTATTACTCCTTCTAACTCGTTGTGTAGTTGGAAACTACGTTTTATGGGTCCTTGATACCGAAAAATTGGTTTATGACAAATTACCCGTCCGTCGGTCTGTGAACAAGACAACCGTTGTTATCCGGATTTCATCCAAAATTGACATTCTGCAATCGGTCTGATCGAAGCCAATGCGAATTTTAAATGGATATTTTGATTTTGAATGGTACTTTATACGAAGTCTAATGTATTTTTTAAATTAAAACAACAACAACAATAATAATAATAATAATAATAATAATAATAATAATAATAATAATAATAATAATAATAATTGTTGCAAAAGTACAAACTTTTTCGGCGTCTTCGTAATCTATAATATTCTAGAGAGAGCGTTTTTCCTTAAAGCAATATCTTCTTAAAAGTTGGATCTTTAAATAGAAGATAGAGAATAATTTATGTTATTGATTTTATAAGAAATATCTATGTCACTATCCATTTCATGAATTATCTTAAAAAGAAGTCGCCATGCTATATAGTGGGTTCCATGGCTAAAACTGAAGGATAAATGTTGCTTTATTTTTTAAATTTGCAGGGAAGAGAGTAAACAAAAATTGATTCACATAATTTCACACTTTTGTTGCATGGCATTCTTTATTAGTCAATTCGACTTCCTCCGGAAATGGCTTCATTTATTCTTCATCATGTTCATAGGCACAAGTGGTGTGCTTCATTTTCAAACTTCAAAAGAAATTACGAGCTACACGCCGACCTTCACCAGAACTCGAAACGGCGAATTTAGCATTCACGAAATTCGAATGCCTCTTTGATCATGCTACACTTTCTTTGTCGGTAACGTGTATGCACCTGGGTCCATACGCGAGTGTTGGCCACACGTCCATAAACCAGCGGTCCGTGTTCAGGAGCTCCATCGCATGAGGTCCCTCCGGGAAAAGTGCGCCGTCGAACCGGCGAGTTGGGTGTGTTGATTGGAAAACGCTTCGTATCATTTAAACCTTTCATTATGTCGCAGCGAAATAATTAACTCCGACAGTCCATTACGCAACGTGGACTGAACGTGCGGTGATCATCCCTATCCTACGTTCTGTGTCGCCCCTGGCGGCCCTGCACCCGTATTTGGGGGTAATCTGCCCGCATAAACTCACTCGTGTGACAGCGTTGGTTTGCGGCGCGCAATTTAGCAATATCTCGTAATTATAACTTCATGTACGCTGCTTTCATATTATTACTTAGCTTTGATCGACAGTGAGAGAGAGTTCCTTTGCTAATTATTCATTTCCTCGTTCTACACATTTTGCTTTCGTTGCGTTTTAAATTAGTGGCTTAAATATTTGACTAATAATGAAAGAGAAACACAAAGTAGGTTTCTGTCGTTCCACTGTGAGTTGTTAGTTCTCAGCATATGGAATAAATCTAAGTAGAAAGCGATTTTATTACTACAGTGATAATTTGCGGGGTAGTAAATATTAGAAACTTGTTAACTATTTAATTGAGCATTGCATTGCCATTTAAATTGAAATGAATATATGACCAATCAGAGGAAGAAGAGTACGACTTTGATCTGAACTTCCTTTTAACTGAAAGCAAATATCTCTGTTAGTAAGTTATTTTCATCGACGTTTATATACATGCAGTATACAGTCAAATATATGTTTCCAAAAACAAAAATAAGTTTTTTTCAAATTTTCTGGTGTCACATAACTGAAGGCTGTGACACATTTGTGTCATTTACTTTGTTTTTTTTTTTCGCGATTTTTTAATATTACTATCAGAAGATATACAGTATCAGAGAGTAATCGGTTTGATCTTTTATTGAGAAAGATTATGAATACATGCATTTCTTATGAAACTTTGCGTGGATCTATTCATATTCTTTTCGTAATTTCGTTTTCTCTTCACCCCCTCTTTCACTACATTCATTACCATAACGCAACAGTCACCGTCACCAGCGTCACTTTCATCATAATTACTACCGCAAACTCTCTCATTACAGGCATTCTGTCACACACTTGTAGTCAAATTCCCATAATAGCGTCCTCTCCGACTTAATAATAACTTAGGTCGAATTCAGTCGCTCTCTGGAGTAAAATTCTAGCTCCGGTTGCTCTGATCAGTATTTTGCGTGGCGTATCCGATCAACACCAGACGAATACCCGGAGTAGTATCCTAACAAACGGGTCACGGACAGCTCGCGATCTTTCCTACCTCTTCCTTGTCCTATCCTCACCCATTTCACACACACTACCACACATGAGATCGGTCGGGAGTTTAGAGCTTGTCCCGGCTGGGGCGGTACCCTGCTGGTGGGAGATGTCTGGTTTGGGAAAACCTCACAAGTCGACGATAAGTCGGCGTCGAATCTCGCTATTTTGCGGGAGAAGACTATTGCTACCGACCAAAGAAAACATGCCCTACAATTACGGGATTAATCACCTTAGCCGTTGACGCTCCATGAATCAATAACAACTAACCAATCAATGAATCATTCATTCATTTTAACTTCCAGTAATACTGATCAAAGTATCGCCTGATATTTTTGTCTCTTTCTCCTACACATCCATTATTAGCACTGCTTCTTCCCTGGCGGCAGCTACTGAACTGCCGTGCCAAGACCGCTCGCAGCGTCTGCGTAAGCAGTCTCCCTCCCCAGCGGGGGTCGCCGGCGGCGCGGGCGGCGCCTCATGAATTATGCCTGCCTTCGTTAGCCGCCGCGCAATCGGAAGCCCGGAGACGCGCTGCCCCCTTCGCCCTGAAAGAAGCTGCGGCCTCCGGCGCTCCCCCGGGGGCCGACGGCAATATTTCCCTCGTGTACACGCACTGCCCCGGCGCTGCGAGGCGCAGCTCTTTGACGAGGCAGGAGCCCTTGCACCCCGGAATGCGACTCTCGTTATCAACGGAGAGATGTGACCGGGAAACGAGGTAATAAATAAGTGAGGGAAATATGGTGTAGATTTTATTACAATACGCAATCCAGCGAACCTGCGTTTCAAGGGAACCAATGTTTGAAATTTCTGGGAGATGTTATGAATACTAGTAGGTCACAGCTTTATCTGAAAGATGTCTACAAATAAGCCATACTCGACAAAATAACCAGTAGCGAGAACCACCAGATCTTAGTGGTTTCAAATACACATAACAATAGCCAATCAGTTCACCATGCCACGAATTAAAAAAACGGTCTGATTCCGCCCACCACTCGGCCTCCGCTTAACAGCGTTCGCAGCCGAAGGAACGGGAGTTGATGGGGGGTGACACCGCCCATCAGCTGCGGCTCCGCTCGCTCCGGTGGCAAAGAGTAGCACTATACTTCCATTTATTTATAATGGCCCTTCATGTTTAATCAGCTGATACTGACATCCAATCGGGTACTTGAAAATCGCTATAGTGAGGTCAGTGTAGTGATGTTCAAGCTCTCGATTGCATGACACCGTAACAACTGACTTCCATCAAGCGCCACTATAAAAAATCGAAGCATAAGCGTCAACCCGACGCCGCCGGGGATGTAAATGCCGGTACGATTTTGCTGCCACTACGTAGAAATGCATTGGGTATTTTCACCCAAAGCGAATATCCTCCTAAGTCAAAACTAGAAAAGGTTAGCATAATTTTACGCGTGTATTAACACTTCACATTCACATTTTATGTCCCAATCTTCCTAATTTGCTTACATTCTAATTTTTAATATCCTGTAACAAATTATATTTTATTTGTAATTTGTAACTCTCTTGTAGCACTGAAGATGGTCGCAATGTGACCGAAAAAGCTTTCTGCAAAAATAAGAACTAAGACAGAACTACGCCTCAAATCTTTTATTATTATATAAAATACGAAATTACATAAATTAGGAGAATACACAATATTCTCGTATAACGGAAGGCTTTTGATTCATATCTCTAAAGTTTCAGAAACAGAGTTTTGGGATAATGATTACAAACATTTGTAAAAGCCCACGTATTTAGATTTTTGTTTCAAAAATTGTTACACATCTACATCTTAAATATTAAAAGTTAAATATTGATATTAGATTAAACCTAAACGATCAAAGTACAATGAGAATCATTTATGCAATTATTGAAATATATTTACGAGTTACAGTATTTTGAGATGCATCATATGAAATACGTTTTGAAATTCCTTTGAAAAACGCTGTAAATGCCCGGAAACCATTTTATTTGGCATTATCCCAATTAAAATTGTAACCGCATCGTAAAATAACTGTTTTATTTTCTAGTTTAGTTCTAAAAATTGCGAAATATATTTAAATTTAAAGGTGTGGATGTAATGTTCGAATGTTTATTCATAGAGTTTGTTGCTAAAAATAACCAATGTACACCCATACATTGCGTCAATCGAATTTGAGATATTTCACGACTTAATCTCCTGTGAGTTGCGCACTCGGAAACCTGAGCAAATCACCCAACGCCTCTCTCGCAATCGCATATCTAAACAGAACCAGGTAAACCCTTGCGACGTGCTCCCGTTCGCTCGGTCGCTCTGTGCTGTGTAAACTTATGATTACTTTCGGTAAGCATTGTTGAACCTGATGTCACGGCACGTAATTCCATATTATTTAGAGCCAATTTTCCCATAAAAATTATTTACTTCTACATGTTAAATCTTACACATTGTGGAGAAAAGTTTAAGAATTGTGATTTGACTTTATGGTTTCACAATTGTATGAAAAATATGGAGAAGGAACAATCACTGAGCAACTGATCCTATTGCAAAGAAAATAGTTTGTCTGGACTTGAATCAAGAACTTCTAATTCAATCAATCGAATAAAATTGTATAATGATAACAAGAAAATTGTATCATTCAACCATGGTAGTCTATACAGCCGACTTATAAAATATTCAAAATGGATGCAAACAAAAAAGTGGATACCCCGAATATTAAAACCTGCAGGAAAGACACAAACAGGCAATCAGAAAAAGAATTTAAGTGAAGAAAGAGAGAGGAACGGTAACAATTGCCCCGTAAAAGCAGAAACCAAGCAGCGCAAACATCACGCAAATCGATAATTGAATTGAAACGGGTATACCTTTTTTTGTGCGCGCGGTCTGTTTGCTCCGCGAGCGAGCGAGCGGGAGGGAGTCTGGGCGAGGGGTGGGTGTGTGGGTGTGTGGGTGGTCTGGCGACGTGACGTCGCTTCCGCTGGTCGGCGTAACGCTTACCGCCCAAGCGGCCAGCGCGATTGTGCGGTGTAATGGCGCCCATAATTCGACCTTCGCCAGCCGCGTCCCCGCGTTTTCCCTTGCGCTAACGAGAACGGCGCTGCGCCCGTCGCCGTCCCTTTGTGGCGCTCTGCTTGATGGGTCGCAGTTGGCGCAAAAAAATAATAAACGGATGGTTTATGCCAATGGCCGTTTTTGCTAATGGTGCCCCTTTACGGGGCACATTGGAATTTCGCCCCGTGCTTTCTTACTGCCCAGCTCTGTTTTGGGAGGGGTACCGGTATTTTTTTCTCTAGGGTATGTAAAATACAAGTGGATCGTATGTATGCGTGGGTATTTTCATCTCTGCCGTATGATTGCTCCTACTGTCACGTATGATCGTTTTGTACTAGACAGTACAGTTACGAAACCTTATTTTGAAAGTTAGTGGTTAGTAGAAAGCACCTGACATGTTTTGATGCCACATTTTTAGGAAAAATAACATAACTGGATTTGATATCAATGACACGACTAGGCCCTTAAATATATATTCCGTTTATTTATCTCGAAATATTTTATGAAATAGAATAAACTATTCTGCAGTGCTAAGAAAAAAGGCAGTAACTGCAGGTGTAAAAAATGGAGTTTTTGGTATCCTTGGAATTATCTTGATGTTCTGCATTGTACTCATAGTACAATCTTAAAGAGTAATAACAGGTTTTTTTGTAAAAGAATATAATGGAAAATCAGTTACTGCCTTGACAAATTTTTCGACTTAAACACTGACAGACAGCAGGGGACTGCATTGTAGAAAGCAGTAATTAAATGCAAAATTACTGCCTTTGAACATAGTACTTGCTTACAATGTAAGAGAGCAGGATATGCACATTGCTACACCTCATTCATTCACAAAATACACTGATGGAAATTGTTTGACATCTCTCTCATGTCATTAATATTTACATTGTTGCCGATTTGTATTCGTAGTTACGTTTATGAGCACATGAGCTCCAGACAGTTTATCGAAAACTCATTACTTATCTGTGCAAATGAGCTCAAAATTCCGCATTTTCAGAATTGCTCAAACACCATTTTCTCAAAAAGTGCTCGGAATTTTTCAACGCAAATGTCCATATAAGTCGAGGTGTTACTATTGTATAATATTCTGACATTTATATTTCAGTTCTACCTTTAATAGACTGAACAATTGAGAAACTGTGAAAAAATGTACTTTGCGCGACGCCTGAAAATATTTCCCAGACCAAATAAATTAGAATTATTACGAGAAAGTTTGTGGCTCTGTAGTGCTTCTGTAGTACCAGTAGTTTCTAATTTGAAGGTTATCAAACAATTCAAAGTAATTACATTCTTATGATATTATGAACGCATTATTTATATTCTGACCACGTTTTTATTTATGCATAATGTTACGAAATGTATTTTATTGATTTTTTAATGTTCATTCTTAATATCCTTTTAATGGAAAAGCATGATTATTTAATTTTTCTAAAACTATTCTCGTTGGTTTCCCTTATTCAATAATTTGCTACATACATTTCAGTATATTTTAATTTGAAGTAAAGTTTTGGAGTGTTTATATTTTTTCGTACGCAGTCATTCTTTTTTGGTGGCAGTATAGTCTGCGTGACTTGGACAACACATACACTAGATTCAACCAGCTCCGGTGGTTACAAGGGATACAAACACATTACAGAAACAGCGTTGAAATAATTTGACATTTCTATATCATGGTTCTATTTTGTATTAACTGGTATTTTAAAATGAATGCATGTGGCTATTTAACCGCATAGTAATTTACGGCTTTAATTAAGGATTTAGTTTACAAATTGATGGAATAAATGGAAATAGCGATATCACAACATAACAAGTTATATTGAACAATCCGCATTCAGAAAAGATAAAATGCTATTACAGTATGCTTAATTATATTTGTAAAATGCAGTACATATTACATGTTGACTTTCAAATATAATTTAATTTTGTAAATTTTCCAATTGATGATACTACAGAGAAACGAGCCATACTATTCCGTTGATTAGAGCTTTTACCATTTAGTTAGATTAGTAAGTTAAATATATGTATTATTTATATTCTTTTTAAAATTAAGAAATGAGAACCCTATAACTTTTACTAATTTTTTTGACAGATTGCAATCACGTTTCCCACTTCAGTAGTTGATCTAAATACTACTGATGATAGTGTTCGTTGCACATCAACATTTACTGTACGTATTTCAAGCACACATTAGTAATCCAGGGCGTTATCTCCTTACGCTGCCGAGATATTCAGTTGGCTGTCGTATCAGGACCCGCTCTCCTATTCCAAAGCTGCCTCTCACCTCGCTCACCTTCCCAGCGCTTGTGCCCCAGTTCCAACTCGCTGTCGCGACAGCTCCCCAAAACTCCTCCGCGCACCGCGACATCGTCGTTTGCTCTCCCACCCCCTTCCTCCGCAAAGTCGTTCCAGCCACCGCACCTCCAACACAGGCGCGCGCGCGGGGAATCCGCGGCGGCAGTTGCGGCGGCGAGGAGTGTGGAAATCGGGGAAGGGGGGAGAGGTGGAAGGCGGGCGGCCTACGGAAACAATTGCCGGCGGGTTTGGCGCGTTCTATCGGGCGCGACCGGCGGCGGCTGCGGGCGCGGCGGTGGAGGTGGTGGCGGGGCCGGCGCTGGGGGCGGAGTGGCGGCGGTGGTGTAGATGGTGGGGGCCGGGTGGCGGCTGCGATGGTGGTGGAGATGGCGGCGGGTGGCGCGGGGTGGCGGGGCGGGGTGGGGCCGGCGGCGGGGCGGCGACGGGAGCGGCGGCGGGGGCGGCTGGGGGCGGGGCGGGGGGGCGGCGGGGGCGGGGTTCGGCGGGGGCGGCGGCGGGGGCGGCGGCGGGGCGGCGGCAGGGGCGGCGGCGGGGCGGAGGCGGCGGCGGGGGCGGGGCGGCGGCAGGTGCGGGGGCGGCGGAGGCCGGCGCGGGGCGGCGGCGGGGCGGTGGCGGAGGCGGGCGGGGGCGCGGCAGGGGTGGAGAGGCAGCTCGCGCGGTAAGCAAGCGGGCTCAGCGTGGCGCGACGGCCCGATAACACGAGCGCAAAGCCACCGACGCCGCTGCGCCGGCTGCGAACCCGCCCTCGGCGCCGCCCACTCTTTCGCTCGGCCGGCGGTGCGAATCTCGCGCCCTCCCGGCATCTCGATTTTCCTCCTCTGCGACCGTCCACCACCCCGCCCCACTCTCCCCCCTTCAGCCGTCCGCCTCCGGCTTCCCCTCCGCCCCCTCATACCTTCCTCGCGGTGGCTTCATCTCCACCCCCGCCTTCGGCCCTTCGGCACCCCACTCCGCTCCCTTCTCTGCCACACTACACATCTTCACCGCTGCGTCTCCACCTCTGCTCCCTCTTCCACCCCCTCCATCATGCCGGAGCTGCCTTCGCCATCCACTCGCTACCGTCACCGCTTCCGACACCGCCATCGTCGCCACCTTTGCCTTTACCTGCGCCCTCACCCTGCCCGTAGCACTGTCACCCTACTTCGCTCCCTCTTCTGCCACGGCACTGCCATCACTACCTCCTCCTCCGCCCCGCCTTCGGCACTGCCACCTCAGTCTGTTCCTTCCTCTGCCACATTGCACATCCCTTCTTCACCGCTGCGTTTCCACCTCCACCTCCTCCCTCACCTCTGCTCCCGCCTTCGCCCTCCCGCCGCCATCCCAGTGCTGCCCTCGTCAGCGCCTCGCTATCGCCCCGTCACCACCATCGTCACCACTTTTGTCTTTACCTCGGCCCTCGCCATTCCCACGACCCTGGCACTCCACTTCGCTTCCTCCTCTGCCATGCTGCACATCCCTTCTGCGCGTCCACCTCCACCTCCGCCCCGCCCCCGCCTCCGCCGCCCCGTGCGACGCCAACGAGTTCCTCCGCTCCCTCGGCGCCGCTGAGCCGAACAAAGTGGGCTTTGTTCGCGCGCGTATTTCCTCCTCGCGGATCCGTATTTAGTGCGGGAATCGGTCGACTTTGCCTTGTTGGGAAAATCTCTATGTTGGTGGCCGGGAATGAAAATCTCGACTCAACTCGCATCATGCAAAATCAGCTTGCTGCGTTAATAGATTTGGGCCGAAATTAAATTTTCTGCGACAGTTTGCTCCGTTTCGGAAATTCTGCTTCGACGCAAAATCCTCTCCGCGTTTGGAATAAACGAGAATTATTGGATTCATATGCAATGTTAGAAAAACTGAAAAAATAAAAACATAAAAATAACGAAATCGCTTTATCGAAATAAGCTCGTAGAAAGAATCTAGTTAGAACGATTATAGCACCCTCTAAAAATAACTCTGTTATTACATAAAATCGGGCACGCCCATTCCTCATTAAGAGAATACCAGTGCCAGGGGACAGAGAAATTCTGTTTGAAAACCTGTGCACATTTTATGTGCAATTTCACGGCGTGCTTTTATTCGTTTCCTCATTTTCGGCGAATGAAACTTTCAGGAGCGCTCTTCCTACGAGTGCCAATGGTGTGCAATATTAAAGGCCCTTTTAAGAGTGCCTCGTGCGGTAATTGTACGCCCTGGGGGTTGAGTATCGTTTGCGCCAAAACACGTCATAGCGCAAATTAAACAGCGCGTTGCAAAGCGCGTGATTAGGTCGCCTGTGCAAGTGCGCCGATACGTGCGTGCCATGACGAAGAAGAATTCTAGAAAATTGTCTTAATTTAGTTCCAATTAGTAACGAATTAAAGTAGATTATAGCGTACGTTGGCGCGCGTCGCGTCGGGGGTTCCCCTTCCACGGCCAAATGGCTTCTTTGTCGCTCACCGCAGGCGGCGCGTGGCTTGATAAATGGATCAGGGAGGCCGTGAGCGGCGGCGGCGGTGTTGGCGCCTACGGGGCTTGCTCACGCTCCGCCGCCATATTTCTCTCTCGTGCTTCGCCGCCGCGACGAGGAAATGTGAGAGCAAGTTTTCATTTCTTCCGTATCTCAGTGCCCAGCTTCTCAGACTCGAGAAGGAGCAGACTATGGAACAAAGGCAGACAAAGAGTAGTTGCGTGAGCTGATGATCCTCGCGTCTGTCTTGTCAAACTGTCTCCGAATGCATTTGTCGTAGAGTGCTCTCTCCGTGTGAACCGTCGTACTAACTACCTGCGATAATGTAAAAGAAAGTCACTATTTTTAGACCGTATGATTTATATTTACGAATTTTGAGCACGGGAATTGTGGAACTAGTGAAAGCATTAATGACATACATTTTTTCTGTAAAAGCTTTCACGTGCGTGACTGACAACGGCAAGATATAAGTTTAAATAAAAAATTCAGTAAACTAAAGAACTAAAATAAAGCATGAAAATTGATTCTCGTGAAGCAAAAGTATTCAACTACAAAAATTCAATGAACTTTTTAACAAGAATAAAAATAACAAAACGTAAGATGAAGTATAAAACGGACATTCGCAATCAAACAAACTAACGAAGAAGATACATTTTCTAAAGTAAAAATCACACTAACGTTGAGTGATATTTAAGTTGTTTCAGAAGTAGTTACACAAAATGATTTTACAAAAAGTAGCTCACACATTGCTCAAGAACAAGTATTATAATATTCTTGTATATCATTGCAATAAATTAAATGTTTTAACAAAAACAGCCTTTACGAATTCAGCAACAACATATTATAGAAAACAGTACGTACTTGTATTTACAGCGTAGCTGTTTTTTACGCACCAAAAATATTTAAAAAGTTGCTATTCCATAACCAAGATGCCAACAATAAATATTTAATGGCTGCCGGCCTCGTCCTTGGAGAAGTTGCATCACTTGAGTTGTGTCGTAAGTAGCGACGCACTGAGGGCGAGAATTAAGTTAGCGCGCGCAGTACAAGTGTATGCGGTACAACACAACCAAATATTCGCATTTTTCTGCCAAAACCGTAACTGGTTCATTGTTTTTTAAATTGATAATTTCAGCATGAAGGTAAAGGTAGTGTATCACATTTCTTCTTAGCGACTCCCACACACCAAGACCAAGAACACGAACAATACCCTCTGATTCAATGGCCTCTCCCGAGTTGCCCCCACCTCCTCCCGCCTACAGAGATCACCTTGAATCGATCATCTCGGTGCGTCACGTGTGAGAATTCCAAGAAAGCGTCTACCGAGAAGTGGGCGTGGACGGATGTTCGCTCTCGAAGCTACAGCCTGGCGCTGGTGCGAGACCAAGGGGGGAGGGGGGAGTGGAGCGGGAGGGGCGGAATGGAGCGGGAGGGGGGACGGGGATGGGCAGGGTTTGGACGGTGCACGGCAGGTGGGGAAGGGTGGGCGAGGTGAGAACGGCCGGAGAGGTGGAAATGGGGGGGGCGTGGCGGGGAGGCAGGGAGGGTTGGGGCGGAGTACAGCAGGGTGGGGAAAGGTTGGGCGCGGTGAGAAGGGGCGGGGGGTAATATGAATTGGGAGGCGGGGCAGGGCAAGGTGGTCGGAGTGGGTGGGCGGGGTTGGACGGGGTGGGAGAGGCAGGGAGAGGTGGGAAGAGCGGGAGGGGGGGGGGTAGGGCGGGGCGGAGGCGAGGGGAGGGGAGGGGCGCGGCGCGGCGCGGCCTAACCTCCAGGGCATGCTCTTGGCTTAATGAGCCGCTGGCGCTTGCGCGCCCACCTGCCATTCAGGGTGACAGCCGTTCAATGCGCCCGGGTGGCGCGTGGGGGCACTGCTAAGGACGACGGCGAACGCGTAAAAAACATTTAGCGGAAGAGAGCAGCTCGTGACGCGTGGGGGTTTGGTTACACCAGGGGTCTCCGATCTTTTGTGCGGACTGCTTGGCCACGAGGATGGGTGGAACATTGTTCCAACTTATTGTACGACTGTAAAGCAGTTTCATTGACAATCAATTTTTTTCGGCTGTATACTTTATGATATTTTAATAATATTTAAAATTTATTCAAACACATGCAAAATAAGTACACGTTGTACTTGCATAACTGAACATTACTTATAAAGATGCTCATTACGTCTCCATTAAAAAGTTTCATCACAATTACGAGTAACTGATATTTTAAGATTTCAGAGTTAAAAATACTAACTGGATCGGTAACCTAGGTATGTAGATGTGCATGTGTGTATTGTTACGTAATTTATATTTAATGTAATGTGTAGATGAAACACTTTCAAACTTATTCGATGGCTATACACATCGGTATATTTTCCTCGTCTTTTGACACACGCTTGCCTAATGGGAGAATGGTGCAGGCAGGCTGTAAAAAAGTAAAAACGTCTGGCACAATTCTGGGTTGGTCTGATAGAAGTATTTAATGGATATTTGTAAGATTTTTAAATACAATAATTCGGTGTAAAATTGTTTGGTCTCGAGCATCACAACGCGACCCAGCTTTTTTAGATGTCAGGTTACAGTATTTTATTTCCTTTAGTCGTGTAATTATTATTTCCTTCTTTATTCTCCGTGCACAAACATATTGGCTGAAAGTGTGTCATGTGTTATAACCTGTATTTTACAAAGTATAATTTTCGCATATTTTTTTAAAATTATTATCGATATATTTGTGGGACTGTACAGAAGCATTGACGATTAATCAAAACGAAATATCGACATAGGGAGTTCATGTTCTCACATCAAAATTTTAATTGCGTAATTTATATTTGGGAATCGATTCCAATTTTAATCATTGACAGTGTAACGAAACTGGAATAGAATTACTAGCTTTCAACACTCTTAACAAAGGTATGTTACTTTCTAGTCGTTTTGTACAAATAACATTATGGAACAACGTTCTGTGCCTGAGAGTAGATTGCATGAATTAAAAGTTATTAAGTTGATGAAAAGTGAAAGAATTAATTCTTGAGACAATATGAATGCCAAATAGAAAATACAAATTAACTAATCGAAGTTAAAACTATTTTAATCCAACAGATTTTAGAACAACAAAAATAGCCAACATTATTATCGAAACGTCATTTAGAATAATATGTTCGTAAATCCTAGATTAAACTTCAGCTTTTGGTATCAACTTTAACAATCAATACATTTATAGAAATGAACACTGCTTGAGGTGATTAGTTATATAATTAGTTAACACAAAGAGCATTGAAACTGTGAATTGTAGGATGAGTCGTGTATTAGAAATGTTTGTATCACGCATTATGTTTATAAGCGCTAAGCAACGACTGTTGTATTCAAACTTTTACTTTCATAAACTTTTAAGAAGTAAAGAGCTCGTTTAGTTTTTTTATCATTCTTGAATTAAGGACTGAGGATAAGCTTCCTCATATTTATCTTAATGTCTGGTTTTTAATTTTTTATTTTAAAGTTGATATTTACGTTGTTATTATTATTATTATTATTATTATTATTATTAGATATTTGTTTTCATGGTTGAAAAATAGAACTAATCGATTTATTTTAGAAGATGTAAATGAAACATTTTGCAATATATTCTAATAATATAGCTGATTCTGGTATCAATATTTCCATTTCAATGAATATTAATTATAAGTATTCACCCCTATTTTCAGAATCTGTTAACTCACTTATGAAAATTTATAACATTGCATTATCCAAACCTTTTATTCTCATAAAAACTTAGACATGATAAGAACAGATTGTATTTATTTATTTATTTAATAGATAATTATTACAAACGAATTAGATTACTTGATCCTATGTGGCTAGGCCGAAGGCCTTTAAGCCATTACAATACCTACATCCTTTCGCATTCTAATCTTTCGAATTCTGGTATTCACCCCAAATGACAGATTGTAGCACTGGAATGCGTTAGGAGTCCCGTTATTTCATACAACGTAGTCACGTACCGTACAGGCATGTCGCACTTTTCCCATCTTATCTCACACATTTTACACGTACCGTCATTCTTCAGTTCTTCCTATATCGCTATATTCTTTCGTGTCCATTTCTTCATTTCTGCATGTTTATAATAATTCATCACTTTGTAAACTCACCAAGAATTAAGATTGATTTCACCACACCCAAGACACAAAATTTTAATCATTAATTTTGCCAGTAGGAATCGAAATGCAAGAATTCTAAAAGGACTTCATATCTTCAACCGTCTAAAGCTCTCACTTTAAAATTCTCATTCTATTTCGTGTTTTACATTGCCTTTCTGCTCTAGGCAATTACCAATAAATGTACGCTTTTGTCTTCATTTTTAATGAAAGACACGAGCAGTGCAAGTTCAATTCCTGAATTGTCTGCTGTTTTGTTGCAAAGAACCTAGGAAAAGTGGAAATGGCTATTCTCACCAAAGGAGCTATGAAAAGGGCGACTAACCTCGCACTCGATGCGGCAGCCGCCGGAATAAACGTGACGAACGTGTGTGTTCCCCTGAGAAGAAACACGGTGGGTGGGGCGTGCAGGGCAAACGGTGTGTTGTGTGCGGGGGGAGGGGGAGCCATGGCTCGGGGCGTGCCTTGCCGCGAGGTGCGCTGCTTTGAAAGGCGTGTGGGCGGAGGGGGCAGACAGAGTGACGGGCAGTCCGCGAAGCGCCAAGGGCTGCGCGCGCGCTGATACGCCCAATCGCCCACGGGCGAGAAGGCTCCGCTCGAAGGGCCGACGTCCGGCGCTCCGCCCCGACGCCCACCCACCCCGCTTCCCAACCCACCTCCGCCTTCCCACCACCCCTCCCCGCTGCCCACCCACACTGCACCGCCAACTGCCCCGCTCCGACCGCTCCGCTTCTGCCGTCGCCCGCCGCCCCTCAACGCTTCTCAGCTCGCCCCGCTCTTTCCGCCGCTCGCTTTGGCCCAGCGCTCTTGATTCCGCCTTCCTGCTCCGTACTCCTCTCTGCCCGCGATCGCCAGCCCACCTTCGCCTACATCCCAGAGACGCTGTTTCTGTCTTGCCGTCAAACGAATCTCACCCGCTTGCCCGCCTCTGCAACCACTCTTTTTGCCTCTGCTCGAAACGCGGTCCCTGCAACGTCCTGGTCGTTGGGAGCTTGAGAAAGCGTCCGTCCTTTCTTTCTGTGGTTTTCTTTCTGTATACCTGACATCTATGACAATTTTTATAAACGATTTATGAATGTAGATCAGCATTCATATTTTAGTAAAGATATTTATTATTTATGCAGGGTAGGATTATTGGCACCTGGTGGGACAGAACTATGTTTTTGTACAACATTAAAATTACACAAGTTGGCTGATAAACTGTTTCCACATTCGAACATTATAAAATTACAATAATTAATTACTTTTAAGAGATTTTTCAGTTTTCTAATTAGGATTTCAATTGTTGAATTAAGTCTAAACTTAAATAAATTTCAACTAGTATTTTAAGTATACTATTGAAAAAGATGTTAATTTTTCATGATTACGGTTTTTAATTAGATTATTTGAGCATTAATAACATACGGAATATTATTTATTATTTGATTTTATCATTTCAAGTTTATCATTTTCTTTGAGAAATCTGGTTTAATTCATACTTGTTTGAATCAACTATTTCCTGATTGAGTTGATTCTGGAGTTATGAAATCTAAACTGGAATTCATTTTACATTTAAGAATATTGTATAATGGATATATAGGTTTAGAGTAAATACTGAATTTTATTGTTATTTTTGATTTTTTTCTAGTTTCGTTCATTATCATTGGTTACTAGGGTAATTATTAAATCTTATTAATTGTATGTGCAAGAAGGAATATAACATTAGAATTCGCATTCGATTAAACAGAAAGGATCCGTTTCTATCTCCTGTCCATCACATTTTCTCCGAAATCGCTAAATACGCATTCCTTCAGGCTTGTAGAAGCGATGACCAAACGAAAGCGAGGCAAAGTACCGGCAAGCGCCGGCGGAGCGCGGAGTCACAGGCGGCCGGCGTTCGCACCCCCCACTTGGAAAGCTTCCGGGCGAGTGCGGCAGCGGAGTCACTCTGCAAGGCCGAAGCGCCGTTTTGGCGGCAGTGCAGGCGGCAGGGGGAAACTGACGCCGGGTGCGTGAGCCTCAGCCCAGGACCTCCGGCATCTCGGTACTCCGCTAACCAGCCCGCTCACACGCGCCACGACATACGCCCGTCAACCGGGGCCGGGCCACCCCTCCGGCACCCCTCTGGGCCGGCTTTTTATTAATATACAGGCGCGGGCGTGGGGGGCCCGGGGCCGCCTTTGGGGGGGCCCGCCCGGGCGGCGGGCCGTAAACACTCTGAATTATTTATCGCGCGGCCGCGCGCGGCCTTGGGGAAGCGCACAGTGGGCCGAGATTGCAACGAAAGCGCGCGAGCTGTTTTGTTTTTCATATTTCCTGCCAATCAGTAATATCTGCAGTCTGTCTAAATAGTAAAAGTGGTATACTTTCATTATAAATATATTTGAGGAACACATATTTCTATGAAATAGAGTATAAACAACCAATGTCATAATTCAAACCATCATTCAATGTTCGTCTCTATTTTTTAAAAATTTTTATGACAGAATGTGTGCAAATATATACAATATTTTTCCTTTTTACTCAGAACATGTTCATACTTTGCAGTCTAATCTTTTGGTTTCAATGAATGTTAAAAGTTTCTTTTAAGGTTGTTCACTGGTTGAATTTATTAATAATATAAAACGGAATGTAACAGTTGAAATTGTCACATTAGTCAATCATGACACGTATGATTGAGCATAATATTGGAAAGCCTATTACTTTCCACTGAGCATGATATGTGTTTACGGATCGATTTTTGATTCGTGTTGCGCGTGCGGCCCAGTGGGCACGGGCGCGCACGGCGGGCGGCGTGCGGCGCTGTGCGCCACCGCAACCCGTGCGCGCCGCCTCATTCGCATCGCATGAACTGTGCGCGGGGCTCTTGTTTGGCTTGGCTGCGCGCTGTATCCCTAAATGTTACTTAGCTTCTAATTTATGAAGTTATTTCTCTATGAGCTCATTCTCC
>BOPP01000085.1:4340718-4398603 GCA_017312745.1 Gryllus bimaculatus | reverse complement strand
TCATCTCTCCCTCCTCCCTCCCTCCCTCTCCCTCCCTCTATCTCCCTCCCTCTCTCCCTCTCTTTCTCTCCCACCCTCTGTTCCTCCCACTCTGTTCCTCCCTCTTTTTTCTCTTTCTCTACCTGTCTGTTCCTCTCTTACTCCCCCCTTTCTCTTTCTCTCATTATTTCTACGTTCTGGTTCTATTTTCTTTGACCTAATACTCTAAAAATTGTCTATCATTACCACTTATTTTTATTTAATATTTTCCAACTTCGCTCCCCTTCTCTCGTATTGAAATACTGCCCATCTTTGATGTATTGTTTGTTATGTATTATTTCACGTGTACAATGCTCGTAAATTCGGTTATTGCATTGACCAGCTCTAACCACCGCTATCCCACATACTATACTAATTTCTATTACCTCGTCGCTCGTTCTCATGATGATTTCGCTTTGCAATCAGTATTGCTATTGACTACTCCTACGGTTTCTTGTTCACTTTATATTTTAAAGCTGTTTGAAATTACATTAAGCTTTCGTCATTTTCTAACATTTTTCAATGTTAATATTTCATAAGAAATAAATAATTTGTTACTGTTTATCAATCACAAATGTATGAACATGTAACTTTCATTAACTTTTATCAGAAAAGTTACATCTTCCTGATAGAATGCATTGACTAATCGGTAAACGATAAACGGATTTTGTTACGCTTCTGTATATGGCTATGCGGTGTTATATGTTGCAATGCATTGTCAATAAAATATTATTCTCCTGAGTTGAAAACATGCTCCGTAACCTGAAGGAATGTTTCTGAGGGATTGTTTACATATATAACGAGAAAACGTTGAAGCACATATTTCGCTTCATTCAGAAATCGCCTTCCAAGTTTTCAATCACATGCCAAATGCTGATATTAGTACTTTTTGTGGCAATGGAACAACGTTTGATGGTACGATAAGTTTTGTTTTGAAGTTGTTGCAGTCAATTCCATTATTTCCAAGACGTTGAACACTATTTATCAGGAGTCGAAGCTTTTGACAGGAGAGAGAATGTAACATTGTGTATTATGAACGATATCAAAACAAAGCGGAAATTTTCAGATTCCATCTCTTTCAAACGACCTTTCAAACACGCTCAGTCGTCACCAATTCAAACTCGACTGAGAAGCAATTTCCGGTATCTACTGAAAAAGCATGCGTTGTAAACAAAAGAACATTCTCACAAAATTTCATTGAACTGGAAGTGCAAAAGTAGCTGGGCCTCTCTTTCTCACAAGATTCGACAGATCATTTCAAGAACGCAGTTCCCCTCTTTATGGTATCTACGAGACTTTCAAGCCAAATCCTTCGATATGAAATAAATAACCCTCACGATATCGTAGCGAAATCGATGGTTTGCATTGAAAAGAAAACAAGCAAGAGCAAGAGGTAGAAAAAGAGAGAATTTTTCTGGGAGCGCTAGTATCGAAACTGTTGAGGGTTTCTCATGTGTCGACGCTGCAGAAACAGCAGAATGTGACGCACTTATTGAAAAGTTTTCTCAGGAGGTGCAGTTCTTATACTGTAAAGGACACTTGCTTTCGTTTGCAGCATACGTCACTGTTTGACACGTTTTTCCTAGCACAACCTTTCATACATCTCGCTGCCTTTCAAGCGTAACTCCGGCTGCGATAGCTCCCTGACAGGATCCACTGCCTGTGCAGCGTCACTGTCCCAGTGCCCTGCGTTCGAGTCGGTGGCAGAGTTTCGGCTCTACCTACGTAGCTGAAACATTCTGCCTCTGCCTGGAGACGAATTCTATCAGTCGGCTGTGATCTGTAGCATTTCGTGGATTCCCCGATCAATACCAGGCCAATGACGAGCAGATCACAAACAAACGGGCCAAGAACCGCGCAACTTTATTTCCTCTTCTCCCCTTACACGCACATACATACACACGCGCACTACACTACCTCACATGTTGGAAGACCATCGATCAATCCGCTTTTCGCGCTGCATCGCGTCCTGCTCTCTACCACCGCCCTTATGAACTGTCCCCGCCTGTGTTCATTCCCCAGGCCTGTCTTCTTCCGTCCACTTCTCCGCAACGCGTTTCGCGTCGCAACTGTTCTAAAATGCTAATCCACCGCCGTCGCCTCGGACCGCCCTCAGTGCATGAACTTCCGATGCAACTGTCCGCCCACTGCTCTTTCCTGCCAGTCTGGGTGGCCGAGATCGTTAAGGCAGTTGTGCCGTAGCGATCTACGACCAAAGGATCGCGGGTTCGAGTCCCGCCTCGGGGATGGTTGTGTTGTGCTCGTCCTTTCCCCACCTATCATCATCATATCGTGTCATCCTCACCGTTACCATACCGTTACAGGCAATAGTGTGGTCGCTAATGACCTAGAAGTTGATGGAACCTAAAATAAAAACAAAAAAACTGCTCTTTTCCGTCCCGCGTTGGCTCTGCCCAACGAACCTCGTGTACTGAGTTCCGTGAAATGCCGCTGAAATCTTCTCTTTGATTTTATTCTGTTCACTTTTCATAACGTAATTCGTATTCGGACTTCCCGATGGCTTTT
The DNA here is from genome assembly GCA_017312745.1 of Gryllus bimaculatus. NCBI lineage: Eukaryota > Metazoa > Arthropoda > Insecta > Orthoptera > Gryllidae > Gryllus > Gryllus bimaculatus. The sequence continues at coordinate 4,396,059 of BOPP01000085.1, read as the reverse complement.
GTAGCTTGTGTACCAGTGGGCGCAGTACAATACCACCATCTGTTTATTCAAAACTTCACTGAACGCTTATTTGCGTATTTGTCAGGCCCTTTGATTGCTTTGCCTGCGACCATTCGGGAATACACTTTATTCCGTGAATTGTTTTTCATTATTTTCCGAATTGAAAACGTCACTAATAAGATGCAATTCAAGTTTTTTTTTAATTTATTATCATAACAGCAACTGAAAAAAATACACTTAAAACGTCTACCTTACCGATACGCATGGTTTTAGTGGCATTATAAGTGGAAGAAATATTATCTTATTTGTTACACCGATCTAAAATGAACAGTGATTTATTTCACCTTCAGTTATTATTTATTAGTTGGTGTATTTAATGAGAAATTCTTTAAACAATGCACATCATATACAACTGTATTATTGGCACTAAACATTATCTATTTTTTCAAAGGCGATAACGAATCACTTCTATTACTTTTTTCTTAACGTAAGTATATCTTGGACGGTAAAGAAAGCATATAATACACGGTCCTATGGAACTAATAAAGTCAAAAGTCACGAACTCCACACACACACACACACACACCGAACCGTTCCGAAAAGGGATTAAATAAAGTTCTTGGTCGTTCCTTCGAAATCTCTCCGTGCGATTCGATTCAGCAGATGAGAATCGAAGAGCGGGTGGCCGCCGGCCGGCGCAGCAAGGGCCATCCGTTGCTCGGCGAGCGCCCAGCCCTTCCCTGCCCTGCCCTGCCTCGCCCCGCCCTGTCGGCCGGCCGACCGTTTTTTCCACGTCCGCGCCGCTGCTGTTTGTCGCCCGAAATTGATTTCTCGCTGACTGCGCCCCACCCCCTGCACCCGTCCCGGCCCACTACCCGCCCTTCCCCGACCGTTCGCCTCTCTTCGTCCCAACGCTGCTCGCATCTCGCCCGGTCCCCGCCCCCAAACAGTCCCCGCTCACCCCTCTCATCCCACCCGTTTATGGTCCCCGATCCCGCCCACTTCCCCCTCCCCTCGCTTCCGGCCTTCGCCCTCCTCAAACCCTGTCATCGCACCCGTCTCTCCCTGCCTGCCCAATCCGCCTCTGCCGTGGCCCCGCCCCGCGCCGGCCGTTCCGCCAGGGCTCTGTTTATTGCAAACTATTTTGAAAGCTGCCGAATTCGGTGTGAAATCGAAACGATCGCGCCGCGCGATAAGAGGCGACGGGCGGGGCGGGGGACGGCGGGTGGGGTGCGCGGGGCGCCGCCGGAAGGGCAGCCGCGGAATCGGCGCAGGCTCATTAAAACTAATTCACGCTCCGCGCCCCTGCGTCCAATGGTTGTGCATGTGACGCGCCGACGGCTCTGTCGCCTGAATGGGGGGACGTTGTTTAGAGAAAAAATTGTAGATTAGAGTTGAAATTGCAGAAAAGAGAGAGAAGAGAATGTTTAGTAGTGAGAAAAATGGTGACCAAAGAGAGAGTGAGATAGGGGTAATTACAGAGAAAATAAGAAGGAGATAAAAATTGGATTAACAGTAGAGAAGAACAAATTCAGCATTTGCTGTGAGAGTAGATCTCGCCTTTAAAAACAAAAGACACCCATACACACAAGACAATTTTAATGACTTTTAAAGAAACATTGACAAGTCAAAGATATACACGATTTGGTGAGTCTACATGACACATTATATACAGACGTATCGTCGATGTAATCAAACCCCTGAATCCAATTATTCTGAAGCATTGTTTTCGATTAGTAGTAATGTAAAAGCGTATTTATAATAATTTAATTAACATAATTTTACTATAGCGGAATCAGTGAATAGACATGCAGTGCATATTTCCCATTAATTCAAAGGACTCATGATAAGCATATTCCGAAAATTCATAGTAACTCAGTTCAAATACTTCGCATGTTTGAATGCACCCCATGACACAGACATAAGTTTCTGCGGAGTTGTTTTTGAAGATCGACACGTGGAGAAGAGAAATATGTGAAGTCATGAGGCGCAAATGCTGCTCGCCAGCGGACCTTAGTGACGGCAGGTCCAGGCGACTTGCAGGTTGGAGTCCATCGCGCGAGCGCGGGCGGGCGGGGGTGAGCCGGATAAATTGCACATCGCTGCACCGCGCGTCGCGGCGGGCGGCGCCGGGAGTTGCGAGTAGAAAAGCCGGCCGTCCCCAGGGACGTAATGGCGGTATTGTCGTTGCCGCGGTGGGGTGGCTTCCGGAGCTCGACACTCAGGTCTCTTCCGCCCCACGCGGCACTACCCCGCCCCCACTCCTGCCTCGCCTTCGCGTCTCTCGCCCTAACGTCCCGCTCGCCCTGGGCCTCTCTCCTAGCCACCTCTGCCCGTCTCCATCCTCCCGCCTTTCATCTCCACCTTCCCTTCTCTCCGCCCTCCTTCACTCCCCCCCTCCCTTCTCCCTATTCGCCCCTCACCCTCCCTAGACCCCTTCTCTCCGCTTGCCCGCCCTTACCAATTTTCCCGCCACCTTCCCCCGTCTTCTCTTCTCCACTTGTCCTCCCTTCTTATCTCGCCCCTTCCTTTTCTCCTGGGCCCTTCCATCTCGCTAGCCCCTCCCTTCTCTCTCGCCCCTCCCTCCCCCTAGTCGCTTATTTCTCCTCCTCTTACTCGCCTCTCCCCTCCCTCTCGCCCCTCCCAATCCCTCTCCCCTTCTCTCGCTTCCCCCTCCCTACGCACCCTCCCTCCCTTTAACTCCCTTCTCCATCCTCCCTCCCACTCCTCCTTCCCCGCCCGCCTGTCCGTCGGTCCCGGTTCGCCTATTACCCTGTCCGTCTCCTCTCGCTTCCGTAACGATCCCCGCCTCAACCTTCTCCATTCCTGCCCCTCCCTTCTCCGCACCCTGCACCTTCGCCCGTCCGATCTCCACGTCCTCCGCCGCCCCCTCCCCGCACCGCTTCGCCCCCTCCCTCGGAACACGACTCTCCGCGCGCTGCCGCCGAGTCCCCCCTCCCCCCGCAAGAGTAAACGAGCCCTAGGACGTTGTATGTGCCCGGAATATCCACCGGCTGTCTTTTGTGGAGGTTAATTACGCTCCGGGACAAAGGGACGTGAAAACTGCCGCACGCCGATGCAACCTCGGGGGTTAATACGCCCTGACGCGCAATAAACGTAACTGGTTTCTCTATTTCCTGTAATAGCGTCATGTTGGGAATACTCGCGTTCATATGATTTGTTAGCGTTTGCGCTTGCATGAATACGTTAAAAGCTTATGAAAAGCCAGTATTTCATCTCTGTGTGGGCACGCTGCTATACTTTGATCTCTCTATCTCATGAGTTCTCCGCTCGTTGAATCGCGGGAGAAGCCGAAATTGCAAGCTAGCATTCTGCTGGAAGTGTTCGTATATTTATTATGATTTTATGTTTTTCTACCAACATGACTATGCGCGACACTGCTTTCATTGCCTTGCAAACGAGATGTATGAAAAAAAAACATCCTCCTTAAAACTCGTTTGTATTACACACATTTATTAAATCGTAATGTAATGCAATACCACATTTTCAGTTAAATAAGAAGATAACATCTATCCATGTCTTGGAGTGATCAGCTGAAGATGGCCTTCATTGTTACGGGAGGTCTCTTCTTCTATATTTATCCTCTTATTACATTTTGTATGAAAAATGCAATTTACAAATTAATTGCTAATAAATTTTAATGACGTAATTTTAAAATATATGTTTAAATTTGTATATACTATAAATTTGTTTATATTTGTATCATAATTATATGAATTTTCTTCGTTTTCAATTTTTCTGGAACTACTATTTATATCATCTTACCTTGTTATCTTGAAATATTACCTTTATGTTCTTCTTAAATGTAAAATCCATAAATTATAAACTTATCAACAATTTTTCCAATTTTTTTTTATTCCCGTCATTTCGTTCTGTCATTCACATCACCATTTTCTTATTTTACAGCCGTATTTTCTCCGGCTGCTCTCTCGACCGCCGTTTACATGCTTATGTGTACTAACACGCGCAGATGCACGACCATATTTTTCCGGGCAGGTGCGCGTTCTGAGGCAGTAGTAAAATGCAGCGCGGGCTCGTACACCGCTTACTCGTCAACGTCGGGGCCGCAGCCCAGACGCGGGGTTCCTTGGCCGCCCGCGGGAAGAGCGGGCGCTGCGGCGAGGGCGGGGGCGAGGGCGGGGGCGATGGCGGGGGCGAGGCGCGGAGGAAAAACAGGCGAGGTCGTACGCTTGCACCTCTCGAGCGGGACGCCGGCAAACATGGGACTGCGATGGATGACTTGATGGAATCTTGTTTGTTGTTCAGTGAATTACGCCGATTACAATTAAAACCCCGATGAAAATCATTTTACGATTTTTTTATACGAACAATTCATTAATAATATTACTTCTAAAAGAATAACAATAATGTAATGTGGGTTAGAGCATTAGATCAATTTTCCGCACAATAATTCATCTCTTTTTAAAACCCACGTAAAAAAATGTTTAAATGTTTTAATGATTTTTTAAAACTTATTTCAAAGAAAATTAGAAAACTTTTAAGTTGATAAAATATTGAAAAATTCATTCATAACTCAAATTTAAAAAAAAATATGATCGTGCATCAGCGCGTTTTATTACACATGTAAAGCGACAGTCGAGAAAACATAAAGTACGAAAAATAACACAAGTACTTTTATTGTATTTATTTAGCAGCTTAAAAGCTGTGTATGACGTACAAAATTACTACTACAAAATAAATTTAATAGTTAATAAATTACAATTTTCATTTGCTAGTATTGACATTATCAATTTCCTGAGAACATTCAAAAACAAAGACAAGTTCAAAAGGAACTGCAGTAAAATTCAAACTTGCTTTGTATCTTTGTTACGTGTTGCGTATTTCTTACATTATTACAGAAACACAATAATTTGGACGAAAATGTTTGTTAGTGGTAATGATTGTTTGAGCTTAAAAGCTTAAAACTGGAAGGAGCGTTGCTTTAATGCTTGTGTGCACCGTGTGTGCGAAATACGCTTGGCTGTATTGAAAGAATTTCAGTTTGACTGCTTGAATGATGAAAATCAATATTTTATATGAGCTAAATTTTTAAAAAATAAATTGTCTCCAATAAAACCCTGAAACCTAAAATACACAATATTTAAAGAATCTAAGATGTATAGTTTCAGTGTATTTTTTTATTAGGGCTATGACAAAAATGTTTCTTAGAAAAGAGATAAAAATGCATCCAGGTCCAATAATACAGCCTCCGTATGTAGGTGTTTCATTTTTTCGGGCGTATTTGAAGCAGAGGTTTTAAGGATTTCTCCATTATTAAAATTACAGTAGCCAAAATAAATTTTCTAATCCATGTGCCTTGTTTTTAATATGATATCTTTCCTCCTCTGGAACAAAGTTCAATACGAGTATGCCATAAATAATATTCCATTCATACTTATTTTCAGTGAACCATAAACAGAGAAATTCATTATTTACGTTTCTGCTTAAAAAGTGATGACTGTATTGAACATTAAAAGCAAAATGTTTGAGACGAAATTCTTCAGATTTCATGTATCCCCAACCACTTCAATCGAAGAAAAACGACGACGAAATGCGGCAGTTTGCCACGACGCTGGCTCGCTGTGGCATTGTAGCGACAAAACTCAAGATTTTCGTGACAGCTGAAAAAATGAACAAGAGAGCGCAGGGAAGAAATATACAGGCACTGAATAATTTATTCCTCTTGGGAGAAACTTTTCCGTACAGAAAAACAAAATAATTGTGAAGGTGAAAAAGGAACGTCCTTTTCTTCGTAGACAATTGATACCTCGCCACACTCGTGGTCATCTAGAACTCGATCATTTCTCAAATATATGATGCAGATAGCAGAAAAGTACTCTCTCTACTGTCTAGAAATTTTTATTTAGAGTTGCACTACAATAAACAAAATGTTTTACAAATGTATACTTCCCAGAATGCTAACGTCTTTGTATACCAAATCTAAGAATCATCAGCAGATTTAAGAAACTTTTCCTTCTTTCGCCTGAAGTAAATTTAAAACGAACAGAAAAGTCCTATGTTTGATGTCCTAAATAATACTAGAAGGCGTTCATAAATCATATTTAACAAGTTTAGACTGTAGGAGCATTTATTTCTTTTTTAAGTAAATTTAGGGGAAAAGCAAGAATATTGGTTGGTTGAAAAAGGACGAGTTGTTTTGTACGCATTGCCTGCACGCACGTCGCGCTTCCTATATGACTCGTGACAGCTGAAAGACGAACATCGAGTTGGGAAATTGATGTGTCAGGAGCATTGGAATAGAGAACCGCCCACAGCAGTAGCATGTGAGGATGTCACCTGGTGGATAAGTGACCACGACGTAACAGCGGGCGAGGACGACGGTGACGGCGAGGGCGCCGACGGCAGCATTCGCTTCTGAGACAGGCGAGCGGACGGCAGACGGGTCGCGCGACCGCGATGGGGGTCAGGAGCGGCGACAGTGGCGGCGACGAAGGTGACGGTAACGGTGACAGTGAGGGCGACGGAGACGGGTGGGCGAAGGCGAGGGCGACGGCGACGGCAAGGATGAGGACGTGGGCGACGGCAAAGACGAGGGCGAGGACCAGGTCGAGGACAAGGTCGAGGGCGAGGGCGAGGGCGAGGGCGAGGAAGAGGACGAGGAAGAGGACGAAGGCAATGGCGTAGGCGAAAGCGAAGGCGAAGGCGAAGGCGAAGGCGAAGGTGAGGGCGAGGGCAGGTGTGAGAGCGAAGGCGAGGGCAGGTGTGAGGGCGAGGGTGGTTGCGAAGGCGAGGGTGGTTGCGAAGGCGAGGGTGGTTGTGAGGGTGGTTGCGTGGGCGAGAGTGGTTGCGAGGGCGAGGGCGATTGCGAGGGCGAGGGCGAGGGCGAGGGCGAGGACGAAGGCGACGGCGAGGGCGAGGGCGAGGGCGTGGGCGGGAGCGAGGGCGGTTGCGGCGCCGTGGGCAGCGTTCGCTTCTGAGACAAGCGAGCGGACGGGTGCGGGGCCGCGCGGCGGAGCAAAGCCCTCGGCGCGGGGCGGCGTCCGCTAGATGCCGCATCGATCGCTTACGCAGCGGCGACGCACGCTCAGGCCACGCACACGCGCGCGGCGGACGGTCTCACGCCGCGGGCACGCACGCACGCGTGACTGTCGGGGCAGCGCTACGCCGCCGCCACGCGCCCCCTCGGCCTTACCGATCACGCTCCCGCCCCCCGTCCCCCCACTCGCGCCTGCCACTCACCACGCCCCCCTTCGCGCAAATCGCTGGGTTCCCCGGGGCATTCTGGCGGCAGGTACAGGCAGGTATTAGGGGCTTCTCCAAGTAGGCAAGGGTATTGCTCAAGATCGATGGAGCTTTTGACGTGATTGCTACGCACATTCTGCGTTAGTATGAAAGGTTGAATGCTATTTCGTAGTGTGTGAACGTTTTCACTTTGGATGTTGCTCTATGTTTGAAGAAGTCAGATCTTTCAACGATGCAGGCGGCGTATACAAAATATTTGTGTGGTCGCAGAGAAATAATCTTGAACTGACTGAAAGAAAATAATAAAGTTGTATAAGCCGGAACTGAAATCCGTGATTGGATAGTGTTCTGTGTAAGCCCCTTATCTCAAAGAGTTTTACACAGCTGTAATTCGCGATGGACGTCTGTGGCTCTTTTAAACCTTCGGGCTGCGACGGACGAAAATACACCCTCTCAGCCGTAAACCAAACGAGTGAGATAAGGTTTTATGCCCATCAAAAATTCTAGCTATGAGTATACTTAAGTCAGAAATATTCGTGTTCGCTTTTAGTAAGGTTTGAAAAGTTAATGAAATAAACAATATTCCAATATGAGAAGAAGGGCGAATGATTTTTATCCATCTCGGTCTATTTAGCACATTTTATTTAAACTTTTAAAGAACATAATGATCACGCATTTGACCCAATTTTCAGTAGGAAAAAATACTGCAACTTATGATGCAGCGTATACGATAATCAGATTCAAATGCATATTTTAAGTTTTATTTTAATTTATTTTGGAATTATAATGAAGTATTTGTTGTTGAGTTATCAAAAATGAAACTTTTCTAGATGCGAGCTTTTCGATAAATACAATTTCTTGTGTCTCAGGTTCAGAGAACATTTGAGCAAGCACCAATTATCTAATTATATTTTATGAAATTGTGAATTGTTTCCTGGTTAATTGTGTTAAAATTGTGTGAATAGGAAATGTTGCTTTTCTCGTGGGCGTTCCCTTTAAACTCCTCAGTGTTCTTCACTAAGATAACGGCCTCAGTTCTGACGTTTTCAAAACAACCCCGACACCTTTGTGAATCTCCCACCCTTCTCCCTCTCCTCTCATCTGCTGTTGGTCTATTTGTCAGAATCATCTCCACCACCATAAGGTTATCTGCCTGAAAGGAGCCGCAGATTGCTTATCTGAATATTGATGTCACAGCCAACGCAGTCAGACAACCATGAGGTTGTAAGAGTTTTATTTTTTAATTTATTTATTTACGTCAAAACACATTTAATCAAAATCACAGTTCAAAACTGTGATTATAGATAAGATAAAAATGTATGAATGGCAGATATTTGTGTTCTTTTAGTTTTCTTGGGTGTTTAAAGTACCTAATGTATTTCATATGTATTATAATACGTTGTTGAGTTATTTATGTTTATATAGTGTTCATTTTTGTATTTTTATTTAATTTTTATGTAATTATGATTTTTTAAATAAATATGAGTGAATTTGATAATATTTATCTACATAAAAACTTCCTTTTCCTATCGTTTTTCTCAAGCAGAATTCGATTTCATATGCACTTCAGACGAGCTTCAGAGAAACTGTGAATGCCATAAACCTTTTTATCCCTTTTCCTTTGGGCAAAGTGTGAAAAGGTGTAAATAGTAGTTTCCAATAAGAGTTTAACAGTATTGAAATACTATGCGACTTATACCACTTTCCTAAGACAAAGACGTTATCAAATTTATTTTAAACAACAAATATCAATTATCGCTAAAACATGACATATGTCTCTCTTTCACGAAGTTTTCAGAACAGTGGATGAGTTTATACATGTACCCTTGCGGTTACATGAAAGAAATAGGCCTATAAAATTTGCCATGTTGCATGTAGGAAATATTTACTTTTTATAAAAAGAAATACAGTGATGCCTAATACTTTTCGATCCAGAAAGAATATGAATATTTCACAATAAATATAACTAGAATTCCATCTGGCTTACCAGATTGTGTACTATTTTCCCATTTGCACGTATCTGGGAGGAAAATATATCGTTTTGAATGTCCTATGTAGTGCCAATATATTAATGTTGCGATACCGTTATCTGCAGCCAGGGGCTGTTGGTGGCTGCAAATCATATACGCTTCATTTGCTTCGTTTTATCAGGGAGAAATGGATTGTATAAAGCAATTCATGAAACGAATGCACTGCATGATAGTCAGCATTAGTTTACTTATTTACCTTGCACTCTGTGGAATTTTCACAGCCAGCAGTGTTTTGTAAAACTATTGATATTTGAACACCAACACATCTAGATATTTTTTATGTTTGCTGATGGTCCATCAACGGATTACACAGGTGCAAACAAAAAAAGGTTGTCAGACCCAAAAACTTCACACTTGTTTCTCTATGTATTTGGACGCGCTGATTCCGAATCTGAAGTCTGAATTGCGCCTCCACCTCCATTTTTTAAATCGCATCCATTTTTCAAATCGCAAAAAACTGAGTATTGAATTGAAATTGTTTTGTTGTTAATGTTTGTTCTCGGCTTCGTGTCCGACCACTTGACTTGACTTGACTTAAGTTTTTCTATGTATTTCTACGCGTTGAATCCAAATTTGAAGTCAAAATTCCGCCCCCCCCCTTTGGTTTGTTTTTTCTAATCACTAAAAACCACCGTGCAACTGTAATTGTAAATTTGAGAGTTTTTTTTTTGCGTTTAAAAAAACCGGATGGTGTTGGCGCAATTCTGCATTTAGTTGAGAATTCAGTACGTTGTCATACATAGAGAAACACAACCCCCTAAAACAAAATAAAATATAATTCCACGTTGATATTTTGCGATTTGAAACAAAAAGGAGGCGCAATTTTGACTTCAGATTCGGATTCAGTGCGTCAAAATCCACAGAGAAACACGCGTCAAGTCTTAGGGTCTGACAATTTTTATGTGTCTGGTTACTATCAGTTGAACCATTATTTACAGTCATTCGAATGGTGTTAATGCGACACAATAAAGATCAGATAATCCTATGCGTCTTCCTCGCGCGCAGTAGCAGTAGTCATCAACGATGCCTCTGACACGGAACGATGAAGATGCTATCTATAGCAATAGAACGGTTTAAGGGACACAAAGTATTTGTTATTGATCCAGACGAACTTACAAGCCATATAATGAGACGATTGCATGTCGGGAATCATTTTCAATTTGGTGTTTGAAAACAATGTTGAAGCAATAAGATTAACGAGTTTGATAACTTCACAACGAACTCATACGGGAATACTCGTCAACATCGAATAAATTGGTTTCTTGCTGCGAGTACTCAAATGCTAAGTGTTCGTAGGCGTTTTGCTATAATTTGTAATGAACAGATGAATAATGATCAACTTGAGAACATACAAACGACAGTAAATTTTTGGCGGAGTGGTGGTGTCGCTACAAAGAGTTGAAGAATCATTGAATGGTAAATTACAAAATATTCGAAGAGAAAATGTATATATTTAAGTATTAATGCTACATGTCTTTGCCAACACATTATTTACATTTTATGCAAGTTATTTGCAAATATATCCGCCGTTGAAAGAGCATTTTGAATTTTGAACTTTTTCTGGATATTCTGATCCTCTCTGCGTGTGGACATATGGCCACTTTATTTTCTCGCTACCGCTTATGCAGTAGAGAGAAAGTTATGCTGCCCGAAAAACGGTGAATTTTCGGAAAGAAAACGCTTGTTACATGGCTCTGGTATCAAGAAAGAGGATAAATCCACTTTCTAAATTTAGGGGGGAAATCCTCTAAAACGTGGTGTAGCCAGGGTCCTTGTTTTGTGGGTCCTTCATACGGAAAAATTGAATTACTGCAAAACCTCTGGCTGCCCGTCCGTCCATCCGTCTCTGTGCGTCGGTCAGCAACAAGAGTTTCCTATTTGAATACAGAAAATTACACTAAAGAAAAATGTATTATCTTCTTTGCGACTTATTGTCGTTGACTCATTTTGCATTTATTGTAAATGAGAGTTCTGCCGTAATTTGTGGACTCTGCTAATGGAGTGTGCACTAAATGTGCCGGTTGCAACTGAGACGTACCCACCAGCTGTTGTGTTTTTCAGAAGTTGAACTCACAAATCCCTGGCCCTATTTCATAAAGTTATTAAGCGGCATTCTCTGAGTTGCAGACAAACCCTCCATGTCCGCGTCGTGCCGGGGACAGCGTATATAAGTTTCTAAACTGAGGAGAGAAGCGACCGCATAAAAGCGCGCCTCGAAGTAGAGTTTTGTACAGTCCATTATAATGGAGGATGCCGAGGGTGCAATTTACGGACGTGGCAAATTAGCGCGATTAACAAAAAAGCTGAAGGAGCTGCGCAGTGACAGAAACAGCTCGTTATGATATTCCTTCTCGTGACTGAACTTGGTTGCCGTAAGTTCTTCTTGCCTACCTTTTCGGTGTGCTTCTTATCCTCGGTGTCGTCTGCTACGAGGATTTTCTTCATATCCCCAGACTGACCTGCCATTATTGTTTGCATAGTTTTTATTCGTAACATTTCTAATGTTTCGTCAAGACCTCAGTGTCTCCAACAATTAGAAAGCACCAAAGGCATTAATTCAATCCGTTGAGAAACTAATGATAACTTTAACTCTTTTGCTTACGTGATTATTACGCGTTTTTATTTGTTACATTATCATTGATAAGTAATTTCCTGCTTATTAATTAAATTGAAATTTTAATTTTAAAATTCATACTTAATAAGAATATAATTAACTTTGTTAATTTGATATTGTCTGTAAATCCTTTTATTATAAAGTCATTGGGTATTACTTATCCGGTTTGGTATCTTTTGATATGAGCTTTGTTTGGTATTGGTATAAAATAAAATATGACCTGATATGTACATTTCAATGCTGTTAAGCTCTTTCTTTTGACCGTCGATATTAATATCGTTTGCAGGGCATTTGCAGGACAGGGCCTAAGGGCAGCGTGCTATTTGAAGAGTCATACGGTTAGGTGGCTCCTATGCGCCCCGAATGCGACCCGTATGTATTTTCAAATGATTAACGTGACTCAGAGAACAATTACTTTGCCGAAATATGTGTTTGGTTTTACAGCAATAAAGGCTTGACAAAAAATCATATACATTTTAATACATTTTTAACTTTTCAGCTAAAACATTTCTCTGGATGCTGTGTAGAAAACCAACAGCAAACCATAAACGTTTCAACTCCTACGATGAGTAAGAATGCCTTCTTAAACAGCATTATAGTGTCAAAGACTTTTCAATGCATACAGCTGCCATCATAATTTGGTAATAACGCACTCAGATCAAACACCCGGCGCTGTGGTCGTGAATCATAATCGTTCGCGGTACCCGAGTTCGAACAGGTGTGCTTGCATCCCCCCCCCCCCGACATTCCATTTTTTCAAAAAATAAATCTGTATTACCCTATTTTTTTACAAGGTAGATAATTTTATTTTTCAATCTATCTTTTATAATGTAATGTATGAAAATGAAAGAACAAAAAAAAACTGCGTGTAATGAAACTATTCTGACCTTGAGAGTAAGGTGGGTCGCTTTCGACCCAATCAGACGTACGTTTAAACGAAATCCGTAACTGTTACATAAAACGTATCCGTCAGCTGCAGACTCAAGGATGGGCAGAGATGAAATAAAAGAAAGGACTCCTAAGATCGCGTAATCTTAAGAGGAAAAAGAAGGTGAAACTTTACAAAGTTGGCTTAGGTCGAACCCGAGTAGGATTTTACAATTTGAGAGTTTATTTTCTAATGGCTTACTGTGATAATCCTATAGTAACTACTAAATGTCTAATAAGTCTAGCTTCTTTCCAAGTAATTTAAATATATTTATCCCCTTTTGGTTGTCTAAAGTCCAACTTAACGAAATTAATATTAGTTGGACAGTAAAAAGACTATTCTTATACAATTTTTGCAGTCATTCATGGCCTCCTTTTAACTACTTTCTACCACTATTAGTCTGTAATCTTTCACATGATAAATACCTGTAGTGAAATCAATATTAAAATTAAAGTACACATACGTTGAAATTTCTGCAAAGTGGAGAAAACGTTATTCGATCTTTGCATCGTAACCCCTTGTTAGAATACTCTCCGTTATCAAGTTCTCAGTATCAGTTGCTCTCATTTAATAATATTCCAATCTACAATTGTAGTTTCTTACTAAAATTACTTCGTTAATAGCTAATAGCAGTACATACCTTAACAATATTTAATATTGAAAATCACCTCACGAAAATAACTTCCCCAACTGCCAGTAGCGTTTCCTTTCTCCACAGCTTACCTCGTAATGTTTCGCCATCTGCGTCCATCTGCCGCCACCGCTGCCGCGTCCATCATTCCTCTTTTCCCAACGCCCCCGACGCGACCTGTCCCTTTCTCCCCCTCCTCCCTCGCGATGATCTCGACCCTGTTTCTGTGCGCGCGCGCTCACTCGCTCAATACGCGCGCGCGCCGGCGCCAGCGCCACGCCCACACCCACGCGCGCGCGAGAGAAAGCGATTGTGAGGGCAGGGCGGGCCGGCGGAATGGCCCGATTGCATCCCGCGGTCACACCCGCATCCCAGTTAACACCTTGCGCCTGAAATGGAGCCCGGTTGCATCACGCGGTCACATCCGCATCCCAGTTAACACCTATCACCTGAGGAGGGAGCCCGGTTGCATCCCGCGGTCACACCCGCATCCCCCCTTAATCCTTTTCACCTAAGGAGGGAGCCCGGTTGCATCCCGCGGCCACACCCGCATCCCAGTTAACACCTTTCACCTGAAAAGGAGCCCGGCTGCATCGCGCGGTAGCACCCGCATCCCACTTAATCCTTTTCACCTGAGAAGGAGCCCGGTTGCATCCCGCGGTCTCACCCGCCTCTCAGTTAACCCTTTTCACTTATGGCTACTTGACAACGCATAGCACGATTGCATCCTATGGTCTCACCCACTTCCCAGTTAATCCCATTTACTTGTGACTAACTTTCTACGCATGGCTAGACTGCTTCTCGTGGTCACACTAGCACCCCAGTTAGTCCTTTTTTATCTGAGAAGGCAGTCCGATTGCATCTCGGTTGGTGTTTTGAGGCAAGGAAGGGGGAAACTAGTTAATTTGCCATCGTAAGTGACGAAAATTATGTGTCTCCCACCATTCGAGTGAAAACCTCGAAAATAAATGAACGTAACAGAATTGTGGAAACCGTTTTTGTTATCTAACTAAAATATATAACTAAATCAATTCTTCCCAATTTTGGAGAATGGTATGGTTTCCTTGGAGCAGCCAATGTTATGCATAAAGAAATATTTTTTTAATAAATCAAGAATATTCAATGCAGTGTAATTCTATAAAATCAAGCTTTCTTTACTCTGTCTAACCTGTAAAAACAAGTCTTAGACAAGAACGTTAGAAGACGCATATTGTGCCAGAACGATGTTCTAAGCACTGGTACCTAGCCGAACTCTTTCTTGTACTCACGAGCAAACGAGAACGGGATGCAATCGAGCTACGCCTTTTTGGCACGTAGAAGGCTTCAGAAAAGTTGACAGGGGGATGCAATCGGGGTACGGCCGTCGCCAGCGACGTTGCCTCCGCGCCGCAGGTGCGTGACAGCGCGTGCGTCGGCGACGCTGTCCCCGCGGCCCTGTCACACGCGGACTGATTGTGGAGGCGCGAGGCTCACTCTAGTGAATTGCTGCCGCGTTTTCCCTGCCCCACGCCACTCGAGGTGCCGAGTTTACCCGGCTTTCCGCCGTTTGGCTTCGGTGGCCTACGGTCGGTTTACTCCAGACGCGCACGGTCTTATGGAACCTGAGGCGCAAAAACGAGTAAAAAATTTCATGGAGTTACATTGTGACGATAACTGTTTCCTATATTGTCTGAATTAAAAAGTAAACTTATAGCATAATGTTGACTTCTCGATTTTTGATCTGACTTTCACCGGGAGAGATGGTTCAGAGCATCAACTAATGTCGTTGCAGTTTTGTCCCGCTAGGGGCGGTACCCTGCTGGTGGGAGATATCTGGTTGGAGAAAACTCTACTAGCCGACGGAAGGTCGGGACCGGATCTCGCCATACAACGGGGGAAGAACACACCCCGTAAACATACACTACACGTACGGGACTAATGACCTTATTAGTTGACGTGCTCGGAATCACACCTCAATCAATCTGGTTTACTTTCTCTTTTCATAAGCTTTCTTCTTCATACCAAATGTTATGAATTGAAAATATAAATTTGTTCGAGTTGTGTGAACTCGTGAAAAGAAACAATTGAGGGCGACTGGATTGTGTTCGTTAATTAATAGAGGCCGGGAATTTTAACGTGGCTTTCTGGTTTAAAACACAAAATAGTAGCGTCTTCAGATATTGGAAATTTGGCGAAATCTAGGGTAACGTACTCCAACGCAAATTAATCGGTGGTTCTCAAGTAAAAAACAAGATATTCGCGGAAGTGTAGAAGGTAATCTTTGCCGCTGGATTCTGGTTACAGGAATCCACGCATGATATATTTACTTGTATTTGAACTTACTATAACTGTTTTACTATATTATTTGAACTTGAAGGTATTCTTATTTAAATTTCTCCAAGCTGACAGCGAGGTGTGGTAAGTGGCAGGAGCTGAATATATTGGTGTTGAAACGATCGCGATTCACGTGTGCACTGTTGCGGATACATTAACATTCTGTAAATCCATAACACCTTCCTTATGTTCACACTTGAAATTGTTTGCCGTGGTCGAGTGTAATGACGAATAATGCAGTAATGACAAATAATGCGAAGGAACTCTCATTAATTGATGACTTACTGAGCATTTCCTTCAGTCTACATTTCAAAAGCTACATAGTGACCGACGTTTTCTTTATTGAAATGTGTGGAAGTCAAAAAAAGTCGCAATTTCCCAAGCCTGTTGAAATATTATTTTGCTTTTGACACCCGCGAGCCGCATAAAATGCACTGCCTGATTTACAGATTCTTCTGTACACCATTTATTCTATTTCATAAAAAATATTCATCTTCTGTATTTGTGCTTGAATTCGCAATAACGTCCCATAAATCTTCCGGCTTACTTTCAAGTTATATCACTTTCCCTATATTTTACTTCTTGATTTTCCAATTCCCTGTTCACCGACCACAGGAGCTTTCCCTGGGTTATTGAACTATTATTTAAAAAGAGAATAAACCACATTTAATGTACCCTCTGTTCCATGAACCAACTATATGTCTATCATACGTAATGGTTCAACTTTACTTTTGATTTCCTTCCACCGTTCATCTTTGTATTTTTATAAATAATAATATTCCCGTGGCTGTGTATCCGGAACGATTTTCGTCATAATGTATCGTATTAGGTGTCTTTAAAAACTTTCCTTCATGTCAGCGGAAATTTTTGTCTATATTCTTATGTCCGAATATAAATTTCCGTTAAAAGAGTAGATAACAAATTTTAGGACAGAGACATGTTCACAGAAAAGGTTTGAGCTCTACTTAGGAACTACACTGTACTAGCAGGCTATTAGGCACTACAGGCTTTGGGGTGAATAAATATTTCGTTCATCTTTGTTATTTTGGTACCGACAATAGTTTTGCGTGGGTAACGGGCCCCACTTTTCCCATCAGTGCCTCGCCGTCACCCACGACTGAGTTCCATTTCTCGGCCTGATGAATCTCCGCCGCCTCTTTGCGAGTACGTGCGAGCGCCTGAATGCTTGCGGTGACCGCTGTCCGACACGAGCAGCACTCCACCGCAATCGATGAAGCGGCAGGGGGGAAGCGTTTGGCCGCCTCCCCCTCCCACGCCCACGCCCCGCACGCGCGCGGCGCTCGAGTGTCTCCAGTCTTATTGCTCGAGGCTCAGGCTCCTCCGGACGAAACGCGCTCGTGTGGACGAAATGATGATTCTCTCGGTTTTACTTTCTCGCTACGCAGTAGAGAGAAAGTTATGTAATGCTGCACGAAAAAAAGCGACGAATTTTCGACAGAAGAATTCTTATTACTGGACCTGATTACGAAAATGTGCATAAAACACACTTACTAAATTTAGAAAACAATTCTCTAACACGTGGGGTAGCCAGAATCCATGTTTTGTGGGTTTTTCATACCGAAAAATAGAATGATGGCAAAACGTGATTCCGTCTGTTCGTGCGTCTGTGAACAATGCTAGTGGCGACACCGTTCTGCCAAACTTTTCCATAATTGATATTCCCCAATCGACAAGTCTGATGTCGCGGCCCATTTTCAAAATTTTGAAAAAATTCAGAAAAATGGTTCCAGCGTGTTTTAATAAACCTTTTTGTAAATAGTTTCAAGGATGTTTCAGTGAATGGTGCATTTCATGTTCGTTAAAAACCCTAATTTTTCGAAAATTGCCAAAGTTAACAATTTTTTCGGTATCTTTTTACAACTTAAATAATAAAGATAGATATTTTTACTTAATTAACTCTGTTCCTTACATATATAATTTAAAATGGGATCATGTACAGATTTTCGAAAATATGAGTACTTTTTGCATGAAAGTACGGGCGACTAAGAACTGGCTGTTTTAGCACCACTACTTTTCTAAATGTGATGGTACGAATGAGAGAGAGAGAAGATTGATGAGGAAAAGAGAAATGAAGAGTGAAAGTGAAAAAAGAGGGAAGAAAAGTTGTTCTAACATGGGAATGAACTGTATTGTCGAAATATGACTTGTGACTAAGTGTTTCACTCAACGGGATCATGGGAGCGGGGGGTAATTTGAGTGAAACAGTGAGTACTACTATCTTACAAAGGATGGTCTATCATGCTGAGTGGAACCCTGACTTGAGTTTTTCAGTGATAGTTAAGGTCACATGAGATTCAAATGCAAAAAATCAACTGTCAAATCGGTGGAATTTTGCGTAAAAATTACTAATGTAGTGATTGTTTCTAGTGAGACCCACAGTGAAAAATTTGACAGAAATAAAATGAATGAAATAACAGCTTAATAATATTTTGTTTATGTTTAAGACGAATGCCTTGTATTTAATATGTGAATGTATGGGGTCACTCAAAATATTATTACTTTTGAAGGTTCGCAAACATTAATGAGCAGTTCTGTTGTTAAAATTTCATATATTTTTAATAGTTTATCTATAATGAAAAATTGATTTCTAAGTACATCTTCACTTTAAAAACACTAATTTAGTAACCATTCCCGACATCTGAAAAATGAGATATTTTGATGTACTTTTAAGAATGTTTGGCAGCAAAGTAACACAAAACATCTTCGAGGCTGCGGCTGTTGATAACATTCCAAGTTTGTACTTCAAAAATTCTTTTTCGTTTGTCTAGAATATGCAAAGAAAGAAGTTCTTGTCTACATTAAAACTTTTAAAGTGATTCTCTTCCCTGCAAGACGATTTAAATTTTCATATTGTTAAAGGAAAGTACTCAGTCTCATTAATATTCAGATGTGTTCAAATAATATATTATAGAGCGAATATACATTAATGCAGATTTTTTATAACATAATATTCAACATAAAACTAATCCATTTAACTAAACGGAACGTACTAAATTAATGCTACTATTGCAACCCATGGAGTATTCTGTTTGTAAGCGAGGTGGAGTCAGATTGTAAAGGAAAATAATAATTTCATGTACAGTCCTCTCATGCTAATCCGGCTCTCGATTATGCGGCTTCTCTATAATCCTCTCCAATGTGGCTAATATTTTTTAAAATAATCGCACAAATGTTACTCATAAATTTCAGTTTTGATGGCTATTGATAATTTTATACATGTTTTACTGGTGATAAAATATGGTAAAAAACTAAATCTTAGTTTATTTTGAGGTTACCAAAAAGGCCTGCATTTTTAAGAGTCTGTAATGAAGTAAAATAAGTATTATGTTATTTAAAAATGTAAAAAATACAAATGGTTTTATAATAGTATTTTATAAAAGTCATGATATTACAACTATTTATTAATTTACTACTTTGAAAATACAAAAAATATCAACATCAAATGTGCTTTAAGAACCTCTTATAACGCGATGTCTTCACAAATTTGGCATACTTCTATGCATGAAATCATGGTTTTTGAAGCACCTCAAGAACAATATATCTCTTAAAAATTGTATCTGGGTTACTGATAAACATCTGGTCGATTTTCCGAAGAAACGTTGATCAATTGAATTATCTAAAATGTACGTACGAACTAAAAAGGCGTCAATTAAATAGTTTTACTGGTGATAAAATATGGTAAAAAACTAAATCTTAGTTTATTTTGAGGTTACCAAAAAGGCCTGCATTTTTAAGTCTGTAATGAAGTAAAATAAGTATTATGTTGTTTAAAAATGTAAAACAATACAAATTGTTTTATAATTCTTTTTTATAAAAGTCATGATATTACAATTATTTATTAATTTTCTACTTTGAAAATACAAAAAAAAATCAACACCAAATGTGCTTTAAGAACCTCTTATTACGCGATGTCTTTACAAATTTGGCATACTTCTGTGCATGAAATCATGGTTTTTCAAGCACTTCAAGAACAGTATATCTCTTAAAAAATCGTCTCTAGGTTACTGATAAACATCTGGTCGATTTTCCGAAGAAACGTTGATCAATTGTATTATCTAAAATGTACGTACGAACTAAAAGGGCGTCAATTAAATAATATTAGGACATGATTAGAAGTGTACTTGCTCGATATATTTTTTGAACCAACTAATTGCCTTACTTCATAGTTCATAGTGTTGATGCGCAGAGATGGATATTTACGAAAATATTTCGCAGAGCTAGTAGTATTTCATTCGCACACTCCACAAAAAGCACGGAACTTCAGATCTGCCTCCGCCTTGGAAATCCCTATCGGTGACACTTGAAGCTCCCTTCTCTCCCCCGGAGCAATTTTCAAGGTAATTTTTTGGGGGCTCTTTATCACTGTCACGGCGCGACCCGGGGGAGCGGGTCGGGTCGGGTCGAGTCGGGTCGGGTCTCAAACGCTGGCGAGTGCCGCCTCGCGGGGAGTCTTTGTCTGAGGAGCCTGGGTTCGAGGGCGCCGGGCGGGTGGGGCGCGATCCCTCTCCAGCCGGCTGCTCATTACGGATCTCGCGATCCATCATGCCGAGCGCGCGCCGCCGTCTCTCCCCACCCTCGTGCAAACGCCCCGCCAAGCCCCCTCGGGGCGAGGGTTTGCACCCCGTCGACACTCCGCCGCCGCGGCGCCGCTGCCTCGCCGCCGACGGCTGCCTGCCAGCGGCTTCAGCCAACGCCGCCCGTTCCCTTTCCTCTCAACCCTTGCCTCTCGCTGCCGTTTGGCCGCTGTGCGGTTCTCGGCCTCCCTCCGCCCACCTTCGCTTTGCAGCTGCCCCCCTTCCCCATTTTGGACTCCTCCCTCCGTAGGTATTCCGCTTGTATTCTCCTAGGTATGGCGCTTCTTCTCATAATTCGATCATATCGATTGATTGTTAGTGATTCCGGGCGCGCCAACTGATAAGGTCATTATTCCCGTAAGCGTAGTGCATGTTTCCCCCTCGGGAGATGGCTATGATCTTTCCGGTGTCGACCTACCATCGAATTGCGAGGTTCTCCCCAATAAGGTATCTCTCACCAGTGGGACACCGCCCCAGCCTAGATAGGCTCTAATCTCCCGAGTCATTTCCCGGCATGTGTGGTAGTGTAGTGCATGTTAGTGTATGTGTGTTAGTAACGAGTGAGAATAGGACAAGGAAGAGGAAGGAAAGATCGCGGGCGGGCTGTGGCTCGTTTGTGCTGCTCCGGTATTCGCCTGGTGTTGATTGGAGAAACCACGGAAAAATACCGATCAGAGCAGTCGACTGCTAGAATTTGCCTCCAAACAGCTATTGAACTCGACCTAGCAAGCTGTCGAAAATTCTGCACCGTCGGGACTCCAACCTAGAACATCCCGGTCAGAAGCACTTCAGTGACATCAATTGATGCCATGGACCACCTCTCGCGGTCGAATATCTCAATGATCATGCCATTATCATCGAAGTTATCATTTTCAAGTCAATTTGAATATAATACCTTCATCAGTAATCAAAATTCGTCTTCACAACCATTGATTTTAGCTCTTAAAACCATCAATCTATTCACACAATTTATCATACATCTGTTGAAAGCATCTATCAGTTCACACACTATGAAATTTACCTTTCCTTATTTTATTATTATGCTCATTCTCACTCTAGAACTGTTCTCATGCTTACCATTCTCGTCCTTGCCTCTAACTTTTCTATCAATATATACACACGTCTGTCACTTCTATTACGAATTCCTTCCACCTTCACCTCCGTCCAGACAATTCCTCCCAGCGCTCGCTACTTTCCACTGATCACCGTCCCACCTTCACAAGCGTCGTTGCGACCACCAATCTATCTTTTCCGCTCCGGGGCGAAGGCGGCGGACGGCCCCGCTCCGCCTCGCGCTCCCCGCCGCCCACGCCGCGCTCGTCCGATGTTTTTGCCGCGCTTCGCGACGCGTGAATGGGCCGATCGATGTCTGACGGCCGCCGTCGCCATTAACGGCGCCTCTCGCGTCTCGTCTCGTCTCGTCGCTGCCGCCGCCCACTGCAGCCGGACAGCAGAACCGCGAAAATGGCCGGACGATTCCATCCCACCCCACCCACACCACCCACACCCAATACTACCCACCATCCACACTCAACCCACGCAACCCTAACCACCCACCCCCCACTCACACTACCCAACGAAACCACCACCCAACCACCCCACCCACCCCCCACCCACCGACCCACCCCACCCACCCCACCCACCCCACCACCCCACTCACCCACCCAACCACCCCACCCCACACCACCCATCCACCTCCCCCACCCCACACCACCATCCACCCCACCACCTCACCACCCGCACCCCCACCACACCCCAGCCCACATCACCCACAGCACCCACCCCACCCACACCCTAACCACCACCCACCCCACTCACCCACCCCCACACAACCACCCACCCACCCACACCAACCCACACCAACCACACCAACCCACCCACCCCAGCCAACTACCACAGCACCCACCCACCAACCCACGCACCCCACCCACCCCACCCACCCCACCGCCCGGCCATCGCCCCCATTGCTCTGCCGCGTGGATGCGCGACGTCCGTCTTTCCAACGCGAACGTTGCCCCTTCGACGCTTCTCGCGTCGCTTTTGACGCGCGTCTCCCGACCTGCACGCTTTTGTCACTCAGCCGATCATCACATCCCGATTTCCAGGAAGTCGCGTTCTTCATAACGTGGATATTATGTTACCTTCAGCGTCGTTTTAATAAAGCACAGCAAGTATAATAATCTTTGATATTGACGTTTGATGCTGCGCCTTTGCTTCTCCTTTGGTCGGTTCTTTCAACGCATATTTTCAGTCTTTCTAGTCTGCTTTTTAACACAATGTTATAGTCACAACCTGATTTAAGTCCTGAACAATTGAAGTATTGAAGTATTCACCCATTTGTATTATAAACTTCCAATCTTCTTGTAGATACTGCATTGTTCAATTATTTAAAATAATTGAAAGTAGGGAAATGTGTCACTTGACATGACTATTTCTTATTGATTGATATAAATTTGTATTCCCCACTAAGACGATTTTATATATTGTATTTGGTTCTAATGACTTCGGGGTCCTCGATCCTAAAGATATTTTATGTTAAATGATGTCGTAGGCTTCCACGGCCGGAGGTCATGACATTCATTATATGTTGCATTATATACATTTTAGTATTATATTTTTAAATCAGGACTGAATATTATCGACAATTCAGCAATATGTCTAATGGCAGAAATTCATTCCTAAAGTAATTTCCAGGTGATCAGATCATTATGTAAATAGAATGCTTCTTTTATCTCTATTCTTAAGCCTGTGATAAAGCCTTCAACGAGAGAAAATAATTTTTATTAACAATAAATTATTCTGAAATGCAACTACATAAAAAAATTAGGTCGCACTAGAACATGCAGTAGAGATGACGTTTCAATCAAAATTCAAACTTAAACATTTTACATGTAAATTACTATACCTTGATCGAAAAAAACACACACTCCAGTAATATAGCGATCGTTTTTCGGACCTTCTAGAAATTCTAAAACCATTGGAAACGAGTTCCTGAGGGCATGGCCATTTTCAATTTACTTGCATCGCACGACAGACAAAGAATTTCATTCAAAATAAAATTCTCTAATATCAGTCGTTCTATAGAAACCTCTAATCCTTTTCGGAGAAATGACAGAACGGGTTTGGATCTCATAAACTTTCCCTCGCGCATCCCTATGTCGACCTTTTAGTCTTCCTTACTCCGCCCATCTGCCCGTCGTCATGCCCGCCGCTCTCTCCGCACCACACCGCGCCACCCCCACGACTCGCTTCTGCCATATCCCTCCACCCTCCTCCTCATCTGTGCCCAGCACCGCTTCACATCTTCTCCACTCCGTCTTCACCCCCTCACCGCCTCGCTCCGCCCCCGCTCAGTCCCGCACCCTCCTTAACCCCGCCTCGCCTCGCCCCGCCTCGCCCCGCCTCGCCCCGCCTCACCGCCGCCTCCATCACGCCCACTCAGCCACCGTCGCCGTCACAGTCCTCCCCCGCTGTCGCCTCCGTCACTCTGATCCACTTACCGACGGCAGCAGCGCCGGCGACGCGACGCGACGCGGCGGTCGCGACAGCGGGTCGCTCTTCTCCGCCTGACGGGATATCGTGGGCGGCCGACGCCCTTCCCGGTCTGGGTTTCGCCGCTCCATCTGCCGACCCGAGGGAGAGAGGGCCATGCAATTTGCGTTTTACGAACTTCGCTCCGATCGAAGATCGCTACACTTGTCCTAGTGAAACCTTAGTTCATTGTATTTCGACTTAGTTATTCAATACTGCTCACGGAATGTGCTCCAAATATGTGTAATATTCTTGGTCGTGAAAATAAAGCCCCAAGATCCAGAAATACTATCTCAACAATGTGTTCTCCACTTTGCCCCCCCCCCTCACCGAGAAATTTGCATGCATATTGAATATCTGAGCTTTCAAAGTGCGCGTTGGGTCATACACGAATGTACAAACAATTGGAGTCTCGTATGGGGGAATTGCATTTAAATTTCTCGATCGAGCGCCCTCTATTGCGAAGTGCTCCGAACGCAATGGGTTCCTTCTCCTCCTCCGAGGAGGAAAATAGCCTTTTGAAAAGTTCCTCGCGCTATTGCTCTGCGCTCCGAGGACCTGCGATCGAGGACACCGAGCGTGACGCGCGTGGGGGGAAGGGAGGTCTGCGATGGGGCGAGGGGGTCTCAGTGGGATCAGAAGACCGTTTCACGTACGTAGGAGCCCTGAACCGAACGATGTTCTTAGTTCCGATTTTCGGATCCATTCGTTTCAAAGTAGAAGTTTGTTATTTATTGTTATGGTTTTGTAGTGGGATGACACTATGATTAAACGAAGTATTAGAAAAATAATGAAAAACCAGCTCAATTTACGATCGTTTTACGTTCTCGCACTTTAAGAGGAGAAAGTATTGTAATCGTGCGTAGGAAAACGGCGAATTTCGATAGCTAACACTAAGTCCTTCCTCTAACACGTTTTGTGAGTCATTGGTACAAAAAGTCAATTGATAGTAGAACGTCTGTCTGACTGTCAGTCGTTCGTCCATCTGTGGTCAACGCTAGCACCTAAATTGTGCAACCGATTTTTTCGAAAATTGATAATTCCTTATCAATTTAAATGAATTTGAAGCTCTCTAGATCTAATCAGATATTTTGATGTGGAGGCAGAGGGCCTGATATAAAGCCTCAAATTTCATTTTTTTCTCAAAACTGGCACCAATTTTTTTATTAAACGTTGATCTATACAGCAACAAGTACGCTTAAGAGAATGGGGCAGGCCAGATTTTTCCCTGATTATTCAAAAATTGCAAAAGTTCAATTTTTTTCGACGACTTCCTTGAATCGATTACTTCCGACGATGTTCTTGAAAGATAGATCTTGAAATAAGGATGTGAACAATTTTTCGAAAATATGAGCAGTTTTCGCGTAATTGTGCGTAAAAGATAGGCAATGTTTACATTTTTTAACATTTTTTCTCATACATTTTATTTTAAATGTTCTCATATGTATCAAAAGACGGTAAAAAGATGGTGCTAATCTTGTTGCCGACAACCTCTCTCTACTTTCCAGAATTGCATGTTTGTAACATTTCAAAACAACAAAATTGAAAATAGAGAGATTTTGTCTTAAACAAAATTTGTTCTATAACATCAGCTCTTTAAAAAAGTGCTGAACATATTTTTGAAAAAAAGTGTAGCTTTTGGATAATTTGGGCCTGAAATTAATTTAAATTATAAAAAATACATTTTCTTAAAAGCCCTTCAATTTTTTCTTTAAGTTATTTTTACGGTTGAACAATGAACGAATAAAAGAATGACGTTGGTCTCATTTTCGTTGAACCCTGAAGTTCTGAAAATTGCAAATTTAGAAATAATGCGAGACAATTTGTGCTGTTGTAGCTCCGTTTTCGTAAGATTCTAGTTTTCGTAAGATTCCATACATTATTAATTGGTTCCATCACCTTTGTGCTTGTTTTTTTTTTAATTGCATCTTTGTAATTTCCATGATTTTAGGTCGGCTGTTATTTTTCTTTATGTTATTTTCTAAAGTGCTCTTTATTCTCTTACTTTGGATGCTTGTTCTTTTACCTCAGTGTCATATCTTCATCCATTATATTTTATTTAGTGATATTATTTCATTTTATTTTGGAGTTTTTCATAGTAACGTTTACACCGCATTTTTTTCTAAAATATTTTGGTTAAACTTCATAAACTCTAATTTTATACAATTGTTCTTGTTAATACGATTTGAATTAATAATTCCAAAAAATAATCTCCCAATTTTACTACATGAAATGTTTCTGGGTTTTCAGAGATTACATGCTCACTATATCGCTAGCATTTCGTTCCTAGTTATTCCTATATATTTCCTGATGATGCTTTTTTTTTTGTCTTTCAACTTCTGCACTGTTTGTTTTTCCTTTCCTGCGTCATGCTTTCATTTCGTTTTGATACACTGTGCCTCTTCTCGTGCACAGTAGTCGTTTATGTCGTTTTACGCTGCCTCATCCGCCTCGTGTGCACTTCCACAAGTCGTGATCGTGTGTGCGCATCGCTTCAACGCCCACAGCGCCTCGACGGCTCTCGCCCCCGCCCCCGCCGGAGCATCGTTGCTTCGCACGCTCGCACCTCGCCTCCGCCTCCGCCTCCCCCTCCGCCTCCGCGCCTCGTAGCTTACTCTGGCTGCACTGCCCCTCTCCCTGCCCAATCCCCTGCGCGCGACCTCTCCTCCTCCGCCGCCCGCGTCTAGTCGCCGTTCCCCGCCCCCGCCCACCAACGCACTCCGCCGCCCTCACCCATTCACTAACCCCGAACCCATCGCCGCATCCGCCGCCATCCCCGCCCACCCATCACCCCCCCCCGATCTCCGCCCCGCCCCCACACCGCCGCTCCCAGTCAACCGCCCCGCCCCATCGCATCACACCCTCATCACCGCCCCACTCCATCATCACCCAGCCCCATCACCGCCTCCCGCCGCTTTCACGCGCTCCAGATCACTGTCCCCCTGCCTCACTCCCCATCACCGCTCCTGCCCCACCACGCCTGCATCACCGCCTCCACCCCATCACCGCCCCGCCCCATTGCCTCTCAGACTCCATCACCGCCCCCACTCCCATCACCGCCGACCTTATCACCATCTACCCTCCCCTCACCCCCACTCCTTGCCCCTCTGTCGGCTGCGCCGCCGCAATCACCACCGCCTGCACCTCCACCGTTTCCGTCTCCACCGCCTCACCACCACCGTCGAAACAGTCGGTCCCGCTGTCGCCTCCACTCCCACTGCCCGCAATGTATGTCACACCATCTCCACCGCCGCCGTTGGCACCGGCGCCACCGTCCACGACGATGGGCGACGACGCTAACGGCGGCGCGGCGCGGCTGGTCGCGGCGTGATAAGCCGCACCATATACCATTCAGAGAGAGCGGCGCGGCGCGGCGCGGCGCGGTGCCGGAACAATCCTGCGGGCGCGGTGCCTGGCTAACGCGTTTCATTTCACGGCCCGACCGCAGCCGCCGCCCGCTTGGACGCCGTAATCGCCCGCCGTTGTAGTGTATCGAGGAAGGGGAGCAGGCGGAGGCGGAGCTTCGCGCTGCTGGCTAAACACCAAGGAAACTCCTCGGGCGGGGTTGCGAAAACGGAGCGACAAAAGACGACACTGGACAGCCGGAAGGAGCAGGTCGCACCCGAGAGGAGGTGAATCAGAACGGGAATCAGACGGAACCCGAGAATTGAATACGGGAGACGAATATACTGAACAAGAATAACGGTTTGAGAAATTATGAGAAGATCCTTTCTAATATTGACAAGTGAGTGGCTGATGTGACACTTATCAGAAAATCATATATAATGAGATGTGTATAAAAGATAGGTGACAGACTGAAATAATGAGGATAAAGATGAGCCGAGGAATCGGCAAAAGAAGCTGTATCGAAGCAATATTGAGTTGGAAATATCAAATACCTGTTGGACAAGAGAGAAGAGGAAGTAAGATATCATTGAGTGTCAGAAAGGTTAAGACAGAAGGAAGTGTGACGAAAATGTGTTGATAAAATAGGTAAGAAAAAGAAAGTGCCGACACAAACGTGAGGGATAACGAAACCGACGAAGAGAGGTGAAGAGGGAGGGAAAGACAGACAGTCAGACAGAGAGAGAGAGAGGGAGAGAGAGAAGGAGAGAGAGAGGGAGAGAGAGACCGACAGACAGCGAGAGGCTGACAGAAAGACAGAGACAGACAGAGACAGACAGAGACAGACAGAGACAGACAGAGACAAACAGAGACAAACAGAGACAGACAGAGACAGACAGCGATGGAGACAGACAGAAGGACGACCAGACGACCGTCGCCTAGGGGAAGTCGTGAGGGAGGGCTGGTCCGTCCAACGCTGCGGTCTGGGGCCGGTGGCAAGGAGCCGCCGAATGGTCAACGGCTTCCAACTCCGC
Source organism: Gryllus bimaculatus (assembly GCA_017312745.1). NCBI lineage: Eukaryota > Metazoa > Arthropoda > Insecta > Orthoptera > Gryllidae > Gryllus > Gryllus bimaculatus. The sequence continues at coordinate 4,367,814 of BOPP01000085.1, read as the reverse complement.
GTGCGCTCGCACTTCGGGGATCGCGGGTCCATTACGCAAATTACATCGCACTTAGTGCAAGACAGATGGATAATACACTTCCATCCCCCTGGCCGCTTGCCTAGCTTTATAGGGTTTTACTTCCTTGCTCTCAGAGAACTGTGAACTCAATCTTTTCTATGTCTATTATATTTATATTTTATATTTTATTTTTATATTTCTATTCTACTCAAAATGGAGTTTTATAAAAAAGTTATTGCACTGAAAATTGTGTCGCATGAATAATAAACGATAATATTTTACAAGCTATTAAGGTTCTTCAGTGTTCTCCTGACTGGTGCCTGCAGTTCACCGGGATTTATGAGGAGACTGACAGGAAGCAATTCATTTTTGTTGATGTACTTTTGCTCAAAATATGTACAATAGAGGTAAACATTCTCATCTTTTCATTCTTAAGGTTGTAGAGTTTTTTTATTGTTTAATTTAAAAGAAAATTGACATCCAAATACATTCGACATTCGGTGTTTGAATTACACTAGAAATACCAGCATTCTATAATTAATCAATTATAAATGTTGTAATGAATAATTATATTTTGATAATCCTGTATAAATATGGTGTTTTTGACTAACAGAAAAATTAAAATAATTGAATATTTTAATTTATATGTAAAAAATGTCAGTTTCTTAACTCTACCAAACGTATAAGGTGTTGATTAGAATCAAAAAATATTAGGCTGTTGCGATATTTGAGATAATACTTGAAGTTGTATTAAAAATTTATCCATTGTCACAGACTACCAGAATATTTTACTTTCTTTCAAATACTTTAAGCGCCATGTGAATGTCAGTTCTCTAAAAACAACGGGATCTTTTCTTCCTGTTCCTTGTCTTGTGCTCTCTCCTTACACATATTTACTCTCACACGTAATACACGTCGGATTACACGTCGTAATACACGTCGGACATTCACGTCGGATGACTCTAGGGAAGTGATAGCTTGACCCGGCTGGAGCGGTGCCTCGTGAGGGGAGACACTGGAAGGGCAAATCTTCCGGAAGTCGACATGTATCGGCGTCGAATTGCACCATCCATCACTGAAGGAATCACCTCCACCTCCTGGCATAAAACATTTACTACTCTAACGAGACTAATGAACGACAGGCAAACATCGGTGAATTAATAAATCTAACCAATCACCTAATCGTGTCAAAGAACAACACTCGAGTTTTCCAGAATTTTCAAATTCGTCATTCATTTCGAAAAATCATCAAAATCGATGTCTTTCCCCGCCCACCTTTCCGACCGTCTGAGCGACAGCCCATCTGTTTGGCTACCTTATCATTGTCTCCTGTTGGTCCGTCTGTCCTAATGACGGTCTGAACCATCGAGGGATTGTAGCATAATGGTCAGCACGTTTAAGGCGTAAACGTATGTGATCGATATGAGTATTTTTTGTGGGGTGGGCAAAGAAAATTCAGCACAAATGTCGTCAATTTTTCTTTATTTCCGGTGAGAATAAAAAACGTGTGCCTTTATAACATATTTCCATTGTCACGCCCCCTCCCCCCGCCACCTCCCTATACGATCACCGCCATCAGCTTCACTCCCATCTCCTTGTCATACCGCCGTTACTGCCACCGCTAGTATCTCTCTCTCTCTCTCTCTCTCTCTCTCTCTCTCTCTCTCTCTCTCTCTCTCTCTCTGCCTCTGTTACCACCATCTTCCTCTGTTCCCTCGACACCGTGACCGCCTCTGCCTTTGCCGCTGTCGTGCCTCTTCCATTGTCTCCAACCCCGCCACTTTCTCGACCTCGCTGTCTCTGCCCCCGCGACTTCCCGCCAGCCCTGTAGTCGCTGTCGCCGTTGCATCTTGGGCCAGCGTCGCGCGGTGCCCCGCGCCGCTCCCAGCGAGCCCTTAATTAAAACGCACTCCGTATAATTCCGTTGGAGCCTCGACGGGCGACTGCGAAGTCCCCGGAGACTTGCCCGACAATTTCGCGCCCGGGGTGGAGGTAAATACTTTTTCAATTAGACTGCCCTGGACCCACTGCCTTGGGGACTGGTGCGCCGCAGTGGTTCTGGACGCATTGGTTTACTTCCGCCGTCGCTCTCTCTCTTCGACCTCAACACTCTCTTCCGTTTTCCTCTTCTCGTCATCCCAGAATCTTCCATTCTCAGTCACTTACGCCATTGAAAGCTCGTCACTTTTATTATTGTTGACATAACCACGAAATAATTACATCACTACGACTTGCGTAAATTGTGTAGAAAACATTTAGATAGTACACGCTTTTATAGATAGAGCTTAGTTGTGCGAATGTCTAGGATCTCAAATATGAAAGGTAATGCTCTGCTCGGTATTCTTAGGTTAGTATGATAGTACTCATACATTTACTGTCGCCAATATAATTCAACCTCGACCTCGGGTTGCTCTCTGACATCTGCCGTAGTTATGAGAGAGAAATATTTTATATCTCCCTTATAACTGATATTTTATTTCTGAATTTTTGAAGTTTCCTTTTTTGGCATTCTAATTAATTACCTTGTCAAAATGGTGATTCAAACGATCTTCAATATGAAACATGCGATTATCTCATTTACTTGAGTGCGAACAGAATTTTACTGTCGTTTATAGTGACAGTCACATATCTATTAATTTTTTTCTTATTCCATATTGGATGTAAATTGTTATCATTCCATAATGTCAATTTGCCCCTCTTTCCTCAAAATAATTGGATCTGTCATTCTTGTCATATCGTCACTATCTTCATAGCCCCTAATTATCGCATCCCTAGCTGACAGCAGCGAGTCTTCTCAAGACGTGCTTCTTACGGCAGGGCGGTCCGCGAGGTCTCTTCGCTCTCCCAGAGCCTTTTCTCCTTTTCTTCCCTCCTCCCAGACCGCACGTGCGATGCGCAACGCTCTCTTTGCGCTTTATTTTCGTGTTCGCTGTGCACGATCTCCGTTTACGGTAGTGTTTTCTTACGCTTGTTGCGTCCGCGATAAAGACACTCTTAGGATTTTTTTTTAGAATTCGTGCGAACTTGTTGCCATGTCGTCTTTATACTCGTTATAAAGTTCTCTAGAGACCCGACATCTTGCTACATTTTCCGCGTGACTCAACCTAGATTCAATCGGGCTGTGACGTTTTACGTTCCATAATCGATTGGTTCTGAGACTTGTCAAAAGTTGTGATTGTACGAAAGGAATAAAAAGTCTTGCCTTTGGAGCGGTAATACGACTCAATCTACAGTTCTGGGTCGACGAAAATTGAATGTGCAGGAGAAAAATAAAATTTTATTGGTGCCAGTAATTAGTTTTTATGCTCAGGAAGTTTCTTTGAAGCACAACTCAGAATATATTACGAAAAGTATTAAAATAAATTGATAAAGTATTGGATCCACCCTTCTCGATTATCCTTAATTATTAATGTAACTAGCGTTTTAGTGATAAATTCCTTCTTTTATGATTCTATTAATTGTATGTGTTCTGAATGTATTACAAATACGAAACATGACCGTAACCATAGTTTGTTTCTAGATTTTTCTTCTTTTTGACTGACCATTTAATGTTTTAGATATATAATTATCATGTTTATTTTTTTCCATTATTATAAATGGATTTCGTGGCAACAAAAATTATTCACTGAAATTTAAAGTATTTGTGGAATCAAGATATTTAATTGGAACATATTTCGAATAATATATTTTCGGTGTAATCCCTTATCTTAATGAAATGTCTCCAACGTCGGAATATCAGTGAACGAAAGCGAAGCACGAGTGACGGGAATGAGAGCATTCGTCGTTCAAATGGGTACGGCACATTTTAATTAATAAAAAAGTATTTTGGTATTTAATTTGTTGAAAATAGAACGTTGGACAGACTCAATGATGTCTATTTTTTAGGTCAAAAACACTTAAAAACAGACGTGCTATGGAGAGAAGTTAATTTGTCCAGAAGAAAAACAAGGGGTCATCTCAGAATTTGCTCAAGGATTGGGGAAACTGGACAAAAACCTGATCGAGATGGGGGTTATTGACCCAGAAGCGCAATCACGAAGGTCGAAGGCTCCTTACGCGAAACGATGTATCATGTTGAAAGTATTCGGCAAAAAAGTACTTTAGAATAAAACGCGTTGGAAATTATGCTTGTTGGACGTACTCAGGGATATTTAAAGTTAACTTCTAAAGCCTCTAAAAGCTTCGCTATGAAATTGGACACGCGTAGCAAAGCGTCACTTCGCCTTAAAAGTTTGAGTTTATAAATGCACAACTTTCAATCGTGGGCCCGTGTTGTAGTTCGCCATGTTATCGTAGGAGAGTGCAAATTCCCTCTTTTTTCGAAAAAGAATGTGTATCTTACTTTTCGACCCTGAATTTTAATTCGGTACAATTTTCTTTTACTGAGCTGCGTAGATCACAAACCACCCTAAACCCCCCCCCAAACCACCCAATGTCACCATAAATTTAAATTGAACTGAAGCTTACTAAGTAGCTTTAAAGATAAGATCTTAATTTTATTTGTCTTATTGTTAACATATACTAGAAGTATTACAACGTATATACGTACGTATTCCAAACAAATTCCGATATTTCAAAACCGGGAGTTTTGAAAAGTGCTTATGATTCACAGGTAATATAATCCTCCTTTTGGCGTAATATAATCTTTTTTCGTATAATTTTTTCGAACAAATGAAAAGCCAACTATCATTTTTTCCCTTTCATGTGTTTTTCCCATTCCCTTTAAGAGAATTTCGTGGTATATGTTTTAGTGCATAAGTAACACTGCAATGCGTTTTTGGGAGTGTCGATGTTCTGTGTCTGTCCAGATGGCAGAGTGAAACAGTAGCTAACGGCGCGTGTTCTGTTTCAGAGTAACCGCAGCCAACCCGCCATCGGCCTGAAGCAGACTCCGAAAGCCAGGGTAAGTTTGCCCCCGCCACGCATCCACTTAAGTGGGAGAGTTTGCGCTGCCGTCTGTTTAGCCGTAGTTTGCGGGTCTCTCTCCCCACCCACCGGACTTGCTACGCCTTTGTGGAGGGAGTTAGACCTGTTCAGGTAGAATGCTTGTAAAGGAAGGAGCATTTCACTACATACTTGTTACGGGCAGTTACCGGTGTGACGAGCTTTGGCGGGTAAATTTACAAGCGTATACCGTGCCTGTACTGAAGGGCAGTGATGAAAAAAGCGGGACGGATATCTGAAAGATAAGTATCCTATTTTAAAGGAAGTTTGCGCCTTATTTTAAGAAAAACGAGTTTGTCTTGAAATAGTTTTGTTGACTTTGTTGAAATAGCGATTTGTAGAGATGACATGTTTTGCAAACAATGTAACATACAATTTCCTACATTTTTTGTGGCGAAGAAAATGGCAGAATACAACGGATTGCCCTTCCCCCATTTTGTCATTACTTTATAAATCATTCATCAAAAGCATATTAATAATAACCATCATCATCATTCCTTCAGATTATTGCAACAGGTACCTCTAACACTTGACTATTACATGGGTCATTTCGATTCTACACGATGCCATGGCACCCGTGGGGAAATCTCCAGAGAGCGACAGAAAACGATATCCTAAGTCAACCGCCATTTCTGAAAAATGTGTGTTAGAAAATAAACGATTTAGTATTTCAGAATATTTTGTTTTCTTTTGTGTTGAATACTTGTTTAACACACATTGAAGTGATGATAGGTGCCTAGTTCTAGTGTTAAGGGAGTTATATGGGATAATCAATAATATGGGATGTAATGAAAATATATACAAAACCAAACATGGGCAATATGTGTAAACGTAATGAATTTCAGACATTTCTTTGACTATAAAAAATATGGATTTCGTCGTTTCCTTTTTCTCTGAAAAAAAAGGTACAAGATAAAGTCAATGGTTTCAATTGACCATTAAATTACTTGCATTCATTTGAAAAACTAAAGTCAAAATTCTAATTTTTACCCAGATTTCTTCGAAAGTCGCAAGTCAAGTTGGATACATTTGATTTATTGTGTATTTATTTCAACCTTTAATATATGGCATCATGAATAGAATTCTTTGCATGTTTATCTGGCAATCTAGTTTAGACTGAAAATATTGATAAAATAATGTAGATATCTACAGAAAATAACTGCGAGCAAAGCCAAAATATCTTGTCTGCTTTTTCGAATGAATAAATGAAAGCAATATCCTGTATGTAGCTTCTACTCACAATCAAACGAATTTGTAAAATTTTCTTGATCTAAATTTCTAATAATGTTATGCGTATAACAATTAATTCAATTATGATGTGAAAATTAAACAAATAATGGTGAATAACAGATTTGAATAGTAAGTTCAAATTAAATTCTTGTCTCAATTTAATGTTAAAAGGTTTATCTCCTTTTCAAAAATTTTCATGACTATGCGGCCGCTGGCGTTTTCCCCATTAGGTACAACATCAAAGCATTTCTCAGGCAGATGTTGAAAGGAGTAATATCACTATCCAAAATACGTTTTATTGCCACGCTAAATCACGAAGAAAATTTACGACTTTGAAAGTACGTTTCAAAGTGATTGGGTTTTGATTGCTTTTCCTCGGTAAAGTAACGTTCCTTAAACAAACGATTTTCTTTCAATTTGATGCAAAGTTGGCAATTCCATTTCTCTTTAAAATTGAAAAGATATATTTTTCGCCGTATCAGTGATATTGCGACCTTCTAGAAGTGTACTTTGTCTTTTTATGTAAGGAAGAATGTCATAGCGGGAATGTACCCTCTGTAATCGAATTCCATTGCTTTGGGCACGAAAAAGTGAAGAGATCTCTGATTAAGTGTGTTCCGAGAACTTGATTAGAGTGAAGATATAATTTCTCCGAGAAAATCTGCACGTGCCGCATGTGACTCTTTTTCAAAGAACCGCTTTAATGATTTTTCGAGTCCAGCCTTTTTTGTTTTGTCGCCGATGAAAAAATCCACAGTACTATTTCTGCTTGCCTGCGAAGCGATATATTATGCCACATAATAAAGTGATCTGGCGAAAAGCCAGTAGAGAAACTTAAGTTTTGACATTTTTTGTTACGGTTAATTTTTTCTGAAATATACGTCCGTGCAGCAATGGTGTGCGTAATATGGTGCGATATCGATAGCTGTAACTTTCCTAATGCATGGCTTAAATCAAGAATATTCTTTTAAATGCACTATTTTAGTGCATTTACAGAAGTGTTCTATTAATGCACTATTTTAGTGTCCTGCACTATTTTGGTCGTCTGACAAGAACGGAATAAATATTTTGCACAACGATGACGTCAGGACAGATTTATTGCGTAACCTGTTATAAAGTGTATTAAGGTTTCTAAAGGATATCCGACTACATGGGATGTGTTAATGGCAATTTGGCGTCTGATATTCGTTTTAAATTTCCCAAAGATGGATTGAAATTTGGGTGAGGTTGAATGGAACCATTATTTGAAGAAAAGGCATAAATAAATGTAGTTACTGAACATACACCTCGAGCATGCATATGCGCCTGCTATGCGATGAACATTTCTTATTTCATTTTTAACGTATTAAAATAACTATTCAACAGTATTACGCACTGGCTTCCAACAAATCTCATACTTCAATATTCAATCAAATTCATCGCAGTTTTTATGTTTTATTTTCCAGCATATTTTTAACATATTTCCTGCCAACATAGGAAGAATGTCTCCGAATTTGTATATTTTCGTGTTGATTGGAGTAAAAACACAAATGTTAAAATCTGATGTCTCGTATGTGATAAACATATTCGCCTCAATGATAATACAACTCGTTTATTATTTTTCTTTATGTAATAAATATAATAATTTAAGAAACGATTTATATGATTAGTGAATGTGTTTGAATGTACCCCATTCATAAATATTAAAATATAAAACACTAAAAAGAGTAAAATAAATACTGATGGAGAGTGTTTCATAATTTTTGTAGGAGAGATGTCCTTCAGGAAACGACGGAAGTATGTATTTTCAATACTTTTGCTTGTATGTATGCTTGCTTGTATGTTTGCTTGTTGGTATTTATGAAGGATGAAATTCTAGCGACCAAGACTCCGCGACCTATAATTTAAGTCCAACAATAAAATCCTAACGATGGCAAACACTGAGTCAAAACTAGCATCCCATTAGAAGAAAACGTCAAAAGACCAAAAATTACATCGAGCATATTCCTTCCCCGACTGAAAACGCCGCCGCCTCGCAACGCGAGACGCATTTCCTCGCATGGTGAAGTGCGAGTCTTCTTTCGAAAGATCAGATAACAACGGCCCACGTTTGCGCGGCGAGCGTACGGTCCGCGTCCCCACTTAAATTAGCAACCCGAGTGGCCCCGGCGCGCAGCGCGCTGAACAGGTGAGCAACTTCCGGCGGGGGTGCGACCTCACTATCGCCCTCCCCCCCCTACCCCTCCACGACCGCTGCGCCCCGCCGCCTCCGCTGAGCACGCGCTCGCCGCAACTGGCGTGGCGCGCCACCGCCGTCGCCGCCCCCGCCCCACCCAACGCCACCCCGACGCCTCCCCTCCGGCCCCACCGTTCCCCCACCTCCGCCGCCGCCCCCTCTCTTGCCACCGCCATTGCCGCCGCTCCCACCCACACTGCCGCCACCCCGCCGCCACAGCATTGTACCTGCGCATTTGCGGCTAAAAGCCCTGTTTTGTTTGGCGCTGTTTTGTGTCGTTTTGCGCCGCGCCGCCTGTCTCGATGTGTGGCGTGGGCGTAACACGCGAATGGGGATAATTGCCCCCGGTCTAGCGCAAACTGCGATATTGAATTTTAGCGAAATTAGCTGCTAGTCGGAAGACGATTCGCGCGAACGCATGGAATTTCATGCGTTTTGTTGTCACGTTAAACTTCAATTGCGATTTTACATAGTGAAGCGAAATTATATAAAGTTCTTTGTTAATTACTGGCAATTTGCTCATTGATTGCGGGTTATATTAGAATTTTACAGAATTTCGGGCTCAAAGTTCAGGAAATTACTAACTTGCGGGGTGAATTTTAGAATATTCTGTGTCCTACTAATCAGGTTTTGTGAACGTATATAAACACACCGATGAACTGTGGACAGTTTACGAAGAAAACATAATTCGAATAATGAAAGAATACTACCAAAGTATAGATCACAACGTTTAATTTTTAGTCAGAAGAGTTTCACTAATCATTTAATTGTAATTTATTCTTTAGACGCTTTGCGTATTACCTGAAACTATAAACAAGAACACTTTTAATAAGCAGTAGTTTGAAACTTATTACATGATTTATTAAATTGCGTTTCAACGTAGCTTTTTAAATTTTGCATACTTTTAGTATAAGTAGGTGTGATAATAAGAGAAAATGAATATTTGTTGGTTTAAATGGATGTAAATTAATTGATTTCCAGAAAAGTTGCGGATAGATTTAATTATAGTGTTTTGAGAAAGCAGTTTAAAATTCACATCTGTTTTTGGAGGTTTTATTTTGAGCTCTGAATTATTTTATTTGCCTGTACGATTTATTATTTTAAATTTTTTTCCGCAATATTTGAATTCATTTTGGAACTGTCCTGAATTACCAAGTATGTAACAATGGAAGGTATAATAATTTCGTACTTTCACGAGCACGTCTTTTTAATTTCATACTTCCCAACTCCTCGGAATTTCACTGTCAACACATCTATTTTGTTGGACTGCTAAAATTGGCCTCTGCCTGCGCAGGAAGGGAAATTCATTACGTTTCCTGATACGGCGAATACACAGCTTTCGAGCTGAAGTGTAATTGCTCCTTTGTCTCTATTCATTACGGGACCGTGATCAGGTCGTATATTCTGTCTCTCTTGAGTGACGCTCACTTGCTGAAAGTGCAGATGTGTTAAAATTCGAATCACTTGGGTTAATTAGACATAATTAAATGAACAAAGGTCCGTTCTCACGTGAACGCAACGAAGGTTGTTTTATGTGTGTCGTGTGTAATTAACTGTTCTGGTGTAGGGGAAGCGCGGGACTTGTCCGATCGGACAGGATCCTGGGACACTGTGCGAGGGCAGTTTCCTTGCGGTATCGATCAGTGCTCGTCTCTGGGCCGTAATTCTCCAGGGCCCTTACCGCCCGCCCGAAAGGCGGGGCCTTGGCTTGGTTGCTGCCGCGGCCTGTTGCCACTGAGGATCACGAAGGATCCGGGGCCACGACGTTCTTCGCTACTCTGCCACCTCTGACATCAGCGACACAATCATCCCTTCAGTTTTAATAGTTGTCACTTTTTTTGTTCTCTCCCAAGTGACGCGGACTTCATAATTTGACAGCGTTCAATTCCGGCTACTGTACTCAGAAAGGCTGTGTAATTCTTTATCCAATATATGCCCCCATTACATTGGCACCAGGTATGATCGATGACGTTCACCATTCATTTTTTGTCATTATAATATTCACGAGCCGTTGTCTCTTTCACTGTTGTGTAATAATCTGTCGGCTACTTTATTGACATTTTTAATAATGCCCCAAACAAAACCGAAATGTTCTGAATCTTGTCATCAACATTCTCATTAAAATACATTTTGCGCGTGGTTATTGATCTACTTTTTCTGAAACCTGTTCTACCGCCATTCGACCGTTATTTTACCTTAATAGTCCATCCATCCATTAATAACATACGAGTACTTTGTTATTTTAACACAACAATGATGAAATTATTAAATTATATATTTATTTCCTTGATAAAGTTACCGACCGTGTACAAACTTTATTGACAGCATTCTTTTGCACATTCTTAACACATGCGAGTTAATTTATACATCATTACATAAGTAGAAGAAAATTGAGAAACAGCTATTGTTGAATACTGTGTTCATTGCAATAAGAAACTGTAGATATGTGACACGTTTTAACAATATTAGTAGATAAACTGATGCTTAACCAGCATAATGTTAGGTAATAATTATCACTATGAAAAGACGCGTAATTACGATTACTGTCAGTCGAACTTCTTCCGTGTCTGTCACTGTTCCCTCCCAGCGGTGTCCTGGCTGAGGGAGCACGTTCCATCACTCACTTGCACGCCACTCCGCTCTTCCCCCCCACAGCCATCACTCCAGCGCAGCCGCAGCGACACGGAACACTTCGCGGGGTGGCCACATTGGTTGATTAGTGATCTGGGCGTGTCCCTGTCTCTCATGTCACTAGTCTCGTAAATGCATTTGTTCCTTGGAAGGTGGCGGTTTGCTCACTAGATGGCTGGGCCCGCCGACGGCTTGTGGATTTTCGCCTAAACGAGGTATCTCTGAGCAGCTGGAGTCCGCTCCAACCGCGACAACCTCTCAGCTCCGACCGGTCTCCCGGCATGTGTGGTAGTGTAAGTGCATGTTAGTGTGTGTAAGTAAGGGGTGACGATAGAACAAGGAAAAAGAACGACAGATCAAGCGCGGTCCGTGGCCCGTTTGTACTGCTCCGGCATGCGCCTGGAGTTGATCGGAGAAACCACGGATAACTACCGATTTTAGTAGCCCGGCGCTAAATTTCTCCTTCAAACAGCGGTGGAACTCAATCTAACTCTCAAGCCAGAGTCGAAACGTCTGCCACCGTCGGAACTCGAACCCTCTGACCTCCCGGTCAGAGGCATTGCAGTGACAGCAGTTGATGCTCTGAGCCACCTCCCCCAGTACGGCGGGTGGAGAGGGCATGTAACGCCGGAGGCAAACAAGCTGCAGAGCAGCGAAGTGCGGGGCGGGCGGGGCAGGCGGGGGGTGGGGGAGGCTGGTTACGAAAACGGCTCCCCCTTAGGGGGCGTGTAACAGAGATTCCATAATCCCTCACCCCACTGAAAGTACTCGTGTAACAAGGCCTCGAATGGCTTGCCTAAACGGCTGTGGTGCTTATTGAGTTTGGAATAGAATAGAGAAATAGAATAGTATATTGTCGAGATAACATGAATTTGAAGTTGACAGAAAATGCCAGTTTATGATTGTATTAAACAGTTGATTCATTTTGAAAATTAAATGGTATTCACCGACACGAAGGGCTTGAGGCCTGTAATTCCGTTTATTAAAAATCGAATGAAATGTAACATCCTGCCTCCGCCGGGACTCGAACCCAAGGACCGCCGGTCGGAGGCACTGCAGTGACCAATTGATGCCGTGAACGGTGCGGTGGCCAGACCGCAGGCGCGGTATCCAGCAGCGTACCGTCCCTCTTCCGCTCTCCCACTCGCGTTCCTGGCCCCACCGGTGCAGTCACACCTTGTTCATCAGGCCGCGCAACCCCTCCGCGGATCAGAGACCAGCTTTCTTCCCTCGCACCCTCTTTTTTCTCCGAGAACCTCTTCCCCCGCATGTCCGCGTTCTAAAATATTTATCGCGTAGGTAACGGAGGCATATGAAACTTGAGTGCAAGCACGTTTAGGATCAGTATTTATGATGCAATTTTGGCGATCTCCCCCCTTGCGGCACAAAAGATATGATGGTGCTGTGCTTTGGGGACAATGCATGAAATTCGTTTATGCGTATCTTTTGCATGCGTTCCGGCCAGATAATACAATATGGAGCTCAACGCTAGAACTTTTTGCAAAAATCAAATAAAATATCTTCAGTTTCATAAAATTCCCTTCTTTCAATGTGTCAAATGAAAGGAACTCCAAAGAATACTCCAAATAATATTTTCCATTCTCTTTTTAATTCATTGCTCATTTTACATTCTTATTAAAACTCACTCGACTGCATTTATGTATAAATGTTTTTTTAAATAAAATATGCCACTTGTGTGGCGTTATTTATTAGAAGAACACTTTATATTGTATTCCTAATATAGAAAATATTTAGTGAATTTCACGTGTTCTTGTCGAATGCGAAATGTGTGTTTTTGATTTTTACAGTGATAGTATATAAGACCTTTGTCAAAGCTTCCGAAAGATCAAAGGTATCATTCATTCTATCGTGTGTAATTATCTTTGGTCTGCAGTCTGCCTCGAAGTGTATTCGTCGGCCATCTATCAGATGCGTATCATCCAATTCGCGCGTTCATCTCCATTCGCCACATCACATATCAAACCGCCCACGTCCCTCTTCATTGAGAAGAGCTGAATTCCGAAAGAGAGGGCGAAGAGCGTGACGCTTGTCGGAGCGGTGCGTGGGATGACACTGCGGGATACGGCTGGTGCTGCGGTGGGCGGTGTGGGCGTGCCGGCTCTGCCCGGGGATGCGTGGGCGGCTGGTGCGAGAGGGTTGCGTCCGGGATGGCGGGCGACAGCTTCGGATGTGGGCGGCGGTGCGTGGTGGAGGGTGCGCATGGAACAGTGGCAACGGCGATGGGGAAGAGGCAGCGGTTCTGGGTGAAATGAGCTGCGGGGGCGGAGAGAACGTCGTCGGTGGGTGGTGCGAAAAAGAAACGGTGTAGATAGTGGGCGGGAGCTTCAGGTGGCACGGTAGCGGTGAGTGGGTAGTGGAGCGGTGCGCGGTGGAGAGTACGGCGGGTTGGGGCGAAGGGTGGCCTGGTGAGCGAGGTGGAGATGGTGGGCGAAGGGGGAGGAGGGGGCGGAGGGGGCGTCGAGGGCCGTGGGGACGGCCGGAGCCGATGGAGGCGGCCGTGGGTGACGGGGACGGCAAGGGGCGAGGGATCGGTCCGAGGGCGATCAGGACGGCGTGGTGATGACGGTGGCGAGGGCGATGGGGGCAGTGCGAGCCAATGGGATACGGCGTAGGAGACGGGGGAGGGCGTGGAGACCGACGGTGGCATGGGCAAAGGGCGGCGTGGGCGATAGGAACGGCTGTTGGGTGATAGGAGGGGCGTGGGTGATGGGGACGCCATGGGCGATGGGGGCGGCGAGGGCGATGAAGGCAGTGTAGTGGCGTGGAAGATGGGAGCGGCGAGAGGAATTGGGACGGCGTGGATGAGGGGGTCGGCGTGGGCGAGAGATCGTCGAGGGCGATCAGGGCGGCGTGGGTGATGGGGTGGCGAGGGCAATGGGGCAGTGGGAATGGCGTGAGCAATGGGAACGGCGGGAGGGACGAGGGCGGCGTAGACGACAGCATGGGCAATGGCAAAACGGCAGCATGGCATGGGCAAAAGGGGCGGCATGGGCGATAGGGGTGGCGTGGGTGACGGTAGTGGCGTGGGCGATAGGGATTTGGGCGACGGGGAAGCATGCGCACTGGGTGCGACGTGGGCGTCGGAGGCGTGGGTGATGGGGACGCCATGGGCGATGGGGTCGACTTGCGCACTGGGCGTGGGAGGCGACTTGCGCACTGGGCGCGACGGAGGCGTGGGAGGCGTGGGAGGCGCGCCGAGAGGGAGGCGGAGCGAGGCGGAACGCGCGGCGTGCGGACGCGACGCAACCGCGAACACGCGCCCGCGTAAAGAGACTTGATAAACAAAGCGCAGCTTCATTTCCCGATTGCAAGAGCACTGCTCTCGCACCTGGTGGATTGCGTTGTTAATGTGCGCGCACGCATGCTAATTTCTTGCGTTACCCTAGTTGTTGAGAATTGATGAGTGTGTTAAGTGTGCGCCATTACTTAGTCACTGTGTGAAGAGTACGTTTTCAGAGAATACATTACGTTTCAAATCAAGTACAACGAAGCGTGTCATTGGGATGAATAATTTCCATTGATGAAATGTTGGTCTTGTTAGGCTATAGGCCGCACGTATATTTGTTTTTTGCATATTTTATAATAAACGTTACGGTATAAAACAAAACGGTAAGATAATGTCATTTTGCTTAGACGAACATATATTTTTTAGAACATTTTCTTATCATAAATTTGAAAAATATGTATACTAACTAGTTGTTGAGTTAAAACCTTTATCATTACCTGAAAATTTGTTTCAAAACATAGTCGATAACTGCACGTAATAGTTCTAAAATAGTACAATGAACAAGTGAATAAATATAAATATTTCTAGCGATATGTTTACACTAAATCAGGCACATATTACATTTTTACTAATTCTGCACTTAAATTTGAGAACGGGGTGACACAATATTTTTACTTAACATTACAGAACTTAACAACTTTACAAAATTTGCAAACTTTCCTAATTAACGTGAACATTTCACCGTGCAATCTTTCATAGCACTCACCTCACCACACTTCTCTTCACCGCACTGCAGATCACTGAGCTGTGATGTCTTTCTTTCACACTCATTTCCCTCAATTTCACGACGCCACTGCACTGCACTTCACGCCACTGCACTGCACATAATTACACACTGCACATTATTAATTATACAACATAATTAAACGATATTACTTACTAAAATATTTGATCTGTGGGCTATTAATAAAAGAGGTGTGTATGTATTATTTACACCCTGTAATTGTTTCGGGGGTTTCGGGGATAATTGTTAATGAGATTTTCGCCACAAAACGCCTTTCCATACCACTGTAAGAGACCCAATTGCTCATTTTTGCTATCTCGTCTTCTTCCTTATTACGTATTAATCGGAAAGTGTTGGAAGTCCTGGTATCGAAAAAGTGGATAAATCTACATCTAGTAAAATACTACTAAAATACACATTATGTAGTAATTCCGTAGGCTCTTTATATAGAAAAATTGTTTTACATCAATACCTCTTTTGGTCTCGTCTGTGTATTTGCCAGTCTGGAGTAAACGCTAAACCTAAACCATTCAAACTATTTTCTCCAAAACTCATAGTTCCCTATCGATCTGGCCAAACTCGTTTAAATTGATTGAACATCTCGTGTTTCCCATCCGAACTCGAAGAACTACGAATTTCAATCGGATACTTTGATTATTTTTTCGGTATTTCACGCAGGCTTAACAAAACTTTCAAAATGTTCGCAAAAAGGGTTCAATTTTTTTCCTCGGTTACAGCAAAGGACGCCTAAAAATTAAACAGGTCGCATTCTCTTTATTGAAGACAATAATTCAAAAATTGAAAACGTTAAAAATAATGCCGTGAAGTATGTGCTGTTGTAGCCCCGCCTCTTTGCGTAGGGAAACGTATGGGACCATGTAATGAGCACACACCGTTCGCAAAACACGAGCTTTATTTGCAAGCTCGACCTAGTTCCGATAGAAATCCGAGAACCGAAAGGACGCGCCGGGATCGCGCGGCGCCCGTGTTCATCTAGCTGAAGCTCCATTAGCGCGCGAGCAAATAGCTGGCGCTCCGGGGCGGCGGCGCGACGTGGCGCGGCGCGTGGGCTGATCTCGAGAGGCGGCGGCGGCGGCGGCGGCGGCGGAGAGCGGCGGCGCTTCTCAGAAGCCCCGGTGCCGCCGCGAGCGAGCGAGCGCTGCTGCAGAGGGGAGGGGGAAGCTCCCGGAGGCTTCCGGCGCCTTCTCCCCTCCGCGTGGGGCGCTGCGCTCGCACCCGCGCCGCCCCCCTTCCTACGGCGCTCTGCCCGCGCGGGCCGCCTTCACCTCTATTTCGGACCCTTTCGTTGGACGATTCCACACACACATCTTCACTCACTCTCGCTCTCAAACATACTCACACATACTCACTCACTCACACACACTCGCTCACTCACACACACTCACTCACACACACTCACGTACACACCCTCTCTCACTCACTCACACACACTCACTCACACATACTCACTCACACACACTCACTCACTCATACACACATTCATACACAGACACACACTCACTCTCTCACACACACAAACACGCCCACAAACACACACATACACACTCACACTCACTCTCTTACTCAAACCGGCTCACTCACACACACAAACACACACTCACTCACAGAAACACACTCACTCACTCACACTTGCACACACTCACTCACTCACACACACTCACTCACATACACTCACTCACACACTTTCACATGTACACACTCTTTCATACACAAACACACACTCACTCACTCACATAAACACACTCTCACACACACACACACACACACAAACACGCCCTCACACGCACTTACACATACAAACACACCCACAAGTACTTACACGCACACACATACACACAAATACACACACACAAACACTCACATCATCACTCACATCAACACTCACATACACACTCACGCACACACGCATACGCGCACTTTGACATACGAGCAGACACGTATTTAACACCAATGTCACCTGACAACTATTTCGGTATTCCATTTCAGGGCCTTCTTGACACCAGCATTGTTCGTCATCCCGCTTTTATTCGTTCGGCTCGAGACTTCGTGATTCTCGACGCCTGATAACTCCCGCTACAACTACCAAACTTATCTCTATCAAGTTTCTCTTCCTCATCACTCCACTTTTCTTACAAGCTTCTTGGTTTATACATTTTCACAGTTCTTTGTCTCCTCCGTTGTTCTATTGACTGTCTGCAGTTTTCTTCGTCTTCCTCGTATAGTACTTTGAATGAATCTCTCTTTGTCATCAATCTCCTCCTTGATTTTCTCGTATTCCTCACTTCGTATGCTCCTTTTGTGAGCATTCTTTACCACCACTACCACTTTGTAATTCTGCTGTAACAGTGTGGAATGCCCTGCTTTCGATGGAAAATAATTTTGCTTTCATTGTCTCATCCCTTCTATCGCCTTTTTGCGAAATCCATGTTTTCTCCTCTTCGTGTAGACTACGAAAAACGCGACTTTTGGAATATTTTGCGGCAACTTTTGCAGCCACATTGATACTTCTTCTCTTCTTTTTCCACCATTTTCGTTCACTATTATGTTCTGTTCTGGTCGAACTCCGCCAGGAGGGATAGAAGCAAATTCATCTTTCTCTGAGCATCCTTTGTGAATGTAGTTGCATTTCTGGAATTTAGAAACTGTCCACTCAAATGGTTGCGTTTATTCAGCGTCAAGTGCGCGCGTACGAATGTTACGCGCACACACACATGGGCGCATGCACGCTCATATTCCGAAACAATATACCTTTTGACAAAGATGAATGAAAATAGTATGTCTTGTTTCACATGCATGTAACAACAATTGACCAGTAATGTGTTAAAATGTGAAAATCTTATTGGCCAGAAAACACAAATAGATCGATGTAATTAAAGGCGAGTTAGGTTAGCGAATAGTTTATGACACACATTTATCGACGTAATTAACGGCATGTTAGATTAGTGAATAGTTAAAGGTTAGTGAATATTGATTTCAGTTTGTCCATTATTTTATTCCATTGTTTAATAATTATATTTTGTATGGCCACTAGATTACTGAATACACGAGTGTGTATGCACCCACTATTTGAATGCGCCTCTAATCTAATCTCGTGAGCTCGTCCTGGTACCAGCCTCCCCATCGCTCACTCCCTCCCCCTGCTGCTTGGTGCCTGACGGCGCCGCCGCCCTCGCAACCCACGCCCCGCCGGCAGTGTCTCCGGCAGCCGCCGTCTCGCCCCGCGCTGCCTCGACCTTATTACTCGAAGCCCGCTCGATTACCGCTCGCAGACTATCGATTCTTGCCCTGCCTTCTCCGTTCCGGCTTAATGCAACTTGTTTAAGCCGCTCTCTTGCCGTGCATCTCCGCAAGGAGAGGCTCCCCGGGTGCCGGCACCGCCGCCGCCGCCTGCTGGCGCGCCGCCGCGCTTCCTGAGGGCGTCTTACGACCTCGCCGTCTCCCCTTCCCCCTTCCCCTCGCCCTTCGTCCCCATTCTACCTCTTCCCCGTAGCTCCTCGCCCTGAAATTTTCTTTGTAATTTCTCGGTCAACTGTTCCTTCTATTCTTGTTAAAATCTTTTGATTGACCCTGTCTTTCGACTGAAAATCTAACCCTCTTCATACCTCTTTTCTACACTATTATTACCTTCATTCAACTTTCTCGTTCTCAATTTTATCTTAACTGACTTATCTCTTTTTTTGACCATCCACTTCAAAATTGACTTCTTTTCAAATTAGTTTGTTTTTTGTGCTATTTCTCTCCGTCCCTTCCAATAAATTTCTCTATCGTGCATTTTTAGCCCTTCTATCTAACACTTTTTAAGTTTCTAGGGATGATTCTCTCGTCGAATCCTATGAAGTACTTCCTTCTAATGGCATCGCCCTCTGCTTACTCTCGTCTGTTTCGAGTTGTTAGAAGAGAGGGACGGAGAGAGTGAGGGAGGAAGAAAGGGTGGGAGGAAGAAAGGGTGGGAGGAAGAGAGGGAGAGAACAAGGGAGGAAGAGAGGCAAGGAGGAAGAGAGAGGGAGAGAGAGAGAGGGAGAAGGAGGGAGAGGGAGGGGGAGGGAGAGAGAGGGGGGAGGAGGCAGGAGAGACGTAGAGAGAAATCCTATACCAGTTCTTGGCAGGAGACAAGTCTTAATTCAAATACACAGAAGCTTAGAATAGACATATTTATTACTTACATGTCCGAGGCAGCGACCAAACCAATCTTTGTGCATTATTCAAAATCTGCCAGACTCGCCCCTATATCAAAATGAAAAGCAAAGAAAGCACTATAAGAGCGTCCAAATAGCTGTGAAAAAGGGAGAAAATAAATATGCTAAGATAAGCAGAATTCATTCAATCAACGAATGGCTCAATTGAATGAAAACCAACTTAAACCAAACCACATTTCAAAACAAAAAAGTTTGGAAACTTGAGAAGAGAATTGTGTTTTAAAAACAATGTCTTTAAAAATGTTCATCGAAACTAAAGTGTCACCTTCAACTTTTACCTGGAAAGGGGAGAGGCTGTCAGTCTCCAATTTACGTACGATCTTGTCTGGCTTGGTCCCCAATTTACATACGGTTTAAACTCTTATTTTCCTTCTGGTCCCCAATGTACACACGCCCCCTACGGTGGGTGGCGTGTGATTGGCCGGAGAAGTCGCTCAGCCGCTGGCTAGATGTGGCCATGCCACACTTCTTTCGGTGTCTAATCCTTCGTCATAACATCTGAGGATTAGCTCACTTTCCTCCCTCTTCAACTCCCACCGATTACTCCCTGACTCCACATCCCTTCCTACTCTTTTCCATCTCTGCCTCTGGCTTCTTCCCCCCCCCCCCGCCTCCTCCGCTCCCTCCTGCCAGCGCCCGCGAGATAGAGAATCCAGGGATTACGGGGCCCGACTTCTCGGAACACTCTTTCGGGAACTTTATAATCCCTTTTTATCGTTGATTCACTTCCTTGTTCCCTCTTGCTTCGGGGCACCGCGTGCATGGTACAGCCCATTCTTGTTTCAGCGCAGTATATTTAGATCCTTGTCCTGCGTGTCTTTTCTTATGCTACATGTGCCTTGTTGTTATACGTGCTTTATGGTTCATAAAGCAATGAAGATGTTGGGGTTGTGAAGTTAACTCCAGTCCATTAAAATGTAATTATACAAATACATAGTTGTCTGAGAACGTCTGTGCTATCTTTTGAAACAAAGGACGTGCGCAGAGTATTCCGGTATATTACATTCAACTGGGACTAAATGGCCAGGGTAATTATATCACTCCTCAATGTATTAAATCAATACATGTATATTCCAAACAGTAATCAGTAATTGTACATTCAAATACCTTGAATCCTCTGGGGAGATCATTGCACAAAGCTATTCAAATTCACTGCTATTGACTAATAGTTACTGCCAACAATAGACACGGGATTAGCTTGTAAAAGCGAAGCAGTTTCTTTAAAAAATGTTCATATTACATGTCGAATAAATATATTTATTTCTCTCGTTACCATCTCTATAAGATGCATTTTTATTAAAATTATTATTCGGTTAAACAACCTTCCTTTAGAATACCTTCTTAAGAACGGAATGTTGCCAACAAAATATCAAAAAAACGTTTTGGACTTCGAGACATTTTTATCGATTGACCTATTAATAGTTAACCTATATTAAATTAGAATGCAACAAATACACTACGGACTTGAATCGTGTATAACAATGTTTAATATTAGACCTTAGTTGCATCGTACTGCAAGAGAATTTAGACGCAAACCGTGGCACCGCTTAGATGGAAATTGTGACACTAAAGCTGCGGAAGGGCACTTCAGCTCCTTCCCTTGACGACTATCACGTTGCGTTCAGATGATTTATGCACGACGCATTTAGGGGGCGACAACATGCATCTGAATATGGATGCACCATTATAGATGCAGTAGCAAGTTTATTCCTGATTACATTCATGATGAATATTTAAGTAAATGACATTGATTTTTAATGGCCTTAGTAGTGATTTTCTGGGCGAAAAATTAACGCCATTTGTTTGAATCATTGCTGGATCATTGCTCATCAGATAATGAAACTAAATCTCATTTTCAAAAACGTTGTTCTGATGACCTCATTCGCTTCACGATCGATCGTAATAATTAATGGTATGTATTTTAATTGTTCATTTAGTGATTCATAACGTCGAATGTTTTAACTTAATTACTTCAAAATTGTGTATCTACTTTTGATAAAACAAACCAAAACTTCCAAACTTTTTAACTCTCCAGAAAGGTTGGTGGACGTATTTCAACATCGAATATGTTATTCAGTACTCGTAAAAGTGTGTTTAAATTCACATTAATTGTGTAAAAAATGTATTCCCAACTGGTTTAAGAACATTGTTTTTTGCTTTTCAAAAAGGACAGTACATTCTCAATTATAACACTAATATTTATCTGTTTTAACGTTGAAAACGTACATTTTCTCCATCCAAGCTACTTATTACAGTTTCATATGCATTAACACATGCCACAGAATAAAAGAGTAAGGAAACAAACCAAATTGATCTGATCCAATTATTTGTACATGTATATGCTGCATTTCTCAAATTTTTGCCAAAATGTTTCACGAACTCCATAGTTTCCCCGATCTTGTAAGAAAGGATACGAAGGACCAAGAAAGAAAGAAAGATAGAAAGAAAGAAACAAACAAAGAGCCTGAATGAACTGAAAGAAGTATAAACTGATGATTGCATTTTTGAAGAAGTTGATTAGGACGAGAAAAATGTTTTATTTAGTTTCCATATTTTATTTACTCAAGAACACTTCACAAGTTACATAATAGTAAAATATTTAGTGATATAATTTACAATGCACTTATAGTAGTTGCGAAAGTTCTTGCAGCTAATTTCCATAGAACTGACAGCGAAAGTGATCAAATTCAGTTCTATTCTCCATTTCATTCAATCACTTAAAAATGCATTTTCATTAACATTTGTACACATTTGTATCAAATGAAAATTGTAAGGAAATTCCAAACCATTGAATATATGTTTCCTAATATGGATGTTTGCCCAAATGACACTAATATAAACACCGGAAACATTAAATGACCACCCATTGCACCATTACTTACTCTAGTTCTTCACCTTTCGTTTTCTTTCAGAAATGTTACACCGTTTTTCTACAACAGATATTATTGAGATGGCCAAAACGTCATTTGTTTTCTTAATCAATAACGTAGGTGAAAGCTCATTACACCGTATGTCAATGCCTTTTCAACCGTTGATTTACGAAGTTAATAATTTTACGTAATGTTAATAAGGAAGTATTAGATTACGAAGTACTTAAGCACTTAATAAAGGAAAAAAGGAACGGAGCATTATCAAGCGACAGATAAACGAACTACGTGCTGGCGAGTTTGATGATCCCACAGCTTGTAAATATTATCTTTCTTCACACTCGTAGGTAAACATTCATTTGTGTTGCTTCTTGGTTTTTGAGACAGTCATAAACGAAATAATGTAGGCTATTTGAAATATAATTGGCTTATTTCACATTTTAGGGGTGAGTAAACTTTTCACAAAGTTTTCCCGGTTTGTAAGAAATCATACAAAGGACCACTTCTGGAAACTGCTACTTGCCTTGCACGAAGGAATAACATGCACAGAGGTCATTCAATTCCGCATTCTCACTGCATATAATTTAGAAGAAAATGGGAATAAATAACAAAAAAGGAAGAAATAAAGAACGTTTTCCTGACAAAGTAAGGACCTGGAATACCATGTTTCTTCTCTCACAGAAAGCATTTCCTTTGCGTGTGTAAATTTAGCAATGTTGAACGGTTCGCAGGTCATACTATATGAAAGGTCAACTTTTTTATGCAGTACTATTTATAGAATGTTAGAAAATTATAATTCTCTTGGTGTGCTGTGTTTCAAAGAATTTCATGAAGTTGATTTTGCATGAGATGGCTAAAATATTAGTAATATTTCATTGATGATACAATTATAATAATTTCAAGTTTATTTTAAAATCAATACGACAAATTCTGTTCAGTGTTACACCACCAATAGTTTTTTTTAATAAATTGCATTTCAATTCAAATTTCGCTTGAATAACTCTTTTCAATACGACTGCTCCGAAAAGGAAAATCTAAATCGTAAGTAAACAAAGTAATTCGAGAGGCCATCACCAATACACGAAAATGGTTTTTAATGTTTCCTCTACAAAAACACATCCCCCTCCATTGCCTTTCACTGCGCTTCGCCGTTTAGAGCGCGCTGAATTGCCCGCGGGGGAAGGAAATGAGTGAAAAAGCGCCGCATGTAGTGACCGACCGCGCGTCCAAAGCGACGTTTTTCCGGGGCGCCTCTTTCCCCATTGAAAAATCGCCCTGGCCCAGGGCACGCCCTCCGCGGCGCGCAGTGGGCCTGGCGTCCGGTTTCAGGTCGCGGAAGACCTGTCTCGGCTGGTTGGTTGTTAGTGGGTCTGGGTGCGTCAACTAGTGAGGTCGTTAGTCCCTTAAGTAGAGTGCATGTCATTCCTCCGCTGGGTGGTGAGATTCGGGGCAGACCTACCGTCGGCTGGCGGGGTTTCCCCCCACCGGATATCTCCCACCAGCGGGGCACCGCCCCAGCCGGGACAGTCTCTCAGCTCCCGACATGTCCGGTAGTGCAGTGCATGTGTACAGGGGGTGAGGATAGGACAAGGAAGAGAAAGGAAAGATCGCGTGGGACGTTTGTTAGGGTACTGCTCCGGCATTTGCCTAGTGTTGATCGGTGAAACCACGAAAAACTACCGATCAAAGCAGCCGGCCTCTTGTATTTTCCTCCAGAAAGCGACTGAATTCGACCTATCTGACAAGTTAGAGTTCAAAATCCTGCCACTATCGGGACTCGAACCTAGGACCTCCCGCTCAAAGACACTGTAGTGACATCAGTTAATACCCTGAGCCTCCTCTTCCTGTAAAACCAGTCGCATAGTCATACGCATTCTCATTATTAAGTGAAGAAATGTGTTCAAAAAATAGTATATATTACTAGTATAAAGTTTGTAATTATAATTCATATATATAATTTAATGAACCCTGCATCAACCAACTGTTTTTCATAACGCGCTTTAGTAAGAGGGGGTTAAAACATGTCCATTTTCAATATGACGTTACAGACTTTATTTGCATAAAAAAGTAATATGTATCTTCATTTTCATTTGTACTCTAAAAACAGATGTAATTTTCCTCCATATTCTCTTCAAAAGAATCTTTTAATTCAAGTTATAAATCGATTCTGATTGGTATTTACTCATTTTGCAACTGCACCCTGCCATGAGGAAAGAGCGATCAACATTACTTACTAAAAAACTGTTTGAAATATTTTACTATCGTTAACAGTTAAAAATGAATTTCATTTGAAAAATAAGCCTCTTTGGTGAGTAATGATGTAGTTCTGAGTTTCCATGAAAACGTTGGTTTCAAGTTAGACAAAGGGAGGGTCATTTTGTTTCCACCTCATGTTTCTGACTTTAAACTTTTGTTGTGCCAGTTACTAACTTGACAGTGATTATGGAACCATAACATTCAAGAGACACAAAATCAGAACTTAGTAGTTTAAATCGCATTACTCCAATTTCCACGAAAGTTTTAAAAATAAAACTCCACATAAAATGGCTTTTCCGTGGTCAATGAAGGGTTAAGAATAAGAATAGTGCACACCACTGCTGCGGTATAGAGTAAAACACTTTTATCGCAAAATAAGTCTCCGCTTGGATGAAACGTCTACGAAATTGCAGTTCTTGAGGTGTCGCCTTTCTTGTACACCACGGATAAGTCATATTTTTTTTAATTCATAAAAATATTATAAACTATGCACCACTTTATATTATACCACACATCACTATCTTGCTAAGTGTCGTGGGTTTCGGCTGCCGGGATCTATTTATTGCGCTCGTCTCTCTAGCGACTGGCGTCCCTTGTCCCAGTCGCTCCTGATCGTCGGTGCAGGGCACATAAGTCAAGCAGAGACCATTTAGGAGCGTTTCAATCACGAAGGAACGTCACGTTGAGGGGATCAAAACGCCTTTTGATGCGTCAGAAAAATCGTCTTGACGTTTGCAAGTGCAATGCAATGTTTACAATGTTTTGCGATTAGGGCATTACTGAATGTGTAGAACAAGTTAGTTCGTCCTTATAAAAATCATTGTTATTAACAAGTGGGAGAAAATCGATATTATTCGTAAGTACTTAAATGACCTAAAATCGCGCAGTGAAATGTTACCAAAAGAGAAGAAATCATGTTTTTTATGTCAGATGCGAATCCCTTGAGATGTTAAAAAAATTAAAATGTATCGCAAAGGATTGAGCACTTGGCCGCAAATACAAGTGATACTACAATAGCACACACATTCCCGAAATTTTTAAGTTTTTGGTTTTTCTAAAATTCAGAGAGTTCAAAAAGTGAGACCTGTGCCATTTGTATGCGTCCTTTGATGTATCTGACGGGAAAAATAAAGAAAAAAAATTGAAGCTGCTTTAAAGAAAAATAAGTGAATAATTTCATTAATTTCATGTAAAAATTACGCCAGTATTGGGACTAAGCGGATGTCCGGTCTGCTGGACACCAAGGACGTCGAAAAAAGAATGCGAAAGATTGAATGTTTCCGGACACATCAGATACTTTACTCATTTGTTTCATTAGTGTGGTGATTCTTTATCCCGGGAAGTAGTGGTGGTAACGTTCCGGCTGGATGGTGAAATCCTACACATCAGTTGACGTGGCATTTCCCGCTTCAGGTATCTCCCCTTCGCGGAGCACTGCATCTGCCGGGACACGATCAATGCTTTCGAATGGTCTCTTGACCTGTGTGGTAGTGCATGTAAGCGTAAGTGAGTGTAAGTAACGATAGGACAAGGAAGGGGAAGGAAAGATCGCGCACGCTCCGTGGTCAGTTTGCTAGGGTATTGCTCCAGCTCGCCTATGGTATTAAGTCACCTGGTGTTGATGGGAGAAACCACGGAAAGCATCCGATCAGTGCAGCTGGCCGCTGGAATTCCTCTGCAAACAACGACATAATTCGATCTTGCAATTTACCTACTATCGAAAATTCGCCATCGTTTGGACTCGAACCCTAGATCCTCCCAATCGGAGTCCCTGAACAGAGGGAACGCTGGCTCTACGCTTAACTCAGCCGGTGAATGCGGCAGAGAGAATCTCCAAACATTACAAATTTTAGAACTAAACTTGAATAAACGTCTGCAGTCCTTGCGTTTTGGCCCAGCTCGCGGCGGGGTGGGGGGCAGAGCGGGCCCAGCTGCCAGCCGCAGCGGCCGCCGCGCCGGCTGTCACGCTCGATTCGCAGAGCGGCCGTGACGCGCGCCACGTGTCGAACGTTGCCCCCCCCCTCTCCGGCGCTCGCCCATGTCGCTGTCACGAGCTATTGCCTTCACCCGTGCGGGAGCCGGCGATCCGTTACGCGCTGCCCGCAAAAAAAAGCGCGCCCGTTTCGCTCCGTCCGAAGGCCCGCCGGGCCGCGCGAGTCACCCACTCAAAGGTATCGAATACACGGGCGCTGCCCCTGGCGCCGGATTGATGTTGCGAAATCGCCTTCGCGTTTGCGGTGGCATCGGTCCACGGCTTTTTTTGTTTTGTTGCAGAAGCTGGCTGTATTCGTTTTATTATCAACGGGGGAATGATATCAAAGAACTATGAGGCTTCCTTCTGCTGCAGTCGGAACACCAATTTGTGAGATCCGTTTCGTGTCCTTTTCCGACGCTGCTTGTCCTAGTCCTCGTTAACGAACCAATTCAAACGAACCCGTCCCCGGAGCTACCAACAAAACTCATTAAGTGGACAGACGGCAGGATGCAACCCCGGAGGCGCCGGCGCCCCGCCCCGCTCACTCCGCACCGTGCGGGTGCTCGCGCGCTCGTTAAAACTGAAGAAACGCCGAGGACGAACGGCCGCGCAGGAGAAAATCCTGAGCTGTAATGGCTCCCGAATTAGTTCCGCTTCCGTGCCTAGTGCACCTCGACCATTTCCAAATTAGTTTCGAGCGGTGACCTTTGCCCAGGGCGCCGCCCCGGGC
>BOPP01000085.1:4329816-4340700 GCA_017312745.1 Gryllus bimaculatus | reverse complement strand
GGGGGGGGGGGGCGGCCCGGCGCCATTGTAGTAGGCGCCGTTCGTCTCGCGGGATCCTCGACGACCTCGCCTAGTTTCATCTGCATGCTAATTGCCCGCTGTCTGCCAATTTACACAAACTGGGAACATAATTTAATTTCCCGGCGCGACCCCTGCTCGAAAAGCACAATTACCCCCGGCGACCCCGGGGGCAGCCGCCGGCGTTCGCTCCAAGGAGGACCCGAGCCTCCCAAAGGAGGGGGGCGGTGCCCCGATTCAATTTATTTTTGAGCCGAAGCCTCCAGTTCGGGCGGGACGACGGATTTCGTGGCGCAAATTGGAGTGGTATGGTGCGGAGGAAGCGCGGGAGAACCCTAATGATGGAAGGCTGGAAGCGATGTTCGAAGATTGGAAGGCGTCCAGGGGTTGGTGATGAAAATGTATACAGCGGAATTTGAGATATTGTCAAGCTACCGTCGGTACTGACAATGTACCGATGAGAAAGAGCATGAGTTTCTTAGTGTCATATTGAGAACGAGTTCCGTAAAGATATTGACATGTGGTAATATTAATGTTTTGGCTTCCATTTCGGTTCTGTTAGTAAATATTGGTTAGTGTTCTTAGATTTCAGTTTGCAGCACAGACAGTGAAATAAATTAATAATATGGATATTTTTACACATCAGTATGGATAGGAAGGAAAAGTGAAGTGTAGGAGAAAAAAGAAAGAAAAAACGATGCAGAAAAAAATGGCTCTTTGTCTTACCTCATAATTAGCATGCATTCGTAATCAGACGGGAGAACGGATGCTATCAACCTAAATATGCATGTAAAAGTGTTGGTGCCAAAAAAATTCATCTTCTAACGTGTATACCAACGACAGCAAATTTCATTCCCAAGGATGGAAAGGAACGTTTCGAGGCAACATAGAAACAGGAAGTTCATCGCGTTAGAATTGTACGTAAAAAGCAAACATGTTTTCTGTGTATAGCAGAGGAGGTCAGTCGCAAGGCGGAAGCGGCGCCTTATTGTTAGCTTTAACACGGAAACGCGTGTGGGGTGTATATTGAATAGTGGGCCAGTAATGAGCCACGAAGAGAGCGATTACGAGCGGGGGTGGCGGGCGCGTCGCACGAGGGTGGCGGCGACGAGAGCGCGGGGCGCCGCGCGCAGAAAGACATCGTTAACCAGGGCGCGAAGCGCCCGCAGCGACAGAGGGGTGGACGGGGCGGGGAGCGGAAGGGGTCGGCTGCGGCGGGCGTGGGTGCGAAATGGAGGGGTTAAGGAGGGGTGGGGAGCGGGGTGGACGAAGCGACGGGGTTTGGAGGAGAGTGTAGCGGTGGAGGGACGGTGAGGGGCTCGGTGGGAAGGTTCGGGCATGCAAGAGGTGGGTGCGAAATGGAGGGTTAAGGGGAGCGAGGAACTGGTTGGGCGGAGGGACAGGGTGGGGAGGATAGGTTGGAAGTGGCGGGTGGGAAGGAGCTGGGCGCGGAGGGGTAGCACGGTCGCGAAGTGGATAGGGTCCTCACCCCCTCCTCTTCGTGACCACTTCCTTAAGGGCGGAGAAGGGGTGGGCGGAGGGAGAGGGTGTGGAGGCGGGGAGGAAAGTTGAGAGAAGGAGAATGGGAAGGTGCTGGGCGCAGAGGGAAGGTGTGGTCGCAAAGTTGATTGGGTCCTCACCTCCTTAGGGGTGGTAATTGTTTGGCCGGGGCGAGGGAATGTGGAGGCGGGGGAAGAGAAAAGGAGTAGAGATGGGACGGGAATAGACCCGGTGGGTTCGGTTGCGGCGTGTGTGCATAAGGAAGGAGAGGGGGTAACGACGGGCGTGTAGGGGGTAGGAAGGAGCGAGGGGTTGCGGAGATGGGGAGGAAAAGGAAGGAGTGGAGGGGTGGGAAGGGGATGGGCGCGGGCGATCGGCTGCGGTGCGGCGTGCAAGAAGAGGGCGAGAAGTGTTGGGGGTAAGAAGGGGCCGGTGTCTGGTTGTTTATTAGTTCACAGAGAAAAGAGAGGTATGGGTGGAGCGGAGAGTTGGGAGGAGTGGCTGCAGATCGCCGTGCGAGGGATGAGGGCAGGTGGGGAGGGAATTTGGTCGGAGCGGGAATCGGATGGGCGCGGACGGATGGTAGAGAGCGGGTGGAAAGGGTGAGATATGGAGGGGGAAAGGCGGGGAAGAGTGTGAGGGTTTGGCGGGGTGGCAATAAAAGATGAGGCAGAGGTGGTGTGCCGCCCTGCTGTGGCGCCACCCCGCTGCTTACGGCCTCGTTAAACCTGTTGAGCCGCGCCGCCTGTGGTTAGCTGCCTTATGGCAATGATTTCGTGGGCCCCGACACCTGCGAGCTGGTGGCGATGCTGTTATGCCCTTTACCCAATAGACCACTTTAGAAGTCAACTAAGGGTCATTCAGTTGCAGTTAGTGTTCTCTTCGATACACGTTCAATGTGGAATCTAGTGACAAGCCGCTCACATGTGCTCGTAGCATGTCCACTAGTGATAATAACTGGTATATACACAGTGTATTTGTGTCATATATCACATTTCAAGTGTATTACATTCATACATTTAAGACGAATATAATGTTCCTCATTATTAATCGATTGTAATCACCAATTACTTGGACATAATGCTCTCGAATGTAAGATAATACGTCAATAAGAGTTAAATTATTAAATTAAGCACACCATTGAAACATGTAATTACCTGTAATGTGCTAAATCGCTGCCACCTAATTACGGTTTGATGATGAGAGATAAGTTTAGTAGCCTAAATATTTTATTACATTATTATAATATTATATTATTATATTATTATATTATTATATTATTATATTATTAAATTATTATATTATTATATTATTATATTATTATATTATTATATTATTATATTATTGTATTGTATTATTATATTGTATTATTATTATTATTATACGCTTAGAAACATCTATGATCTAAATAAATTCTCCAAAGATATTTATTGAAATATTACATTTTTATTCAAACTTAATGATATATTTTGTTTTTTCTTTTTGATTAAAATTATTTACATAAATTATCATTCCTTTTCCACTCTGTATTCCGTTTCGTTAATGGAGCTTTCATCACTTCTATCCGATTATGATGCTTTAATGAGATGATACGTTTAGATTTCATTTACACTCTGCAAATGGTGGTGAAAGGAAATGTTAATCTGTTAACATCATTTTCAGGAAGCAGCATACACCTCACGCAGCCGTATATGACTGGTCATTCATGAGCGTTCGCGAGCGCTTTCATGCGCAGTGATGAATATCTCGGTTAGTCGTATTCAAAATATTTGCGCACTCATTTTACTTGATGCATTCATCATTATCGTTTACTGAATTTGAATTCTGCTTCTATTACATTTTTTCTAACGAACTTCGTGCGTTGATGAAACATGCGAGCAACCAATCCCACACAGTCGGTAAAATTTGATATGGTGATGCATACATTCTGCTCTGAATTCAAAGTTGACCTTTTGCGAGATGCCACTGCACAACATAAGGGGTGAAATCTATGTTCTTTATCGTGATTGCAAGTAGAATTGGAAAACGAGAAAAGTCATAAATTTGAGAGTGAAAACTCATGTAATCTAAATAAAGTTTTCTTGCGAATGAGTTTAGTATGTTCGGCGGCTGAAATTTAAAATTTTAAGTAGGGTTTTATTCGATACTTGTTTGAAAACATCTTAAAAAGCGAAAATAGCGAGTGTAAATATTGAAAGGAATTTTTAAAGTATCGGAAATATAATTTCATAAATTGATTCAGTTTCGTAATTTTGTAATATCCGTCACTTCCTCTGGGTAAGAGGCTTTCTCCTCTGAACATCAAATTAAAGCGGTCTTTGAATGTCTCAGGTTATCAAATAATTTTTTTTACTTAATCATTGGAAGAAAAGTTTTACTTTGAAAGTGAAAATTTCAGTGCAGTAATGGCTTTCATATTTCTTTAAATTTCAATGCGGTGAAGAAACAAATCGCTTGTAATGGACGGGGAATATAATCAGCGCTGCTTAGTATGGATGACGTTTTTCAGGCAAGGCCTTGAGTAATTGCATTTCCAGTTTCAATGATTTTCCGAGTTCCCTATGGATTAATGCGTCGTGACGATGGAGCTCGTAAATGCATTTGAAAAAAACTGCAATAGGAAGATCTTTGGGGAATGAACCGAACGGCAGAAACATTTTTCAAACTTCATCATACACTTTCCATTCCTGATCTCAACACTTTCTGTAATAAGACAAAAATTGTCGAAAAGGAGTCTACTTACTGTTCTCAGTTGACGAATGGATTTTCAATTGAACTGTAAACAAAAAATTTAAAATATATTTTTATTACTCTAGTAATAATTTTTTCCCTTCAGTATAAGATAGTCCTTTAATTCTATTAGAAAAATAATCTTTGAAATGATGTTAATGTTATATAAACGCGGTTGGAGTTTTTTATAGGCACACATTTCACAATCAGTTTACAACTTCACCCGCTGTGAATCTTACCAACCATTAATCATACATGGAAGTCTTTTCTGCACCGCCTCGCGAGCGAGTTTCGAATTGCGATTTGCAAATACGTTTCTGTTTGGTCTAGGGCTCTCGACTTAGATGACGAGGAGAATAAAAAATAACTACCTTTATTTATATCTCATCAAAATTAATTGGTAATTCTGTAAAATTACTGATTTTCTTAATAATTGTATTGTAAATAATCTGGCTTCAGAAGACTAAACAAGTTGTTTTTACCGTAATCATCAGCGTAAAAAGGCATTCAATCAAGTAAAAACGAGCTCTTTTTATTTTTTAATTTTTATGTGTTAACTTCAATTGTCATGTGAATAAGCAATAAAATAAAATCAACAATAAACATAATTAACAACATAGAATGTAAGAACGCAATTAAACTTCCCGAAAACATCACGGAGTACGGTACCGAAATGTTAGTGTCATGGATATGGACGGGCAATTCCCCAATGTAAAGAGGTCCTTCTATCCGCCGTAGAGACAATGGCCATCACGTGTGATCACGGTCGTTAGTCCCGACGTGCGCCGCCTACGCGTCGCGCCGCGTCCTCCTGGTCCGCGGCGGAGACGCCCGCCGCCTTCCGGGATAGTCTATAAATAACGCTCGTTTTCCCGGCGAGACAAAATCGATATCTGGTGCGGAGCGGAGACGCGCGCCGCGCCGCGGGGGCGGGGTGGTGTGGGGGCGGTGGCCGTGTTGACAAAGGCTCTCGGCGCGATCCGCTCCGCGTGGCGCTGCACCCGGAGGAGGGCCCTGGGGAACGCCCACTGACGCCCCTCGCCGCCCGAGGAGCCACGTGTTCGCCCGTCGCGGCGCTCCGGGCGGTCAGCGTTGGCCGCTCGCTGCCGCGCCGCGTCGCTCGGCCTCTACTCCACATCACCCGCATGGGAAAAGTCCTCAAGCCTACAAGAAGCCTCTGAGAGAAATTTAAAATCGCCTTATTTGTCACCGGAGTGATATAATCTTTCTCCGATAGATGGTGAAAGGAGCGAAGCCAAATTTGCGTGGTCAGACGGAAGAGCTGGCCTAATGGCCTGAGTCGCGCCACGTAAAATACGGCACCATTGAATTGAATCGAATCACTTTGAATTTCATTCCATGGAGGAGGAAAGAGTAAAAAAAAAGATTCAGAATTTTTTTTTAAATTTTGAGTAGGTTTTGCTCAGTGTTTGGTTCTGGCTGTCATTCCCTAAGTGTTTTTTCCCAATGTAGATTCACCTCTTCAGACGTTCATTGATTTGCTGCCTGTATTTCCGCTCCCTTGGCTTATCTCTGACAATCTTTTTTATCGATATTCCTTTATTCTATTCTGAGATATTATTTCCTTCAACTAATCTCAGACTAGAATAACCGACTTCATTTCATAATTATTTCTTGCCTTTTTTCTCTGACCGAGAACCATCGTCAATAATAAACCGCCCGAATGTGTCAATCATAAAGTAAACGTAAATTTATAATAATAAATAAGCGGAAAAGGTTTTATGGCTTTAGATCAACACATCATTATTCTATTATTTCAGAATTGAAACTGTAGGTTTTATTTGGTACAGGTTGAGGATTTGTAAATACTTTTTGGTCTGTTATATCGTTCCGTTTGTTTCTTTTGTTTAAATATCCTTTTGTGGCCCTGAGGTATATAACTTTCTGCAATTTAATTTTCTTCCGTAAATGTGTTCTAAGAAATCAGATGCATCTCAAACCAGCTATATTTTCATCGTACAGTATATTCTGGAAGTGATTTTTTTTTCGAAATCAATCTCCTTATTAATAGGCTGATGCTCTCAGAAAAAATCTACTAGATTGTACATTCATACTTCTTCTCACTTATTCTCTGAAATACCTTTGTGTCCTCTCTATTTATTTCATATAACATCTTTTATAAATTATGAGAGCGTTTCTATTTTTATAAGTGCGAAAATATTCTCAAAAACAAGTTACAAACTATTAGTTTTCCCATTTCTCCCTTCACAGATATTATATTGTTGTTAAAATTCTGCAAACCTGGGAGTGGTTTTGGTCCACTTACTACCTCATCTGGAAGAGTTTTGTTATTGGATTGTTAGTCTTCGTTCTCTTGTTTTTCGTTTGCTATTTGGGATCGTTTATTATTTCTCTAGTCCCACTGTGATATTTAGGAGCTGGAGTTCATCGTTATAACGTGTTCGTTTTGACAGCGCTGACCTTTAAACTATCATTTTTAAAGAAAATAACGTTTATAAAATTATGTAGAGGACTTGTCACAATCTTATTAACATTATTCCATGGTGCAAGTGTCACATATTGTGTAAATATGTCAATGTATCGTGCTTCTGCTACCGTTTATCTTTGTCATAAATATTTTGGAATTCTGGCGTATATCACATGTATGTATGTGTTTCTGGTCGACATATTCAAAAATAAATTCGTGAAAGACAATCTGTATAATTTCACCACTTTGAAAATGTATTTAAGGGAATAATTGTAAACTTTTTCGCATTGAAGTGTCAGTGTTCAATGACATAACATTAAAAACGTTCTTTCTAATTAGACGTATTTAAACAACTGTACTGTGTGATAATATCTTTTATTTCTGAACGCTTTCTGTTATCTCTGTCTGCAATTAACAACTTATTATAGAATTCACTTTCATGTTTTCGAAGCGAATTATTGGAAATCAATAGAAAGAAATTGTTGGCATTTAATTATTGTACTCTTTTGATGAAGAAACTTTTTTTCCCCCGATCAGAAGAAGATCATAAAGTTAACGACTAAAAAACGATAAAATGTAGAAGGAAACAGTGGATTCGATATTTACGCATGAAGTGCGGTTCATCTTTTCTCCTTCGTCTCCGCTAACGACGCGGCGCCGCGGGGCTGCCCTTTACTAGTTCATCGGGCGACAGCGAACCTTCATCTCCAGAGCACGTGCCACCGCGTCTTGAGGGAGCGCCGCAGCTGCGGCATTGAGTGGTCGCATTACGCCGGGAGCAGGGTGCGGTCGTGCGGCTAAGGGCGGGCTGCGCGGCCGTCGCCGGGGCTTTCAGCGGCGACCCACCGCCGCGGCCAGTGGCGGCGCGGGGCGGCCGGGCAAATGCAACTGTTGTTTTCTCTTAAGCTTGCCAGACTTATTTTTTCGTGTTTCGTTGTAATGAACATTGAATGAAAAAAATGGGTGCCCGTTACTGGACTCGAACCGCAGTTCTTTCGACATGTGATCATGTTACGACAAGGGATATAGACGTCATTTCACTAAGAGGGATTTTTATCCGTACCTTTACAAATATGGAAAGCGATTTTTTTACTATTTCACTCGTAATAGCATTCTTTTTTCTAATAGCATTAATTTTCTATTGCAAAAGATGGTAAAAAGTTCCCCCAACCAAACGTCACACGAATATACGTACTATCACTATAACTTTAACATAAAAATAAGATATTTGAAAGATTTCTAGCTACCGTCCCACCACTCTCACCCCTCTCTAGCCCAAAACTATTTTTTCCGTCAAGTGAACACTTATCTGATTAAAACAAATATGAAAAATAAGAAAATAATTTACATCAACAAAAAAACATTTTTTATATTTTCTGAGTGCAGAATTCAAACACAAAAAAATTTTAAATAACAAAAAATTATTTTTACTTCATCTTAGATTCCTGGAAAAAATCTCGAAAAAATCTCAAATGTTCCTCTTAAAACACAAATTGTTGTGATTTTTTCTAATTTTTTTGTCTGCTGGACTGTAGTTAAAAAAAATTACCTTTTTCCCGCCTTTAAATCAATATACTTTCAATATCTTTGAATTCGATTACAACATTTCTGTGCTTTTATTTTAGTGTTTATTATAAATTTGTATACATTGTAAAGCACCAATTAATATTTTAAACTTACACTTTCACTGAAACACACTTACATGCACTTCACTATCACATATGCCGAGAGACCAAGTTCCCCTGCAAGCAGAAGTACTCGTGGTTGGTGTTGCTATTCCCTCGCTGAATGACGAGATGTCTGGTGGGAGGTTTACCCAACAAGTAATTTCATCTTCAGCGGAGGGAGATCACCGCCACCTCACGAGAAAAAAATAGATGAACTACACAGGTTTGTCTCTCCTAGGTTTTCGTCCGCAGAAAGAAAATTACTTTTTTCCACAATTGCCGGCTGCAATTACACATATCGCATGGCAACGCCGGAACCAAACGAAGGGTCAAAAAACTCTTTTAACCTCGTCTTCAGATGTCCAAAGATACTCTTTTCGCATCGCACTTCCACATCCCTTCGTGACTTCGCCAGCGGAGCCCGTATCCCCATTCGTCAGAGGTATGCGTCATGCAATACGGCGACTCACCGCTTCCACCCGCTGTCACGCGCGCTTCTCTTTAGGCCCCGTATCCTTTCCCCGGCGGTCTGCGTCTGAGCTGCTGTATCTCTCGGCGCGACCCCACGTCCCATTTGGGAGGCCACCCGAGCCCTGCCTCAGGCAGTCGCATTACAATGGACACGATGCATTAGCCCCTCAGTGCAAGGCTTCCTGCCGCAAGAAGTGAAGCGTGTCCCATTGTGAACACGACTATGTTAATTATAACGTAATACAAGTCGGAAGCCACACATCAGTCTCTCGACGGAAGAGATGGAAATAAAAGATACGAGGTGCTACATTGTTAAACAACTTACAAAAGAGCGCTTTCAAGTAAATAAACTGGAGGTAGTCTTTAATAAATTGTGTTACGTAAACAAAAAAAAGGAGCAAAGAGCGCCTTATCTTAAAGCCCCTAGCACCGCAAACAATTTGATGCTTTAATTTGCGTGTCGCGCCGCACCGCGCCGCGCCGCGCCTTAACCTCGGGGCGAAGTTGACGGCGCGGAAATTAATTTTATGCATGCGAGGTGCCTCGGGTAGGTGGGCCTTGTCGCGGAAAAATTTCGAAACTGATGCGAGGCGGCGGGCCACCGCTCTTGGCCCATCGCCTTCGCCCCCCTCCCTGCTTCACGCTGAGCTGCTCCGCCACGCCCACACTCGCCCACCCGCTGCGCCACGTCACTCACCCACGTGCTCCACCGCTTCCACGGCGGCAGCCTACACGATCTACACCGCCTCCACATTGAATGGGGAGACCGGGAAGGTGGCTCAGGGCATCAACTGATGTCACTGAAGTTCCTCTCACCGGGAGGTCCTAAGTTAAGGTTACACTCCCCACGGTGACAGGATTTTCGACACTCGCCCGTCAGCTTGGTCGAATTCTGTCGCTGTCTGGAGGAAAATTCTAGCCGGTTGCTCTGACCGTCAATTTTCCATGGTTTCTTCCATCAACACCCGGCGATGGCCGGAGCAGTACCCTAACAAACTGGCCAAGGACCGCGATCTTACCTTGCTCTTTCTTGCCATATTCTCACTCCTTACTTACACACTCTTATAATTACATGCAATACGCTGCCACACATGACAGGGGACCGATCGGGAGCGTGCAGCTTGTCCCTGCCAGTGGGAGACACCTGGTTGTGGAAGTCCCCGCTAGCCGACGGTAGGTTGGCGCTGGATCTAGCCATACAGTGGGGAAAGATCACATCTCCCAAGCTAAAGCATGGACTGCACTTACGAGGCTAATGATCATAGTAGTTGACGTGTCCGGTGTCACTAAACCATTGAATGGGGTGGTTGTTGTGAAGGTAAAATACGTTTTGGAGGGATCCCGATGTCAGCCTGTCTGCATACTTGTGCGCGGGAAGAGGATGCGGATAAAGGCAGAAAGCATAGGTACCCACCTCGTAGTGAATTCCCCCTGGTAGAACAAGTCATTGTGTGGTGTAGTAGACCAAGCAGGGTTTCTTCTACCCCCCTTCAACGGTGTAAGGGTAAACGGGATCCTATATATATGTGGGGGGGCACTTAAATCATTTTCTTTACTTGTCCTTATATGTCAGCTCTAAACTATCAGTCACTGTTTGATATTTTGATTTCCTTCTCACGATTATTATATATGATTGTACTGCTACTCAGGAATATTTTCAATAAGTTTATTCACAGAATTTCCCTTGAACACATTTAATTATCATTTTTGTTCTGTTTATTACATCTATTATATTTCATTCGGGTTTTAATAAACGGCATTACAGACCTCAAGCCATTCGTGTCGGTGAATACCATTTAATTTTCAAAATGAATCAACTGTATATTGCAATCATAAACTGGCATTTTCTGTCAACTTCAAATTCATGTTATCTCGATAATATTCCATTCTATTTCTCTACAATCAAACTCAATAAGCTTCACAGCCGTATAGGCAAGCCATTTGAGACCTTGTTACACGAGTACTTTCAGTGGGGTGAGGGATTATGGAATCTCTGTTACACGCACCCCCAAGGGGAAGCCGCCTTCGTAACCAGCCTCCCCCACCCCC
>BOPP01000085.1:4285585-4303285 GCA_017312745.1 Gryllus bimaculatus | reverse complement strand
TATAATATATAATATATATATATATATATATAATATATATATTATATATATATATATATATATATATATATATATAAGATCACAGTGTCTAATTCAAAATTTCATCAAAATTCATTGCTTCTATTAGAAATGACGGACGATAGGACAAAATATTCTGGATAGTAGACATTCTACACGCAGTAATGACATTCGTCATCATGTCTAATAAAGGTAATTGAAATTGTTGACGAAATTTTTGAATTAGACACTGTGTCATAATCGTTTAATTGTCCAAATTTCAATAATTTTTTCATTACAAGGATTTGATTTGTCTCAAAACTTTTTCGTAGTTAATAAGTTCGTGCATAGTTTTAAATGTGATGTTTCAGAGTATTACAATCCAATGCCATGTTGTGTGATTTTTTTAAAGCGGGATGTTCGTTGCAATTGTATATTTTTATTAAAGGGCGCATTTGTCAAAATTTAAAGTCATGTTGATGGGAAAATATTGAAACTGAAAATAGAAAACGTTTTGCGTGTACTATATACTGCATATTTCAAAGGTATCGCATAAAAATGCATTTTTTGCACTACCTTTCATTCTTTTGCCTAAGGACATTTTTTTTAGGTACCAAATTATTCAATTAATGCAAGCATAATTTCTTGTTCTGTAGCGTATTAAGAATATTTAAATGACTGACCGTCAGGACAGGCAAAGTGCAAATCGTTTAAGCATCGGATAACTGTAGAACGATCAGTAGCCAGCAGAGGCAACAAAATCACACAACACACACACACTGCTCAAGAACAACAAATAAGATACTCTCGATAAAATTTGCAATAAATTGTAAATTTTAATGAAAACAGTCTTTACGTACACTGCGATATATTGCTGTATATTTATTAACGTTCTTCGCTCAACACAAAAGTTCTTTATATACCAGAATATCAATAAGTTTCTTTCCATAAAAAAATACAATAGGAAATATTTATCGACGAGAGACCTCTTCGTTGAAGCCTTGTCGTCGACTGCCGCTCGCTATGTCGTAAGTAAGTATTTAGATTCAGTTTGTATCGAAGTATGAAAAGAGGTTAGAATAACACAATGAAAATGTTTCCAGTTTTTAATTCAATTACAAATATTTTCATTACCTACGCAACATGAGAAACCAATTTATTTCCCAAACCTTACGAGAAGTGTGTAACTTAATACTACTACACCTGTAAGGAAACAAAAAGAGAACACATAAATGAAGAAATGGATTATAAGGCATACAAAAATATCTTAAAGTGCTAAATGCCTTCTACATTATTACCTATATTTATAATCATTGAATAAATCGCAAATTTTATAATTTGTATAGACAAACCTATTTTGTATTTACAATATTTCAGAGTTTCCATGTTAAATGTGGTGTTAAAAGGATTGTTTTCACTATCTCTATCGTTATCATAACATATTGTGGGAAATTACCTTAATTTTAATTGGCATTTTAAGAATTCATTTATACAAACAAAACACGTCTTTGTATAAAAAATATTTGGGAATAAACAAAGTAAATGATGGCGCAAAGAGTGCGACGGCAAATAAAACAAATAACAAAGAATTATTCAATACAGAGTCACTGGAGTAATATCAATTTTGAAACGATGACTTTGAAGAAATTACTTTCAAAATCGTTTCTACGTTATAAATCACAATTAATGTAGGAGTATTTTATCCACTCATTTTCTCCGGTTCATTTTCCATTTGTTGGGTTTTGTTGGTTTCTGCCATCAGAGAGAAGAAATATTTCACAGCTCACATAGAGCAATAGTTCATTTCAAACGTCGTGCGGACGTGACAGGTGCCGGCATGTGTTTTCATTTCCCCCAACAACCACACTTTCCACACGAGGAGAAATGCGCGCGGAGAACTCCGCTGCATTCAACGGCGACGCGACGTGCGCATTCAAAATATCGAACAAACGGGGCAACTCTGCGAAAGATAAACTACACGGACAAGAACCTCATCAAAGCCCTGATGTCCCTTTGGATGTTGAGGCGGGGTCGCAGTGTAAACTGCTTCACATGGCTGCTTGTCTCGTTACAGCAGCAGCTGGTTTTCGCTCCGATTGATTCCACCCGGGCCGGAGTTCGAACTACCGCCATCCCATCAGTCGCGACCCTCGTGGGAGCGAGCGCATATAGTGCGTGCTCCACCGGCGCAGAGCAAGGAGAGCCTGGGACTAAGAGGTGGCGGGGGGGGGGGCGGGGGCGGCGGTCCCGCCTTGGAGGACAGTCTGTTTGCGCGCGTGAATCCACACGGCGGCGCAGGTGCTCTGTCTGTCGGGACAATCCCGCCTCCGCCCCGTGCACTGAGGATCCGGAGCATCTGTTGCGGCCGCGGCGGCGCTGGGGGGGGGGCGGTATAGACGGCAGGGAGGGGGCGGCAGCGGCGATAGAGACGCGCGTGGCGACGAGGCGGCGGTGGGCGCGCGGTGTGGCAAATTCGGCAGGAGGGCGAACTTGCGACGACGAACGCGAGGCGAGGAGGGCGGCGAGGAGAACGGCGAGGAGGGCGGCGACGGCGGCTGAGGATGCGGCGGGGTCGCTTAGGCGGCGTGAAGGGCGGGCGGTGAGACAGGGGGACGACGACGGCGGGGAGGGGACGGCGGGGGTGCGGAGGCTGCAGCGATGGGGCGGTGCCGGCCGGGCGGCGGCGAGGCGAGGGCCGTAGCGGCGCAGAGGCGCGGGTGGGGCGGGTCGGGGACGGTGACGCGTCAGTGAGGGGGCGGGGCCGGCGCGGCGTCGGTAGCCGTCGTCAGCCCTTCCCACTAACGCGTGTGTATGTCGCACTGTGCGTGGGTGGATTGGCGCGCTGCTCTTGCCCGGTAGGGACCTGGGTCAACTGCCTGTGAATGCTCCGTCTGTAAACATTTCGTAATGTTTCGTCTCTTCATTAATCGCGCAAAACGTACTGCATTGTGACACACGGACCAAACTCGCTTCACGCATCGCTTACTGAATAATAACAGAAGATACAACAAAATAACAACTCCTCCCTACAATACAGCAAAATAAACTCAACTTTTCGTAAACTGAACTATATATATATATTATAACGCCATGAGAGCGTAAATGTTGTCACGTCGAGAGAATTATCAAACCAAAATTTAAGCTTCATTCAAAGGGAGGATGAGGGATAATTTTGTCGACCAAATTGAAACATGTGTTGCGTTTCTCATCAAATGAAATATGTTTTACTGCTGTTGTATGCCTCGTTTTTTAAACACACCGAATTTATGATGTACCATTATTGCTGATGTTCATTTCATATTTTCCCATAACACAGTTTTTTTTCTTCAAGATTTTATCGAAATAACTGTAGAATATTCGGAAATTTTTTTCGATTCGTTTGAGGCTGACATGGCTTCCCATCGGTCAAGATACATGTATTGTGAATCATCGACATTTTAGAAAAGTATTAAGAAATTGTCAGTGACCATATATTTGGGAGAAAATATTAACGAATGTTTGTGAAGAGTTACAAGTTTACAATTTTCAATAAGAATTTATTGCGTGCATTACATTTCGTAACTGAAGAGGAGTTTCTCTTATGGGTATGTATTATAAAATGAAGACTAAAATTTTCATTCCTATGTTTCAGTATAGAATGGAAGTTTTCTCGTCCAAAGCGCTGCTGAACTACGAACGCTTTGCCTGATTTTCGACGAGAACAAAAAGTTGGACCTCGGTACCTAAGCAAAAAATCCCATCGAGGGGTGTCTGCTTGGGCACCAGAAGTTCCGAGGAATTTATCGAGTTTTGCCCTGTCGTCACATTGCCGCGGAGGCGTCCTTGATAGGGATTGAAGTGAACGAACGGATTTTCTGGGCCTTGGGCGATTTCCGCTCGCAGCCCGCAGCAAGCTGCCTCGCGTCGCGCGCTCGCCAGTATGATTGGCCTCCGCAAGCGGGATTCGCCCGACTGCATCCCGCGGTCATTTTTTCGTCATTTCTTCTTCCCTGCTAATCCTCTGACACTTTTCGTTACCCGAGAAGCCAAAGCCCGACTGCAGCCCGTTTCGTTCATCCGGCGATTCGGAAGGAGATTCGGAAGATTAATTTTTGTTAAGTTTGCAGTCATAAGTAGATGATCTCGCACCAGTCCAGACAAAACCTTCAACACCGGTGAACATGTCAGAACTGTTGGAATAACTTGTGGTAAATCAGCGAGAACAGAAGATGTACATAATAGGAGGCACCAAGTTTTTTCCACCAACTGTTTAACAGTAATTTTCAACGTAGGCAGTTGCTCTTAAAATGACATGCAAGCGTTTCTTGACAAAAAACAGAAGTGGATGAATTGTAATTGATCAATGTAATGTTAAGAAGGCCAAGATAATAGTAGAAATGAATCCTGCTTGTGCTAAGGAGGAAAAATGTATGCGGTCGGGTTATGGCTTTTGGGGAGCCAGGTAAACGGCTTAAGAAAAGTCGACCGCGGGAAACAGTATACACTTTTTTTTGTTATTTAAAGTGTCATTAACGTCGTCTAGGTCATTGACGACCACTACAGCATTTAACGTTATGGTAACAATGAAGATGACATGAGATGGTGATGATAGGAGGTGAAAGGACGAACACAAATACTACCATGCCCGAGGCGGGACTCGAATCCGCGATCCATCGGTTCGAGAGCGCTATGGCACTACTGCCTTGACGATCTCGGCCATCCGGACCGGCGGTAGACACCTTGCCGCGCTGCCGGTGCAGCGAAAGGGGGGAAAGGGGGGTGGGCTCGGGGAGAGTGTGTACCAGGACGGAGGGGTGGAAAAGGTTGAAGAGGGGAGCATTTCGAGGGCCGCAATATGCAGTATTGCGGATGCTGGGATCGGCGGCGGAGTTGGTGGTGAATAAGGGGAGTGCAAAAGCTAAAAGGCTTTTGTCGAGATACCGTCTGTAAGGAACGCTGTGTAGTGAGAATGAAGATCACTGTGGGACTCGCAGGGATAACAGGTCAGAAGGTGTTTGATAGGTACACGAAGCAAGAAATGTGGTTGTGAAGGTTGCGGGGTTGACCGAACGGTCACATTCTGGAAGAGGCATGACAGCTACTGGAGACGAATGGCAGGCCTGGAAGGACGACGTAGTCTGAGTCGTGAGGAAGAAGTTCAATGACAATGGAATCCATCGTAATACAGATGGTAAAGAAAGTGAAGGCAACGACGAAAATTAAATTGGAGGCCGGCGAAGGCCAGATGACCGGTTGATTGTGGGGTCTCGGAGATGAGAAGGGATGTGACAGCAAAGGGTGAGGCGTGTGTGGCGGAATGAAATTGAGTGGTGAATTGCTGCAAGCGGCAGTGGCAACTACTGGAGGCGGGGATCCAGCTAGGCGTAGGGTGAAGCGTGCGTAACGAAATGGTGCGAGCGGAGTAGCAACTCCTGGAGGCCGAAGGGGCAGGCCTGGAGGGACGATGGAGGAGCAGGAGGAGGAGGAGGAGGGGAGGCAGCTAGACCTAACAAACCGGAATTGATGGAGGGGTGCGAACAAGAGGGGCTGCCTGGGGCTCCCTCGCGCTCTGCCCCGGGGCCTCGCGATCCCTGCGCGCGCGCCCCCAGGCGTACCAACCGCTGCAGCCCCCGCTTCCGCCTCGTGGCTCCTCGGGCATTCCTGAGCGGTCTAATTTCCCCTTTGCTGCGTTGCTTCCGCCCTGCGGCGCCTTTCCGGCCCTTCTCGCCCTTGTCTTGCCTTCTCATCGCTCTGAATTTGTCTAAGTGGATCATATTCCTCCTGAGAGGCCTTCTATACACCCTTTTAAATTATTTGCAATACCCTACAGACATTACGAAACGTACTCTACCAACATTTTCACAATGGCGACGGTGCTTTTTATATGGGGTTTTATGTATTGCAATCGATTTATTATCCAGTGATTGTTTTCATTTCATCTTTCATTTTTTTATTCTGGCACTTTTCCCTCCAGAAGTTTCAAATATTATCTAAGCTTTTATGGATTTTTCTTCCTTTCCCTGCCCCTGTTATTTTCCTTTTTCCCGCTGTGTCGTTATTTCTCCCTCACTCGCCACATCTTTTCTTCCGGTCTTTTTTCATTCAATTCTTCCAGCTTTCTGCATCTTTTTCTCATTTCCCTTCTTCCTCACTTTATCTTCTTGTCCTTTTCAATATCTCTTCATTACTCTGATTCCCTCCTTCAATGTTTCCCTCCATTTTTCTTTTTTTCTTTGTACCTTTCTGCTCCTTCCCCTTGTCATTTTCTATTAAAATATTTCCTTAATCTAGTTGTCTCCTCGACCCTTATTTTAACCTTTCCTTTCTCCCGCATTGCTTCTCCGCTTTCCCCTTTCCTTCCTCACTGATCTCTCGCCCGCACCTGCTCCTGCTCTACCTGCTTGATTACTCCTCCGCGCCCTCCTGTCCTCGCCGCCGCCCTCCGCGCGGCACTTGGGAGTCTTCCTCTCAGCCCGCCCCCGCCCGCGACCACCGCGGGGAACACACACATATTCCTAGCGCCCGATAAATATAGAGGAGTGGCACATAAATCGATCGCGACCGCCAGCCGCTGAATGGAGTCCGGACGAATTACGAGGGGAAGCCGGGCAGGGCAGCTCGAGCAGCGACGCCGCGCCGCGCGGGGCGAAGTTAAACGAGCTCCCTGCGGCCCACTCCGCCCGCCCCGCCCCGCCCGCCCCGCCCCGCCCCGCCCCGCCCCGCCCCGCCCCCCCGCCCCGCCCCCGCCCCGC
This sequence comes from Gryllus bimaculatus, assembly GCA_017312745.1. NCBI lineage: Eukaryota > Metazoa > Arthropoda > Insecta > Orthoptera > Gryllidae > Gryllus > Gryllus bimaculatus. The sequence continues at coordinate 4,296,557 of BOPP01000085.1, read as the reverse complement.
CCTCCCCTCCCCGCCCCTCCCTCCCGCCCGCCCGCCGCCCGCCCGCCCGCCGCCCGCCCACCCGCCCACTCCGCCGCCCCTCCGCCCGCCCGCCCCCCCGCCCCGCCCGCCCACTCCGCCCCCGCCACTCCGCCCCCCACTCCGCCCACTCCGCCCACTCCGCCCGCCCGCCCGCCCGCCCGCCCGCCCGCCCGCCCACTCGCCCGCCCACTCCGCCCACTCCGCCCGCCCACTCCGCCCACTCCGCCGCCGCCCGCCCGCCCGCGCCCCCCGCCGCCCCGCCCGCCCACTCCGCCCGCCCGCCCTCCCCCACTCCGCCCGCCCCCCTCCCCCCACTCCGCCCGCCCGCCCTCCCGCCCAACTCCGCCCGCCGCCCGCCCGCCGCGCCCACCCACTTCCGCCCGCCGCCCGCCCACTCGCCCGCCCGCCCCCCCGCCCGCCCGCCCTCCCACTCCGCCGCCCCTCCGCCCACTCGCCCGCCCACTCCGCCCACTCCGCCCGCCGCCCCGCCCACTCCGCCCGCTCGCCCTCCCGTCCACTCCGCCCGCCCGCCCTCCCGCCCCACTCCGCCCGCCGCCCCCCGCCCGCCCACTCCGCCCGCCGCCCGCCCGCCCACTCCGCCGCCCGCCCGCCACTCCGCCCGCCGCCCGCCCGCCCACTTCCGCCCGCCACTCCGCCCACTCCGCCCGCCACTCCGCCCACTCCGCCCCGCCCGCCCGCCCGCCGCCCCACTCAGCCGCCCGCCCTCCCGCCCACTTCCGCCGCCCACTCCGCCCACTCCGCCCGCCCGCCCGCAGCAGCGAGCGAAGCCCTGGGCTGCTTGTAGCGGCGCCACCGCCGACAAATGGGGCGGCGTTACGACATGGCGCAATTTCTAAACAGCGGTTCGCGAGGCGACAATGGGATAAGGATTGGGGCCTTGCGCCGACTGCGTGGCGTTTCGTTTAAGGAGTGGGAGGTGAAAAAAAAAGAGCAGGGAAAAGAAGAAAAGAAAGTAGATGGAATAATGATTTGCGCACCGTGTTAGGTAACTTTCTGAGAACTCTGCGCATGGAATGGGAAACGTTTGTTCTTAAAGTTTAACTACCAAAGTAACAATGTGTTTCTTATTGGTTTATCTGTAGAAAATGAAATGTGTTGTAAACTTGATAGTGGCTTATATTAAGTATGCATCCTGCAAGAAATTGTAAGATGTTATATTTTAGTTATATTTCCTTAATTTTGTTTCGAATTTATATGTTCAAATAAAACACAATGGTTATGTTGTTCTTTTACAGTTTATTAACTTATTAGATGAATGTTAAGAAGCAACTCTGTTTTTTTCATTATCTGATGAATTGTCCAATCTCTTTTTCAAAATACGTTGGCCCTAATTTTAATCAAAAACAAATATTTAGATATAGTTATTAGCATGGACAAGTAAATAGAGTACTAATTTATGTTGCATAATAAATGGAATGATAGGGCTTCTGCATTGAAACAGTAATTAAGTTGGTTGGGAATGTACGCAACAGAGACCACTATTTCTCATGGAACGTTTTGGTAAACTGGTAAATAATTGAATATAAAATCAATCATTATTGATACCTCTCTTCTTTAAAAAAACTTATTATACAAAGATTTAACTGGCTGTATGATACAATTTGGAGTTACCTCATCGCTACCTAGTAACAGCTCTTCATATATTTAAAGCGAAGGCTCACCGGGGTTTAAAGCCGAGCCGAGCAGGCTGTTGCGTGTCCTCGTGGGTGACATGAATGAATGCCTCCACTCAACCTTTTTACACTCGACGGCACGTGAGCGTCCGCCGGGGTCAAATATGAAAAATCGAAGTCGGCCTTTTTTTATACCACAGTGTCTCCGTCCGCACCTCTTCTACTTGACGCCTACACGTATCGCCAGATGACTCCTCCAACGGCAACGGGCGTTCAGCCACAATCTCTCCGCCTCACGTCTGAACGCGCCGTCGCGTAAACGCTGAAAGATGTCACCCTACACTCAGGGAACTCCCTGAAATTCATCTGTGTTTACTACCAAAAAAAATGTGAAAAGTCTTTCTCAATTTTTCTGAGAGCCCCTGCATAGGAACGCATTTTCCCCGTCCTTTAGACTGTTTCTAAAGAGCCTGCACTGCGCCGGCGCACGCGGTAATGGAGCCGCCAATACGTGAAAACGCAGGTTATTCACAAATGCAAATCCCCTTCAGACGCGGTGGAGAAGAGCGGGTTTCTCGGGCGAGACGCTGCGTGCAGTCTCCCTGGGGGTATTGCCTAAACCGCGGAATTTTATCGCTTATTCTCAGGCGCCGCGAAGCAATAGGGTAGAGCTACTAGTGCGGAGGGCGTGCATCGAGGGCGTCTGTGCCATGCCGGCAGGGGCGGGCGGTGGCTTCGCCCAGGCCCTCCACCCCAAGGCCTGGTCTGCTCTCCACGCAATTTGCGTCTGTTATTTGTTACAATTATCCGCGACGCTGGCAGCGCCCCCTGTCGAGAGCGGGGTGGGCGGGCTCTCTCCCGCACAGGCGGCCGTGAGTGCTCCGGTCTGCTCTATCCCCGTGCTTATTACTGGCAGCGCCCCCGTTCTTTGACGGGCTGCCCTTCGGTAGGATGTGGTTGGATTGAGTTTTTATGGGTTGTTTTCACGCTGTGACCGGTGAACGTTGGGGTGATGGGAGAAATGGAATTTATGTTGTCTATTGCATCTGCTGAACATTTCCCAGGTTACTACGTCCACAATGTGTAGTTTTTTTTTCTTTTTTTTTTAAGCGTACAGATGATTTAAAGAAGTATTCGTACGATTTTAAAAATAGATTGTTTACACTGCTAATTGGTCGATTCAAATTTTTAATAATAAAATTCTTATCGACAGCAGCAGCAAAGGCATCCGAAAACATATATAAGGAAGTTTTAATTTTCGTTATTTCCTTGGATTCTTTAGAACAGTATTTTTCACTTGATACTAGAATCTACTATCCAGGCACGGCTTCTTTGCTTCGGGCTGGTTGATGGGACCACCCACAAGCGACCGAATACCCATTCTGCTACGCTCTTTTGCAACATTGCAGGTTACCACTTCCTACTCTGTCTCTTGTTTTTTTTTGGGGGGGGGGGGGAGGTTGGTGATCTGTGCAGTATGCTAGTTGTTTGGGGTAATTTTTATTTTTTGGGATTTATTATAATATTTCTTTAATTAAGAGAGTGGTAGAAGTCTTCGAAAATCTGATAATTGTCTAAACAAACAGTACTAAGCTTCAAGACTGAAGCACACTAGTTATCCAAGGATGATAGTTTTTACATTTTTGGTAAAGATGTATTTAAAAGGAGCATTTTTTTCACATTAATTCCAAATTTATGTTTCTGATTCTCAAACATTGTTAATAAAAGATTCAAAATTGTCTGCTGCAGTAAAAAATCACGGGCCTATTTATATGGTATATCAAGTAGCAAGGGGTGAAATCGGAATACTTTTGAACGAACTTGGTAAATAACGAGTCAGAAACGTTCATTATTCGGCCGTGATGCAAACGTTTCCGTAACATTATCTTTTAAAGTATCAGTTTCTAATGGAAAGTTTCTATACAGCTATAAAGCGAATCGACAAGCTTCCCTCTGCCGAAAAGCATTAAGCCAACTTCTTCGTGGCTGAAGTGGAATAGATCGTTGAAACGGAGAAATTACTCGTATTTGGGAAAGGAAATTTAGTAGTAGTGTATGTAAAGTAGCTAACAGTTTACTAACTCACCTACATAAATTAATCGGTAAATTAGTCTCAGTGTAGAGAAAAAGTCGAAAATGTTTGGTGCGACAAGTAGCATGGCATTTCTGCGCATTTCCACAGTTCCCACGTAAAGGCAAGTGATTGTGAAGCGTGTAGCAGCTTTAAAAGCACGGCTTCTGAATTTTGGAACTCCGGTCTCTCGTCACGCGAGAAAACTGTTAACACAATCCGTCCAGTTGTCTGTTATAATTACCTATGAAACAGGCCGTCAGCGATAATGGTAGGCCCGCATGAGGTAGCACTTACGGAATTACCTTGGCAGTACAGTGAAGTGTAACGCTTTCCCTGATGACACGTGCTAACTCATATCAGTATACTGTCCTTACCAATTAACTTTCCCCAAATATGAGACAAGTTGGACGGCATCCCTATTCAGACTACAAAATGAAATCGAGTTAGAGAACCCATACGCCAGTACAAAGTACCGCAAGCGGCGGACCATACCCATCCGCGTAGAGGGGTCGGGGCTTTGCAACAGTTAATAGATAGGTATTAATGTAGTAATTGCCCGAAAAGTGAATTACGCTTTGCGACTACAAAAACAAATGAAATGATATCTAGTGTTATCGGCAACGTAAAGCTGCAAATTCAGGTATTGAGGCCTATTTTTATTTTATTGATTCCATCGACCACAAAACCTTTGTTAAACGGGACGTAAAATGCATGAATATGAGTGTGTTTATGCTTTCAATTATCCACGGATTAAAAAGACATTTATCTCTTTCAAAACCCCCGATTTACGATCGGGCTAGTCACGATTTTACAGATTTCATGGATAATAGTTTCATTCGTTTTAACAGAAGACCGCGCGTGGATGTGGATGTTCGCAGCCATTAAACCGCCATTGAGTTGAACTGGTTGAATCGGAAGGAAATTTGACGGTAATATTTATTACGTTCAATTGTCCGGTAGAAAATGTTTTACTATCGTTCCATCTTCAAGATGCCGATTTAATTAATTTGCAGTTTGTGTCTTAATGCTGTTTAAATACATGTAAGATGAATCTAGATTTTCAGAAAATGTAATTACCGGGAATATCCAATTTATGTTTACACAAATTAATTAGAAACGTGTTGCAAAAACGTACTGCACACATTCATAATTACATCATTCCGAAGAAGAAATTCTTGTAATTTGCACCCGAATTCAACAACAAAAGCTTTCTGAAAGTAGGCGTTTTCTCTCCCGCGCGCGAGGACGTCGCTGCCTGGTGTTAGCAGGCGATTCGCCGAGGACATCGCACCGGGAAATCCCCTCATTTGAGCGCGTGCAAAGTCGCTAGCGCTTTGAAGAAGTTAAGCGCGGGGAGGGCTGATTGAATTTGCAACAACTCTTTGAAATCTGAAAGTCGATAAGATCGGGGAGAAGCTCCACCGCATGTAATTATTGTTTGCTCTAATACTTCCGGCGGCGGTGGCGGCGGCCGGCCCGACGCCGACAAAGGGGGCGACGCGCCCGCCCGCCGACGCCCCTCGCGTGCCAAGGGGCCGGCAGGGGCGTGACGCGGCGGGCGGTGCAGGCCTGCGGGGGCGGCAGGCGGCGGTGGGCGGTGCAGAGGCGGCGCCGCGGCAAGGCCGCAAAAGCGGCTGCGCCGGCGGGCGGTGAGAGCTGCGATGGAGGCGAGCAGCGGCGCGGGCGGGCGCGGAGGCGGCGCGGCGAGGGCCGGGGCGGCCGGGGGCACGGGGGCGGCGTGAGCGGCGGAGGCGGCGGAGGCGGCGGAGGTGCAGAAAAATGGCGGCAGGGCTGCAGGGCGGCAGGGCGCTGACGTCGCGTGGGCGGCTGGCAAGCGGCGGCGCCGCAAGGGTCCGCCGGCGGCCGGTGGGGCGGCGGGCCAGCGGCAGGCGGCGGGCTGCGATGGAGGCGGGGCGCGGGCGGCGCGGGGCCGCGGCGGGGCCGCGGGTGGCGGGTGGGCGGCGGCTGGGTGGCGGCACCTACGTCGAGGAGGTTGCACGCCTATGCTCCCCCCTCCGCGAGTCCGACCCAGCGCCCGTCTCTGTTACCAGCGGCGTTCCCCTTGTACCCCCGCGTTTTCTCGCGCGATCGACGGGAGGGGAAGGAAGTGATTTACAGCTAATGTTGCTCACGTGAGTCGCCGGGGCGCCCTCCAGCGCCGCGGCTGCGAGCTTCTCAAACTTCGCAGTTGCTGCGCCCCTCCATCTAGCGACGAGTGCTTGAACTATGAGATCTTGTAATCCTTTTTCCCGCCGCGCTCCTTTTTACATTTAAGGCGGTGAAGACTGAGAAAAGAGCTGCCTCTCGCAGCGAACGTTGTTTCTGCAAGATAGCGTTTGCCCAGCACTGTTCGGTACACAGCCCGATTTAATGTCTTAAATTTTTATGCTTATGCATGGTATACAACATTTACAGAGAACATAGATCGCTTTACTAACAAAAATTTTAAAAAGTATTAGTGTGTAAATATATTAAAAATACCTTGTAGCTTGTATTATATTAAGACGATTAATTTTCCCTTCATGACCAAATTACAAATCGTAAAATCATGTTATTAAGAAGTTTGTTCTTCGTTTCCATAAAAAAACGATAATTTTTTAGTTTGTCAAGATATATGTGAAGTAAAAACGAAAAAATTTTATCTTGAGCAAAAATTCACAATGTTGCGGACGTACTGAATGTGATGTTTGAGCCCAATGGGACTTAATTTCCAAGCCCGATTGCATTATTACGCTGTTCCAAAAACAGTTTTAAGAATCTATATTGAGAGAAAATTGATTATAGCAATAAATTTTATTCTATTGAATCTGAATGTACGGCAGTATGTAAAATATGATATAAAATATGTACATCATTCATCAAAAAACTTGAAATTAAATTATCGCATTCAAGAAAAATAAACCGACTTATCAGAATTATATCTAAAATTTCCTTAAAGTAATTAAGAAAGTCCTCCAGACCAATTAAAAAATAACCACAAGTGAATCAATATGTTCAATTGACATTTCTGATATCTTCAAGTGATTTCTGATGACATCTTATCTCTTCGCGTTTCAATTTTTGGCATTAAGGAAAACCGTAGAAAATATAAACCACAGTATCAGTATGCAAATTGTACCATAAGAAATCAAATTAATATATTCAGATATAAGTAAACATAGAAATATATCGAACTTTAAAACTTCCTCTGTACCACATTTGTTTATGGAAATATCAACGAAAAAGCAATCTCATTTAATATATTTAACCATTAAAACGCATACTTTGAAAAATACATCGAAACAATAAAAATCTCTGATCCGTTAGAAAGAGAATTAATATTCCAAAACCAAAAAATTTTGCATATTAAAATTTTTAATTTTGTGTACTTGAGCATTTTAATGACCTTTTCTGTTGCAAGAAATCATTTCATAATCGGACAAATTTACGGCCACCCCCAAAATGATGACAATTAGCATTGTACTGCACGGATAATGGCGTCATCACATGTTCAGCAATCGCAGCCGAGAGAATCGTGGGGACGGTAAAGTAAACGGAATTGCCAGCCACCGATATTATCGCACAGATGTAAAATTACACCATCGTTACAAAACATGGTTTCCCAAAGATAAAGTTTGATTATAAATTTATTGATGCTGGTACACAAAAAAAATAGCGCTTATGGCAATTCGAGTTTACAGTGTAGCCTTTATTGCATTCGTGCAAAATTTGGAAAACAAGCTCCTAACGTCGCTGGTTACAAAACATGTAGCTCACGCAATTAAAGCTTACATTATAAAATAATAGCATAAAAACTACCTATTCGTTTTCAACACCTAATTGATTCCCACTCAGATTTAAATAAACACTTGCTATTAAATTCGAGAGTTCCCCATTGGCTCCCATCATGCGTCCGTCCATTAGTGCCGTGACCCTATGACCACCCCCTTCCACGTGATCTCACCTTCGAAGCCCGCAAAAACGCCAAGTTTCGCGTGAAGCATCATGTCTAGCTTCCGCATATTAATGACCCCAGTTTCGGTGCCCGGCAATTACGCGCGCTCAGCACATTCTCCAGCCCGCGTCCGCTCCGCACGCAGGCGTGCCGTCATTACGGTAACACCGCACTAGGCGGGCTCACCCCCCTCCGTCGATAATTACCCGCCGGCCGCAGGACACCGCCGCCTGACCGCACGACCTTCTCGCCGCCCCGCGACCCCGCTGACGGATACATGCGCCCCGCCCGCATCAGGGCCCGCCGCCCCTCCCCTCCCCCCTCTTTCGCTGCAGGGCCCCGGGACATTCTGCGCATAATGATGGTGTGATGCAGACTTAAGCAACAAATTCATATCTAATACATTGGGTGGGAATTATCTCACTGAAATCTCAAACGTAAAACGTTTCAGTAGAAAGCTTATTGCAACAATATTTCCATTGTTCCCTTTAAAATCTGAAGCCGTAAATACAGTTTCAGATTTATGCTTTAGTTTAATTAAAATGTTCAGTAATATCATTTTACACAATGAAATTAATGAATTAAATTAACGAGAGCACAATCGCAATTTATAACCACTAATTAAATATTCAAAAAACGAACTTGAGTTGAATTATATTACCTCGACAAAACACGATTAAACTTTGCAAACATCCCTGCTACTTGACTTGCCAAAAATACCTCGTCAGGTACTCTTCACTCTAAACATTGATAATGTTGGTTGAAATTATTTAAAAAAATAAATCTATTTAACATTAATAAAATGAAAAAAATCAATTTTACATGTAACTTTTAACATGAATTTTTTTTCAGTTTAGATCAGCCATCGCTCGTATTTCTAGCACGATTCTGCCTCGAGATGTCCCGGGTTCGAGTCCCGATGGGGGCGCGATTTTCGACACTAGCTGGAGAGCAAGGTTAGAATCAAGTCACTATCCGGTGGGACAACTCTAGCGCACAGCTCTCTGATTGGTTTTTAGCGTTCTCCGAGCCAATGTCAGGGAATCCGGAGCAATACCCTAACAACAAGGCTTCGAGCAGCTCGCGATCTTTCTTTTGGTGCCTTTGCTTATTTATCTCCCCTTTTCCCCTTCAACACTTTACATGCACAACACGTACCACCCATGTCGGCGAGTTCTCATTTAAAGAGAATCTGGCAAGCTAAATTGGGTTCTCCCTTTACACACACACACACACACACACACACCACACCAACACTACACACACCATACACACACACACACCACAGCACACAGCAATATATATATATAATATATATATATATATATATATAAATATATATATATATATATATACGGGCGATTGAAAGCCCCGATAGTATATATATTTATATACTATATATATATTATATATTATTATACCGGATGAAAGCCCGGGAATCGCTTTGTAAATAACCTAGAAATTGGCGCGGCGCACCCAAACCATTTCTCCTCTTAGTGTTTTTATCCCAACAATTACTCCGAATTTTAAAAAAGTGCATTGACATCATTTAAAGATTCTTTAATTGATGAATTTACGCAAAAAACGCTAAGACACAAGTGTCAAAATGGTTCAAATGACTTGAAAGTTGGGACGTCTTAAAATTCGAGCCAACAAGGATTCACTTGCACTCTGCAATATGTATTATACGCTATATATAGGTATAGGGATGTGCTGTAGAAAAGTTCTACAGAGATACGAAAAATAGAGGTTCACACATTCTAAACACTTCAATCACTATTCTCTGCGAAACCCATAGTTGTCTTGCTGAAAAGAATAATGAAAATGTTTAATTTTTTCCGAATCTGTACATGTATGCCGTTCGGGAAATATTGGCAAAAGAAATCCTGTTCGGGCAATCACCTTAAAATGAAAATGCACCACATAATATAAAGCACTTGTTTAATGGTGATGTGGTATGTGCGTGTATGTGTGTGTGTGTAGTATTGTATGTATGTATGTATATTCATGTATGTTGAAAAAAACACATTACTATGTCGAGAGATTGCTATCATGGCGTTTTACGTACAGTCACAGTACAAGAGTATTTAAAACTCTCTTCGAAATGAAAAAAAAACTCGCTATTTGCATTTATTTTTCCCACAACCTTGCGTCAGTGTCAGATCGTTACTGCTCGAATCAGAAATGTCGATTGCTTATCAATGATTGGATTACAACTCGCACTATTGAAATACTAAATAAATACGACATAGAAGGCGTTCACTCTATTAATTTTACGACTTAATTAAACTTTATATTTATGCTATAAAAACTGTTTTATTGACCAGTCCTATAATTTGTATTAACCGGTATTAATGCCAACAAATGTTTCAAACGCTTGCTTTTACACATAGCAAATGAGAGACATTTATTGGCAAAATCTTTCATTTTAAAACTGTGCTGCTAAACAGAAGTACTTCTCCCGCGGTTTTTCACGGAAAATTACTCTCATTGTGAAAAAAATTGTACATGACCGTATTTCCAAAATCTATTCTTAAGGAAACAGATTTCTTATGGAAAAATCTCCATCTTTAATATTTAGTTGTAGGATACTGCGAAAAATCTTGAACTTTCTCAATAGTTTTCAAATATTTTGCAAATTGTTAAAAAAATAAGTTTCTTGAACGAACAGATCCTACACATTCCCTTTAAACAAAACTTCACACTATCAACAAGAAACATTTAATCAAAAACGATGAGCTATTTTTGAAAAATTTGGAAATGTCCAGAGACTTAATGTAAAATTAAAATATCGGTTTCGAATTCAAGTGGCCACGCAACATCCGTCAGATCAATTGGGAATATCCAATTTTTAGAAAATGCCCCTGAAACGTTAGCCGCGAGCGTTGTGTCCGAAAGACCAGAGTCAGATCTGAGGTTTTGCCGTGATTCGATTTTCGCTATCAAGGTTCCACCAAGACATGGAATTCTGGCTTCACCACGTGTTAGAAGAATAGAGTTATGTATATTTAGCGGAAAAAGCCAAACTTTCGGCATAAAAACATTGGATCAGTATAATACTACATTTAACACAATTACTTAATTCTTGAGTTTCGAAATTTGGATAAAAACATTCTTCTGCGTTTGCAACCAGTATTTTATACAGACTTGCCTTTCTATTTTTCAAGTAAATTTTTCCTTAAAAAACCCCCAAAAACCCAAAAGAAAAAACCCAAAATCTTTTAGGCACTTCAAGGAATTTAATATGGACATTGATCACTGCAGAAACACATTAGACAGGATCAGGTTGTTTTTTTTAATCTCTCTCTG
>BOPP01000085.1:4261965-4285560 GCA_017312745.1 Gryllus bimaculatus | reverse complement strand
GGGGGCGGCTGGGCTGGCGGCTACGGTTCGAGGGAGTTGCACGCCATGCTCCCCCCTCCGCGAGTCCGACCCAGCGCCCTTCCTGGTTACCAGCGGCGTTCCCCTTGTTACGCCCTCGGCGTTTTCCTCGCGCGATCGACGGGAGGGGGAAGGAAGTGATTTACAGCTAATGTTTGCGTCACGTGAGTCGGCGCGGGGCGCCTCCAGCGCCGCGGCTGCGAGCTTCTCAACTTCGCAGTTGCTGCGCCGCCTCCATCTAGCGACGAGTGCTGGAACTATGAGATCTTGTAATTCCGTTTTTTCCCGCCGCGCTCGCTGTTTTACATTTAGGCGGGAAGACTGAGAAAGAGTGCCTCTCGCAGCGAACGTTGTTTCTGCAAGATAGCGTTTGCAGCACTGTTCGGTACACAGCCCGGATTTAATGTCTTAAATTTTTTATGCCGTATGCATGGTATAAACATTTACAATGAACATAGATCGCTTTACTAACAAAAATTTTAAAAAGTTGATTAGTGTGTAAATATATTAAAATACCTTGTAGCTTGTATTTATAAGACGATTAATTTTCCCTTCATGACAATATACAAATGTAAAATCATGTTATTAAGAAGTTTGTTCTTGTTTCCATAAAAAAACGATAATTTTTTTATTTTGTCAGATATATGTGAAGTAAAACGAAAAATTTTATCTTGAGCAAAAATTCACAATGTTGCGACGTACTGAATGTGATGGTTTGAGCCGCAATGGACTTAATTTCCAGCCCGAGTGCATTTATTACGTGTTCCAAAACAGTTTAAGAATATATTGAGAGAAAATTGTGATATAGCAATAATTTTATTCTATGAAATCTGAATGTACGCATATGTAAAAATATGATATAAAATATGTACATCATTCATCAAAAAACTTGAAATTAAATTATCTGCATTCAAGAAAATAAACCGACTTATCAGATATTATATCTTAAATTCCTTAAAGTAATTAAGAAAGTCCTCCAGACAATTAAAAATAATCACAAGTGAATGCAATATGTTCAATGACGATTTCTGATATCTTCAAGTGATTTCTTGATGACATCTTATCTCTTCGCGTTTCATTTTTTTGGCATTAAGAAACCGTAGAGAAATATAAACCACATATCATGTATGCAAATTTGTACCATAAGAAATCAAATTAATATATTCAGATATAAGTAAACATAGGAAATATATCGAACTTTAAACTTCCTCTGTACCACATTTGTTTATGGAAATATCAACGATAAGCAATTCAATTAATATATTAAACCATAAAACGCATACTTGAAAAATACGTCGAACAATAAATATTCCTCTGATCCGTAGAAGAGAGAATTAATATTTCCAAAACCAAAAATTTTGCATATAAAATTTTAATTTTTGTACTTGAGCATTTTAATGACCTTTTCTGTTGCAAGAAATCATTCATAATCGGACATTTTACGGCACAAATGATGACATATTAGCATTGTACTGCACGGATAATTGCGTCATCACATGTTCAGCCAATCGCAGCGAGAGAATCGTGGGGAGGTAAAGGTAAACGGAATTGCCAGCCACCATATTATCGCACAGATGTAAAATACACGATTCGTTACAATAACATTGTTTCGCAAAGATAAGTTTGATTATAAATTTATGATGCTGTTACACAAAAAATAGCGTATGCAATTCGTTTACAGTGTAGCTTTATTGCATTCGTGCAAATTTGAAAACAAGCTCCTAACGTCGCTGGTTTACAAAACATGTACTCACGCAATAAAGCTTAACATTATAAATAAATAGCATAAACTACTGATTCGTTTTCAACACTAAGTGATTCCCACTCAGAATTTAAATAAACACTTGCTTTTAAATTCGAGAGGCCCCATGGTCTCCCATCATGCGTCCGTCCATTAGTGCGTGACCCATGACCACCCCCTTCCACGTGATCTCACCTTCGAAGCCCGCAAAACGCCAAGTTTCGCGTGAAGCATCATGTCTCGCTTCCGCATATTAATGACCCAGTTTCGGTGCCCGGCAATTACGTCGCGCTCAGCACATCTCCAGCCCGCGTCCGTCGCACGCAGGGCGTCCGTCATTACGGTAACACGCACTAGGCGGGGCTCACCCCCCTCCGTCGATAATTACCCGCCCGCCGCAGGACACCGCCGCCTGACCGCACGACCTCTCGCCGCCCTCGCGCCCGCTGACGGATACATGCGCCCGCCCGCATCAGGGCCCGCCGCCCCTCCCCTCCCCTCCTCTTCGCTGCGTGGCCCCGGGACATCTGCGATAAGATGGTGTTGATGCAGATTAGCACAAGTTCACATCTAATAATGGTGGGGAATTATCTCACTGAAATCTCAAACGTAAAACGTTTCAGTAGAAAGTTATTGCAATAATATTTCCATTGTCTCCCTTTAAAATCTGAAGCCGTAAATACAGTTTCAGATTTATGCTTTAGTTTAATTAAATGTTCAGTAATATCATTTTACACAATGGAAATTAATGAATTAATTAACGAGGAGCACAATCGCAATTTATAACACTAATTAAATATTCAAAAACGAACTTGAGTTGAATTATTATTACTCTCGACAAAACACGATTAAACTTTGCAACATCCCTTGCTAACTTACTTGCAAAATACCTCGTCAGGTACTCTTTTCACTCTAAACATTGTAATGTTGTTTAATTATTTAAAAAAAATAAAAATCTTATTTAACATTAATATAAATGAAAAAAATCAATTTTACTGTAACTTTAACATGAATTCTTTTCAAGTTTAGATCAGCATCGCTGGTATTTCTACAGCGATTCTGCTCGAGATGTCCTCGGGTTCGAGTCCCGATGGGGGCGGATTTTCGACACTAGCTGGAGAGCAAGGTAGAATTCAGTCACTATCCGGTGGACAACTCTAGCGCACAGCTGCTCTGATTGGTATTTTTTAGCGGTTTCTCCGAGCAATGTCAGGTGAATGCCGGAGCAATACCCTAACAAACAGGCTTCGGACAGCTCGCGATCTTTCTTTCTGGTTCCTTTGCTTATTATCTCCCCTTTCCCCTTCAACACTTACATGCACAACACTACCACCCATGTCGGGAGTTCTCATTAAAGAGAATCTGGCAGCTAAATGGTGGGTTCTCCCTTTACACACACACACACACACACACACACCACACCACACACTACACACACCATACACACACACACACACACACACACACATATATATATATATATATATATATATACGGGGATGAAAGCCCGGGAATCGCTGTAATAACCTAGAAATGCGCGGCGCACCGAAACCATTCTCCTCTTAGTGTTTTTACCCAACAATTACTCCGATTTTTAAAAAGTGCATGACATCATTTAAAGATCTTTAATTGGATGAATTTACGCAAAAACGCTTAAGACACAAGTGTCAAAATGGTTCAAAAATGACTTGGAAAGTTGGGACGTCTTAAAATTTCGAGCAACAAGGATTCACTTGCACTCTTGAATATGTATATACGCTTATATATGTATAGGATGTGGCTGTAGAAAAGTTCTACATAGATACGAAAAATAGGAGGTTCACACATTCTAGAACACTTCAATCACTATTCTCTGCGAACCCATAGTTCGTCTTGCTGAAAAGATAATGAAAATGTTTAATTTTTCTCGAGATCTGTACATGTATGCCGTCGGGAAATATGGCAAAGAAATCCTGTTGGGCACCTCACCTTAAAATGAAATGCACCACATAATTATAAGCACTTTTTTAGGGTGTGTGGATGTGCGTGTATGTGTGTGTGTGTATGTATGTATGTATGTATGTATATATGTATGTGTGAAAAAACACATACTATGTCAGAAGATTGCTAGTCATTGCGTTTACGTACAGTCACAGTTACAAGAGTATTTAAAACTCTCTTCGAAATGAAAAAAAACTCGCTATTTGATTTACTTTTTCCCACAACCTTGCGCTCAGTGTCAGATGTTCTCTCGAATCAGAAATGTCGATTGCTTTCAATGGATTGATTACAACTCGCACTATGAAATACTAAATAAATGACGGAACATAGGCGTTCACTCTATTAATTTTACGACTTAATTAAACTTTATAGTTTATGCTATAAAAACTGTTTATTGACCAGTTATAATTTGTTTAACCGGTATTAAGTGGCCAACAAATGTTTCAACGCTTGCTTTTGTTACACATAGCAAATGATGAGACATTTATTGGCAAATATCTTTCATTTTAAAACTGTGGTGCTAAAACAGAAGTACTTTCTCCCGCGGTTTTTTTCACGGAAAATTACTCTCATTGTTGAAAAAATTGTACATGACCGTATTTCAAAATCTATCTTTAAGGAACAGATTTCATTATGGGAAAAATCTCCATCTTTAATATTTTAGTTGTAGGAATACTGCGAAAAATCTTTGAACTTTCTCAATTTTCAAATATTTTGCAAATTGTAAAAATTAAGTTTTTGAACGAACATGGATCCTACACCATTCCCTTAAACAAACTTCACACTATCCAACAAGAACATTTAATCAAAAACGATGGAGCTATTTTTTGAAAATTTGGAAATGTCCCAGAGACTTAATGTAAAATTAAAATATCGGTTTCGAATTCAAGTGGCCGCAACATCGGTCAGATCAATTGGGGAATATCAATTTTTTAGAAAATTGGCTGAACGGTTTAGCCGCGAGCGTTGTTCAAAGACAGACAGTCTGAGGTTTTGCCGTGATTCGATTTTTCGCTATCAAGGTTCCACAAGACATGGATTCTGGCTTCACCACGTGTTAGAAGAATAGAGTTATGTAATATTTAGCGAAAAAACGCCAAACTTTCGGCATAAAAACATTTTGTATCAGTATAATACTACATTTAACAATTTACTTAATTCTTGTAGTTTCGAAATTTGGATAAAACATTCTTCTGGTTTGAACAGTATTTTATACAGACTGCCTTCTATTTTCAGTAATTTCCTAACAAAACCAAACCCAAATCTAGGCACTCAAGAATAATATGGGGAGTTGATACTGCAGAAACACATTTAGGACAGGATTCAGGGTTGTGTTTTTTTAATAGGTGACTAATTCAGATAAAAGTGCCCAATCCGTAGTTTTGAAATGAAGTCTTGTCCTCTCCTTTGGAACTTGATTTTGCAGAGCTGGTTCCAGAATGGTTTGTTACTCTTGGACAAATTGTGAAGGGAATGGTTGGCGATATCCGGCGCTGATCTTGGGCGGTTTGCGGGGAATTTCCCGCACTACGTATTTCCCACCAATGTGGCACCACCAGAGACTCTTGGCTTCTTACTGGTCTCCTGACAAGTGTGGCAGTGTAGTGCATATGTGTGTGTGTGTGTGTGTGTGTGTGTGTGTGTGTGTGTGTGTGTGTGTGCAAGTGAGGAGTAAGGATAGGACAAGGAAGAGGAAGGAAAAATGGCGCGGGGTCCGTCTGCTTGTCTCATCATTTTCTAAAACTGAAAGAATGCCACTAAGATTCAATGAACGGAATAGGTTTATCATTAGAGTAAATTCTATGTCTAAGAAACATACATAAACAATCACTGCTATGCAATAGAAGGCAGTGATTTCAAATAAAGTAGTCTCAAGTTTACTCGACAAAATACTATTACTTTCAGTGAATACCTTTTAGAAATAGATTTAACCGTTTTAAGAAAAAAAAACCTAGACAGACCGGTGGATAAAATTGTAAATGTAATTGAAAGCTTTTTTTATATCGTATAAACCGAATGAACTAATAAGAAGGCAATTACTTCGAAATCACCACATCAATCTTGATAATACACAGAATTGCGAGATTTTGATTCTTTTCATTAAAAATAGGTAATTATTTTTTTAATTCATTTTTATATACGAAATTCAATATCATTTGTGAATGATATTTCACTTAAATTTTCTCAATATTCTCATTATTAAACAACTTTCTGAAATGTAAACAAAGCAAATACTAACGTGTAAACTTCACTTTTCATGGTTCATTGTATATTCATTATGAAAGTTGCTCCTGTTTAAATATCTTATTCTCATTAATTGTACATCTTCCTGTCTTGTAATTCTGTGTTTATTTTAACCAGTCTTCTACCCTGAGTTAACATTATATTAACTTATTTATTGTTATGTATTGTTATGTATTGTTCTTGAAAGTTGAATCATCATTGTTATATCGTGAATAATGAGACAACTTGACTTTTCTTGTTAGAGTTTATGTTTTGTCAAAATGTATATCGAGTTCGTAAACAGGTGCGCCCAGACAAAACCAGGAAGGTCCTCTATTTCAAACAATAAAATTCGTTCTTCGCAACTCATAAACAGCATGCATTTCTCCGTACATCGTAAATTACTTATAACATTAAATTTGGATTAAAGATATTTACTATTTTTTCATTTCTTTTGAATGAAAAAGAACAAAGAACATCGGGGCCCCAATTAAAACGGAGCCTGGGGAAGTTTTCCCAGTTGCCCCCACCCCCACCCCCCCCCCAACCCCACCCTATTCTGTCGCTCATTCTCGTAAGCAGTCTCACCATCACTTCACAACAGAAAGGAATTAAAATGCCTGATTTATATACAAATTATTGTAATAATTAATAATCCAATAATACCCTTATTCTCTCTTCACTGCAAACATTGATTGCCAGGTACTCTGGATTTAAGTACTTACATTTTAATTAGTTTTAGAGTTTAATTATTCACCTACTTGTATAGTTATTTCCGAATGTTCTATGAAGACCGAATTCAAATTATTGTACACTACGCTTATTTATTTTTTCAAAATTTTATATATATATTTATTATATATCTATATATTATATATAAATATAATATATATATATATATATATATATATATATATAATCAATGAACCAACACCTACCTTATTTTTCCTTTCAATTCCATTTGTATGAAAATATAGGGTTAAAGTAAAGTGTGGCCTCAGAGATTATAACAATCAGTTGTAACGGACAAACCTTTCATTCGATTGGACCCCGGCGCAAATGAAATCGATTGTATTATATATTTGATTCTGATTGTTACGAACATTTCAAAAACTTGTAAATATTCGAAAAGCGAAGATCATATAGTTGTTCCAACCAGACCAAATTCCATTCATTTATAAGTGGAGAATAAAATAAGATTTTATATTCAGAGGTTAAGTACGTGTTCATTAAATCATTTCTTCGGTGGTTAAGTGCTATTCAACGAAACATTGAAGCCAGTACAAAGACAGATCGCTTGTGCTTCATCAACATTCTACATTCCAACCATACTCCCTGCATGTCTTTGCATACACATCAGAGCCTACACGTGTTGGCTAGGCAAGCCATAACACCTACATACAAGGCATCACCTCCATAGGGGTGACGCCTCAGCGCGCACTTGTGCCAGCTCTTGTGTGTCCCAGGTTCGACGACCGATTGCTGAGCTCGCCCGGTGCAGCTTACAAGTGCTCGTGCTCTAGTCTTCCTATGCGCGGCTTCTGTGTAGGTGCAATGCCATTGAACTCTCTCCCCTTAATTGCCGTTCCAACAGCGTCTGTCTTCAGTTGCATTTGAAATAGAATCTTCGCGCAATGCCACTGATGGCTCTGGTTTCCCTTTCGTAATGATTTATGTCTGATTCTCAGATTCTGACTCCTTGAATGTAACAGTAGACGTAACTGGATCTCAGTTTCAACTTAATTAACGAGCTTTTCTAAAGTACTTTCTTTTTTCCATAATGAATATGTCTTTGTCTTTCTCTTCCAAATCGAAAGTAATTTACATTTCTCTCCAGGTACTATTAAATTGTTGTTTTAAATATTTTTACTTTCCCGCATGCGTATGTATATACGGAGTAATATACGTAGAATAGGCAAAGCTATGTAATGCTGCGGAAAATAGATTTCGAGATTTCAATGGAAATGCATGGTTTGGGGTCACCTGATACCGAAAAGTATTTTTATTCAAAACGACTGTCTGTTCGTCTGTGAACAGAACTATCGCCCAAACCATACGTAGATTTTTTTTTCAAAATTGATATTCCCCTGTCGTTCTGCTTGGAACTCGAGGCGCTGCGATTTTGAAAATCTTTCTTCACATTTTGGGGGTTCTTTACATAAAGCCTCCGGACATTTTCAAAATTTTCTCAAACTTTTTTTTCTTTTAATTTCTCGTAAAAAATATAATAAAATGCACTTGTAGAGGTGGTACAGTTCAGATATTTACGGTTAACTCTGAATTTTCGAAAATTGCAAAACATTAATTCTTTTGTGGCGTCTTAGTACATTTAAAAAGTAGAAGATAGAGATTTTTCCTTCAAATAATTTTTTTTCTCCATAGTGAGTACTTTCATTAATGTCATGCACATTTTTTTCAAACTATTAGTTGTTTTCGTGCAAGCAATATTGCACGAAATATTATGTTTGTGCACGATATATTATGTATGTGCAAAAATAATATATGTGAAATTTTTTAAAAAATACAAAAACAAGTTGGTTTTTTCAAAAAAGGTTCCATTTTTTTAACTTTTGGGAGAAATACTGCTAAATGCACTGTATAAAATGACATAAACGCCATATTGCTATATTATTTTGTTTTTTTTCAAAATTTACAAAACTTTTTTTGACTGGTCTGTCACGCCATTAATATTTACATGAACGGCAATTAGTTCACATTATTGTATTATTAGAACATATAATTTAAATAATGACATATAATATTCCTCAAAAACTCAATAGTTTACTATGAAAATTAGCCCAAAATTCCATATTTTCTCAAAAGTGGTTCGAAATTTTTCTTCAAATTTTCAAACGGGCAGTGCTAATTGAACTCTTTTGTATGACGCAAATTTCATTTCGGTGTATTTTTGGGTTTTCAAAAATTACACAAATGACGGTTTTTTTTAAGATCTCTCACGCCGTTAAATGCACATTTCCAGCAATTTATCGCGATATGTCATTCCGGCCCTCTCCCCCCAACTCGCGACAATTTATAAACACTATTGAATTTGCGAGTTAAAGTGCTTTGAATGCCTTCAAATGAAGTTTTCCAAAAACTCAAAAATTTTCTGTGAATAAAACCTGTGAAAAGTTGCGCTTAAGGGCCACTTTCTTAAAAACAGCTCCCAATTTTTCAAAGATAATTGCCATATAGGACGGTGTTTTACTGTTCTTTAATATTTTTAAAATAATTTTTCCAATCTACTATTAGGAAACCGAAAAATTAAGAAAATATCAAAAAATGTACTTTGGGCGGCGATAGATGGCCGCTGGCAAGAGTGTGCGGCATGTTCCTATAGCTATACGAGACCAAAGGAAATAGAAAAATAATACAGGGTGAAATTCATTTGAATAATTTGTTTTAATGGGTGTTCGGCAAGTTTCTGTACGGAGACGAACTGAAAGGTGGAAATGAGCGAATAAGTCAGAAATTATTGGCAAAGAAAGGAATAAGGGAGACCACCGCTTTTCAACATTTATACAGCAGAATTGGAGAATGTAATGAGAAAGAGCCAGATAATCATAGCAGCTGGCAGAGAGAAGATTGTATATTTAGAATAAGTTTCGATATTTCGTTTTGGTACTTGAGGAAAAGTTTGATATGTTACAGATGATGAAATGACTGGAGATATTTTTATATTTTAGAGGAAAGGAATTTAATGTCCAGAGGAAGTAAGATAATGTATTTTAGCAGAGGGTAAAACGATAATGAGTTTAGAGAAGGGAGATGGAATATTATGGTTTAGGAATACAGGAGAGAATAAAATAGAAGATAGTAAACGGACATTATTAAAAACACATAAATGGTTATAGAATATTTTATTAGACTGGAAGTTATAGTTTCGTGTATTAACTTGTGTCATAACATGTACAGGGTTTTATAAATTACGATTAATCCTACAATAAACTTAATACAAACTAATACATGTTCTTTTGTTTCAGGTGAGTTCTATTCAGAAACCTTTCCAGCGATATTAGAAGTTGGTGGTGAGTTCAAAACATTTTGAATTATTTTTCTCGACAAAATTTCTGTTGTTCGTTGTTTAGAAAATGTGTTTTACAGGGTTTTATGGTACTCCATTGATTATGTATCAATTTTTATTTTCGTGGGCTTCTGCAATCTCGTATTTTCCGTATACTTGTATAAACGTATTTTCCTTATTCACTTCTATTAGACTTTGGCGATGCCAAAAGTTTAATATTATATATTTGCAAACAACTAAGACCGTCTCTCTGAAATACACGAAAGAATAATAACACGGTACGGAGAAAAATTACAATTGACGCTTTGCGCAGTCTATTTCGCAATCATGATATGCATGTTCTCTGTATTTAAATAGGATATACGGAGCTTTCTTTCCCTTCATTAGAGAAGAAAGTCAAATTATAAATTCTCTAACAAATTATACAAGTTGATAATCTCGTTTTTCCATCATGCTTATGAAATGTTACAAGATTTTCAGGCTCATCGATATTTATATTACCTCTTAAAACCATAAGGCCATCTCCTTTTCATCCCCGCAATGTCCACCTGTTGGATTTTGCTGTCCGTGCGGTAGCATCGTGCCTTGCCCACGGAGTTTTATTAGGCTTCGTGCTTCCCGCTGATGTCTAGTAACTTCATTCGATCCACATTCCTGCACGATGAAGTCGCATTCCGAAGGAGGTTGACTTTTCCCAGTCAGCTGTTTCGTGACTCAACCGCCGCTCGAATCTGCCGCCGGCAGTGTGCTTCGCGCGGGAACCGTCCCAAGATGGCGGCCGCCTGCCCCGTACCAACTACACTGTCCTGCCTGTAGAGCATGCGGCATCTGCCTCGCATGCTTGTGGTGTAGTGTAAGTTGTTCGCCGGCTGTTCGGTGTACAGAGAATGTGTTTAGAGTAGGTGAAGTGGGTAATGCGAGGGAGAAAGTCGACAGAGTGCCGCGAACCTCAAGAGTCGACAGCGCGGCGTTAAGTTGGCAGCGCTGCGCGGGCGGCGGGCCCGCCTCCCGCCGGCCTTGCCGCCTCAGTTGGCCGCAGGCAGCTGTTGGCGACGGGTGTGTACTGCGAGCTCTCGCGTCTCGCGAACCGTGTGTGTATGTGTAACGTGGTGGCAGCAGCTCAAAATCAATACACCCCGGGGCGAAGACCCCTCGACGGCGAGGTACAACAATAAACTGCTGCTTGACCGACCCTCTCTTCGGGCCGTCGGCGACCTCTGAGCACCTGCCTTCGTCGCAGTGACGTCTGATCCCGCACGACAGTCCTGTCATTCCGCGAGTGCTTGACACGGCCGTGTGCCGCACGAGGGGTGTTCTGGAGAAGTGTGTGTATATGCGCGTGCGTGTGCTTGTTGTGATCAGCGTCACTAATAACCGCAGCGTGTGATTCAAGCTGTTCTGTTGCGGCGTGTTGAGAAGGTTTTTGAAAACACGTCGTAGCACACGAAGAGTTTCGAGTGAAACAAGTTTGTCTTTAATATATTCACGAATCCTGACATGACAGCGGAGCGTCAGTAATCATCACACCGAATTAAGAGGAACAAGGTTAGTTGTGTCATCCACGTTGTTGTGTGTTTCACCAATGTCAAGGGCGAAGCCGGCATCCAAATGGGTTTGTTGTCATTTCAAACACAGCTGTTCCGTTTCGGTGTATTACACGTTGATCCCCGACGCGGGAAGACCAGATGTGTAACGCTAGATAACAGGTGTTTCTTGTAATGCTTTCGAATGGACGAGAGGAAGGGATTTGTATTAAAAATAGCAAATTTTATTCAAAATGTTATTTTTGTCATATCAAATATTAATATAATAATTCGACAAAAATCCTCTCGTTTAAACATGTATAGTCTATATTTATGGACAATAAATTGCATCAAACAAAACGAAGGACATTTTTTCAAAAAAAAAAAAAATGAATGAGTAGTTTTTACTTCTAATAAATATTGGAATTGTTGCTCAAGTTCATTATAAACTTTGCGATTATAATTTGAATATTATCACTATCAGTCCAATCTTGGATGTATGCAAGTCTTTCGATTGCCAGATAGCCAGCGATAAGGCGGCTATCTGCAGCCCGCGATCGCCGTGGAGGAAACCGCGTGACCGCATGCGTTTGTTTACGCGCGACGTTGCGACGTGCGCATGCAACAGGCCCCCTCGGATGCCGGCGGCGCTTCGGAGCAGGTGAAAGGGCTGCGCGAGGCGGCGCGGTTTCTGGGAGGGGCGGGCGACGGGAGCGGTCCACGGCGGCCAGCTGAGCCTGCTCTCTGTCTCCCGCCGCGCCCCGCACCGCCACGCCTCGCGCAAACCCGCTCGCTTNNNNCCCCCGCTGCCCCGCACGCGCGTCCGTCTGCGAACGGGACCGCCATGCGGGATGCGCACGCTGGCCACATGACTCACGTTCCGCGCCGGGAGAGCGTGCCTGAGATTTCGCGTGGCCGGCGATGCGTCTCGTGTTTGGGTTGGAATTCCGCGCGTTACACCTATCACTTCCAAATTTCAGTTTTGCCAGTAAAATTTCTGGACAACTAAAATGTGAGGGTCCTCATTTCAAAAATTAATATTTCTTTCTTCCAAACCTATTGGCAGAAAAATGGATAATTGTAATACTAAAATTATGTGTATTATTTAAATGTAGCGTATACAATAAAGGAGAGAAAGTGAATTATTTAGCAGTTACATGCTGTGCAACGTTTTCACTCTGTTGTTATTCAATAACATTTTCATAACTTCAAGCTTTCGAGCTCTCGATTGAGAACTTAGGTGGTGAATGTTTCACCTTTCTTTACAAGAAAGATGATCGTCATTAAGTTTGCCAGGCCAAAGATATTTTTAAATTTTCACTTTCCTTTCTAAAAAATGATTTGTCGCAAATTCTGTTTTAATAATTTATTTTCTCGTGTCATTTCGGCTAATGAGAAGCAATTCGAAAAGTGGACAGTTGGTACTTACAAAATTCATTCGTTGCAAATTTAATTCAATTTTAAAATAAACAGAAACAATTTGCCTTTGTTTTCGAACTTTGCGTTATTTATTTAATTTTTTCATGTAAACGTGCAACAGACTTTTCGTTGACATTTCCCTGTTTGTGAACATGGACACGCAATTTTTTTCCATGCGGTTTTGAATTAATCGTTTCGAGAGGAAACTTGACATTTTGGCCTGTAGGATATGCGCGGGTAATGAACACAATTGTTTCTGTATTCCATGGAATATTACGATTGTTGACAATATATCGTGGATAGTATGTTTAACATATGTATATAATTTATGGATGTGTTGTGTGCTCACTTGTTTTTATTTGGTTTGAGATTCGATGACCTGTCGAATGGTGTGTTTTACTGACAGAAATGACACGTATGTATAAAATGAAAGCGTGGTCTTTCAAACTCTAGGAAGACTGTTAAATTTTCTTTATATATTATTAGTTAATAATAATTTCATAAAACGAAGTGCATGTTTCCAGTGTTGCGCTTCTTTGCGACTTAAATTCCAATGTTGTTTGGTCTTCTTTCCGACTTAAATCAAAATATTATTTCTTTCATTCACAAGTCATAAAGGCCTTATAACGTGGTTTTCATCATTTTAACCTAATTCTCTCGGTGCACATGAAGTTTAATTATAACATTTGCGGATTAGAATTTAGTGTTTGTATAAGAATAGTCTATTTCATAAATCCAGAAAAAAAGCAAGAAAAAAAGTGAGATCACGAATATTATTCAACAGTCCATGAATAATACTAACATAAATTATTGCATTCAATACAGGAAAGAATGTGCTATTTGCGTGCATGGCACATTCTCTCCTGAGCCAATGCCCGCGCACCTGGACGGGATCGCTAACGTGTGGACCCGCGGCCCCTCCGCCCCCCCTCCCCCCGCCCTTTCGCTCACTTCCTGGAACGAAGCACTGTGGGCCCAAACGACGCCAACAACGCACATAGCACTCTAATTCTAATAATCAAGAAATAAAATAAAACAAAAAAACGATTCAGGTGTATTGTAAATGATACCAAAAATTAAAATATACAATATCTTTTAACTGTCAACATAGATTTCCTTTGGTATACACAACTTGTCGGTATTGCCTTCCATCTTCATGTTAATGATTTTAGACAGATAAATCTTTGTCGCATCAGTTCTTTATCGTGCGACATTGTCTCACGTGCTATCTCCAAAAAGATGGCTATTTAGGGCCAGTTTTTTGGCCACGTGGCGAGACTTTTGGCCGTTTGGGAACCCCCACCAGCGTCGCCCCCACGCGCAGTGTGACTTCCGGCGACGCGACGCCCCCGCGCGCGCACAGGTGCTTCTGCTGCTGTGGCTGTTGCTGTTGCTGCTGTTGCTGTCGTCTCAGCGACGATGCATCCTACGTTGAGCGTCCACATGCCATTCGCGCCATTTCGCTTGTTAATGAATTCGATTCTCTGTTGCGACTTTGCCGAAGGAATTCCTTTTGCGCTCTTGGTTTCGCAGCTGCTTTGCTGCTTCTGTGCCTACAATTATAAGCGTTAAATATTTGAAGATGTTATCTTATTTTGCCACTTGAAGATATCGCAAACGTGATATTAATTTCTCAACGTACTCTTGTCTGATATCTGGTTCCATTGCTTCATAGCGATCTTAAAATCAAATAAGATTTTTTTTTAATTAAAAAAAATATTTTATATATTTTCAGGTTTTACAAAGTTTAGTTCACACCCTAAGTTTGGTATTGTTGGCGTAAGTCCATCTATTAGTTCACAAAGCTCAGATAGCATGGCAACTTCATATTTTGAAGGGGTTTTATAAGTTGCGGCTTTATTGCCTGCCATTTTAAGCTTATATGAGTAATTAATAATTTGACCTTGCAGGTTTCCAGGTTTTATAAATTGATTAATTATGTTCTTCATTTTTCCTGTCTTGTCACAAGGAAATGAAGGTAAAAACTAAAATGTTTATCCTATTTCTTATTTGTTGTATACTACCGTTTCGTGTTGCAAACGGATCCCGGTGCAAATTCAACACTGTACCCTCGTCGCCTCGTCGTGAAGTCGCCGCGCGGTTCCAGTGGCTAGCGGCGCGGGGGCCGCTGTCACCGCCACGCGTTGCCGTACGGCAACATGTCCTCACGCGCGTCACGACGCTCCGTCTGCCGTTTAGTAGTTTCTTTGCTGCAGTAACGCTTGCGGGACACACTGGACTGGTCTTGCCGGCTCGTTCGCAATCGCTTCTGGTTACTCTGAAATTCATAAGTTCACAGAGCCTGGGATGTCTTGTTTTTGTTTCTTGTCGGTGATTAACGGTGCATTGCCAGGCGTTTTTGTGTTCTGCGTTCATCTTGAGTTATTGTTTTGAAAGGTTCATTGCCTGCAGGTGAGGTAGGATTATGCGACTGAAATGACGTACGATGTAGTTAACGGTGACAGTAAGAACCAGAGGGTAGACTGTCCTAGAGGCAATATAATATACGTTTCCAGTACCTACTGCTCGGGGACGTTCTGATGTAACATCCCCTTGCGTTGTCGGATATTACGGCACCGTGTTAAACGACGCATTACTCCTTTCACTGCCGCAGTTAGCGATTAATACTTCGTGTAAACTTCTCCGAAATTGGTTTCCAAGGCTTCGAACACGTGCGCCGGGCTTCGGAGGAGCCGTCAAAAAAAACTACGAAACTGCTCGTAAAAAGTGTGACCAAAAAAAGTGCGTTTCCCAAGCGGTGACGGGTCGGGGGAGGGGGGTGCTGTCGACGCGCCGCATCCATCGCGGTGCTCAGGCGCGTAACTCACCGCGCCCTAACGAAAACAGAAGAAGGGCGGGATTGTCGTCCGCCGCCCGCCCGGCGTCTGCCCCTTCCTCCGCCACCGCGTCGCCGGCTCTCTCCCGTCGCGGATGGCAGAGGCCGAAGCACTTCCCATCCCATTCGACCGCTCTGGATGGGTGGGCCCAGGCGGGCGGTCTGGGAGGTTGCTGTTAGGTGTGTCTTTTTATGTAAATTTGGATATATAGGATGCCATGGATCGTACGTAATGATGAAATATATTGAAAAGGTGTGTTTAAACATTTTGTTAGCGGTTTGACTATTGACCACAATTTTCTAGTATATTATTTCAGATATGAAACGAGTGTGCGCTATAACTTGCTGGATAATCGATGATATTCACTGCTAATCCAAATAATTAATTCTTATAAAACAAGGTATTTCTTTCTACCTTATGATTTGATTTGATATTAATGGGGGGTTACAAAGTACAAAAACTGGACTTGCTACATCTTACAATTTTTCGATCACTTGATTCTAGTAAGATTGTCGAGTGCTTAACTAAACGAATATTTTTCTTTCCTAATTAATTTCTTTCATTCTTTCCTGAAGTTGCGTTCTATTCAAATTTCTTCCTACATTTTTTTCGTAACTAAATACTTTTTCCAGAATTAGCACTGAATGAGGCGTGTCTAATTACTGGAGAGTTCATGTTTCAACTGTTGAATTGCCGAAACATTATGCTGGCGTTGGTTAGTGTCGTATTCTCAACCAGCGTAGTGTCAGATATGCTGTCTCGATAAAATGGAAATAATATTTCCAATTACTCTGTTCTCCATCAAATGGCTACTTCGTTTCAGCGATTGGAGATTGGTTGACTATCATAAAAGTGAAATTCGTGTCTTGATCATTTCCCATCTGGAGTGTTTTCGTAATTCCTATCCACCTACTGAGGACCCTCCAATTCGGGGGTGATCCTCACAATTAAAGAAAGATCAGGAACACTTAATAAGGGCTGCAAGTCAGGATTGCAAAACGCGACAAGATATCGCTATTAAAATTTACAAGCGAGTTTGTGTGTCAATGCCGCTGTGAGATATCGTAAAACTGATGCGATAGGTTTAGGTACCACGCAACTCGATGCCCTGCGATACACCCCGATACACTATCAGGAATTTAGCCGCTATCCTCATCTGTTTAACTAACGAGTACTTTTATCAGGAAAAACAACATGCCGTGTATTTTGTGTCGGACACCGAAGGTAATTTCGCTATCTGACTTTCCGCGGCGGCGCGGCGTTGCGACCCGCGTCGCGGTCGTGGAGATAGCCTTCGTACGGCGAAAGGCGCGGCGTTGGCGTCAGTTAGTGACGTAGTTAGGCCTTATTTTACGAGGTGAGGCCATCATTCCGTGTGACCACGGAAATTTCGGTACGCTTCTTTCATTATATAACGGAGAAAAAAATGTGTTTCTCGGGCGGGGAGTCAGATAATTTTGAATTTATTCTATTTGAAGTAAATCAGCTGTTGCGGATTCGTCCAATTGGGAGCTTATATGTCGGTACAGTGACGCCACTTTCGATGAAAGTGTGAATAGCCTATTTACTTCAAATGCGCGGTTAAATAAATCCTAATATAGCTCAGTGGCTTCTATTAGCCCTGAGGATCTTTTACTAACAGTAAATCCACCACATGGGACAGCAGGCTTTACTTCCCCTCCGACGAAAGGCGTACGAAGGTTTCTTCGCCCTTGAAAATCCACGGGTTCCATCGGATTTTAACACGATCAACAGCCCCATACACCACCGAACCGTTACAACACCGAACCGTTACAACACCGAACCGTTACAACACCGAACCGTTACACCACCGAACCGTTACACCACCGAACCGTTACACCACCGAACCGTTACACCACCTAACCGTTACACCACCTAACCGTTGCACCACTGAACCCACCATCGTGAAGGTAGCCTTCATAGAGCGAATTGCGAGTAGGAATGCGATATCGATGTCGATGTTTTCGAAACATCGATGTTTCTCTAAAAATAATTATAAAAACATGGAAGGGTTTGAAGAAAGTATTATTAACATCGATGTTTTGATTTTGAACATCGATATTTGGCAACGTCGATGTTTCGTTGACGGTTGCGCACCATTATTTCCGTCCCGCGTCGTGGAGATAGCCTCAGTAAGGAGAACGGCGCGAAGCCCGGGTGGCGGTGGGGGCGGCGGTGGCGGCGTCCGCGTGGCGCGGCTCTACGATTACGCGCCGCTCCCGGGGGCAATCGCTCTTCATTTGTCGGCGCGGCGGTGGCGCCCCCCGCACGGCGGCGGTAATGGCTGCGGCGATAGCGCGCCGCGCCCCCGCCGCTCTGTTTGCGTCTGCCGCCGCCGGAGGTCGCGCTTCGTTGTCAGCGCTTCACTAATATTAGGCCAGGCCCCATCGCTCTGCTCTGCGCTGCTCAGGGACAATTAATATTTCGTTCCGATAAACGGATTGCAATTGTTTTATTGCTTTTCAGTTTGGGACAAAGTGTAAAATGTTTTGAAATTGCGTTTAACATTTCGTTTTTATGATCGGCTTCTCGAAAAAGGGCGTAAATATATAATAAACTGTGTTATTAATGATTTCAAATTTCATGGCTCATTTAAAAAAAAAAGTATTTCGTTTATAAAACAATACCAGTGTACGTATTGTAGGGCTCATATTTTTCCGTATAATTTATTTATTGACATCGTTGCTGTATTTTTAACAAATCAAGCATGTTTTCATTATTTCATGAAATTTGTGATTCAATATAACGTCAAAACGTGTTGCACTTTTTATTTCGTAATTTAGTATATTGCTAAATTCATAACACGTGGCATTTTTGATGAGATAATTCTTCGTTTTAAATTGAGCGTGTGGCCGCGTTCTCTACAGCTGTCCCGTGCCTGACAGCTCGAAAGCAATCCCAACGCGAGTGTGTTTAGGGGGCGTTGTCTCCGGGCGGAGGCGACTGCACCTTGCCTGGGCCGGTGGCGCTGTCGGCCCCCTCGCGCAGTGCCACTCAAAGGCGCCTGCGACGTCGCCGCCACCTGCTGTCGCCCGCCGCTTCCCACAGCCACCGCCTCTGACGCCCCTCAACTTCCGAGATGCGTGCGAGCGCGCTTTCGCCCTCCATCGGAGGAGCGCGCTCCCTCACTTCATGCCGCCGCCGCCACCCCCGCTGCTGCTGCCGCCGCCGGGACGTGCTTCTACCACGCGCGGAGCACGCCACTCGCCGCCCATCCGCCAGCCCCGCCCTCGATCGCCAGTTGGCTGTGCAAGCGCAAGGTCGTTAGTACTTCCCAGGCACACCTCCGAAGACTAGCAATGGCCCACTGATCTACATTCACCTCCACCCCTCCCCCACACTTCGCCCTCGGCACTAGAACTGCAGACGACGTCACGTTGCATTCGCAGGAGGAGGAAATTTCTTGCATTTTTGGTCAAGTCCATCATCTCTGAACGCCTCCCATTCCGAATACTGAACGACTCCATTTCGAGGCCACAGTTTCGGATGAATTACAAATGGCTTGGTTAATCTGTCGTTCTGTAGATATAGCTAAAATTATCGGAGTCATTGGTAGGCAGCGCAACGGGCGTCACTTGGCAACACAAAAGTATTCTAGTAGCCCGTTAGAGCACGTCCAAAGGCACGTCGACCTCGCTCAATGCAGTCAAATGTGTGCAGATCTGCAGGTGTTTTTCTCTCACAAGGTGACACATAAAAGTATACCACAATTTTTGGTCAAGAGTCTGATTAATTGCTCACTGAATTGTTGACGTCTATGATAAACCGACAGCCGAATCAAAACATTTCTTGAGTAAAGTGTGGCTATTGTGGTTTTTATATGCGTGTCCACGGGCAATAAAATATAATAACCAGAGTGAGATAAAAATGTTCTGTAGTTACCTTAGATTTGCTTCCAACCATTAATCAAAGAGGTTGGCAGTGGGGGTTTGCCAAACCGGTGGTTACAATCAAGGGATCACTTGAACCACACCAACTACGGCGAAGGGGTCATTAGCAAGGGAAATTTGACTGCTCTACCTTAACCCATAAGAGTAAGCCTGTTCGCCTCTAAATATCTACTTTCAGTACTCGTTTGCATTCATCTAACTAACACTTTAAATACTCAAGCCTTTCTTTGGAGTATGATTTTGTAATTTTTTATTTTGCGTATTATTTTGTATTACAATAGAATCCTGGTTCTGGGATCCATTTATAAGTTAACAAGTAGACTAACTTAAAAATTTCCTGTATATTATTAATGGAGTGAGATGACTGGATCGTTTTAGTTTCTTTTTCCATTTAAATAGATTCCGTTATACAACGTACTGAAAAACCATACGGAATAGCGACCACTCAATTTTAACTTGGCAATTGCACTTGGGCAACTTCGTGTGGTACAGGTGTTTCTGGTAAGTCAGGTTCTGACTCATTAGGAGATTTCAAGCACACAAACTACAGAATATTTTATGTTGCCGAAAAAACCTAGAAGTATCCCGACAATCCGCTTAAATACTTATCACTCCGTTACTTGCATTTGTTCACGTACATGTTTATTGGGGGCAAAAAAGGATCAATTTTCGACTCCTCTAACAGTCCTAGAAGTTTTTGAAACGTTCATCTCTGAGTCATGCTGTACACAGTCATGAAGTAAGTGACCATGGATCTTGCTGAGTTTCGCAGTTTACCGCAAGAAGCTGACGCGTTGGGGCGTCTTCGAAACGCCCGACGGCGGTCGGCAGCCGGTGGTGGCGGCGGCGGGCGGCGGTCGGGGGCGCGCGCGGGTCGGGGAGGCGGCGGATCGGGGGCGGCGGCGGTCGGGAACCGGTGGCGGTCGGGGCGGTCGGGGGCGGTCGGGGAGCGGTCGGGGGCGGCGGCGGGCGGCGGCGGCGGCGGTCCGGGGCGCGGCGGCGGTCGGGGGCGGCGGCAGCAGCAGCGGGGTGGCGGCGGCGGCTATGAAGTGAAGGGAAAGCGCGCTTCCTCCGATGGAGGGCGAAAGCGCGCTCGCACGCAGTCTCGGAAGTTGAGGGGCGTCAGAGGCGGTGGGGCTGTTAGGAAGGCGGCGCGGCGCACAGTCAGGTGGCGGCGACGGTTCGCAGGCGCTTTGAGTGGCATGCGGCGAGGGGGCCGACAGCGCCACAACCGCCAGGCCAAGGTGCAGTCCGCCTCCGCCCGGAGACATAACGCCCCTAAACACAATGCTAACTCGCGTTGGGGATTTGCTTTTCGAGCTGTCAGGGCACGGGACAGCTTGTAAAGAGAAACGCGGCCACACGCTGCAATTTAAAAACGAAGAATTATCTCATCAAAAATGCCACGTGTTATGAAAATTAGCAATATACTCAATTACGAAAAATAAAAAGTGCAACACGTTTTTGACGTTATATTGAATCAAAAATTTCATGAAATAATGAACCATGCTTGATTTGTTAAAAATACAGCAACGATGTCAATAAATAAAATTTATAGCGTGAAAAATTATGAGGCCCTACAATACGTATCACTGGTATTTGTTTTATCAACGACGAAATACGTTTTTTTTTTTAAATGAGGCATTGAAATTTTGGAAATCATTAATTTTAACACAGGGGTTTATTTATATATTTACGGCCTTTTTTCGAGAAGTCCGATCATAAAAACGAATGTTAAAAGCGCAATTTCAAAAAGCATTTTTACACTTTGTCCAAAAACTGAAAAAGCAATAAAACAATTGCAATCCATTTTAATCGGAACGAAAATATTAATTGTCCTGAGGCAGCGCAGAGCAGAGCGATGGGGCCTGGCCTAATATTTAGTTGAAGCGCTGACAACGAAGCGCGACGTTCCGGCGGCGGCAGACGCAAACAGAGCGCGGGGGGGCGCGGCGGGCGCTATCGCCGCAGCATTAGCGGCCGCCGTGCGGGGGGCGCACCGCCGCGCCACAAAATATGAAGAGGCGATTGCCCCGGAGCGGCGCCGTAATCGGTAGAGCCGGCACGCGTACGGCGCGAGCCACCGCCCGCCTCCCACCGCCACCCGGGCTTCGCGCCCGTTCTCCTTACTGAGGCTATCTCACGACGCGGGACGGAAATAATGGTGGGCGCCAACGCGTCAACGGAAACAGCGACGGTTTTGCCTAAATATCGATGTTCAAAATCAAAACATCGGATGTTAATATAACTTTCTTCAAAACCTTCCATGTTTTTATAATTATTTTGTAAGCGAAACATCGATGTTTTCGAAACACGACATCGGATATTCGCATTCCTACTCGCAATTCGCCTCGTGTATAAGGTGACATGCGTCCCGCCGTTCACCGCGGTTCCCCGCCCGGTTACCCCCCCCGGCCACCGGTTCAACACGAACCGTTACAACCACCTAACCGTTACAAAAACATTACAACAACCCACCCTACCGTTTGCACCACTTGAACCCACATCGTGAAGGTAGCTTCATAGGCGAATTGCGGAGTAGGAAATGCGATATCGATGTCGATGTTTTCGAAACATCGATGTTTCTCTAAAAATAATTATAAAAACATGGAAGGGTTTGACGAAAGTATTATAACATCGGATGTTTGATTTTGAACATCGATATTTGGCAAGTCGATGTTTTCGTTGACGGTTGGCGCACACATTATTTCGTCCGCGTTCGTGGGAGATAAGCCTCAGTAGGAGAAACGGCGCGAAAGCCCGGGTGGCGGTGGGGGGCGGTGGCGGCGTCCGCGGTGGGCGGCGGCTCTACGCATTACGCGCCCGCTCCGGGGCAAATCGCTCTTCATTTGTTGCGGCGCGGCGGTGGCGCCCGCCGCACGCGGCGGTAATGGCTGCGGAGATAGCGCGCCGCGCCCCCCGGCTTCTGTTCGTCTCGCCGCGCTGGAGGTCGCGCTTCGTTGTCAGCGCTTCAATAATATTAGGCCAGGCCCCCATCCGGCTCTGCTCTGCCGCTGCTCAGGGACTAATTAATATTTCGTTCCGATAAACGGATTGCAATTGTTTATTGCTTTTTCAGTTTGGGACAAAGTGTTAAAATGTTTTGAAATTGCGTTTAACCATTTCGTTTTTATGATCGGCTTCTCGAAAAAGGGCGTAAATATATAATAAACTGTGTTTTATTAATGATTTCAAATTTCATTGGCTATTAAAAAAAAAAGTATTTCGTTATAAAACAATACCATGTACGTATTGTAGGGCTCATATTTTTCCGTATCATTTATTTATTGACATCGTTGCTGTCTTTTTAAACAAATCAGCATGTTTTCATTATTTCGATGAAATCTTGTGATTCAATATAACGTCAAAACGTGTTGCACTTTTTATTTCGTAATTTAGTATATTGCCTAAATTCATACACGTGGCATTTTTGATGAGTAATTCTTCGTTTTTTAAATTGCGAGCGTGTGGCCGCGTTCTCTACAGCTGTCCCGTGCCTGACAGCTCGAAAGCAATCCCAACGCGAGTGTGTTTAGGGGGCGTTGTCTGGCGAGGCCGACTGCACCTTGCCCTGGGCCGGTGGCGCTGTCGGCCCCTCGCGCAGTGCCACTCAAAGGCGCCTGCGACGTCGCCGCCACCTCCTGTCGCCCGCCGCTCGCCACAGCCACCGCCTCTGACGCCCCTCAACTCCCGTGAGATGCGTGCGAGCGCGTTTTCGCCCTCCATCGGAGGAGCCGCGCTCCCTGCACTTCATGCCGCCGCCGCCACCCCGCTGCTGCTGCGCGCGCCCCCGACCGCCGCCGCCCCCGACCGCCGCCGCCGCCGCGCTGCCGCCCCCGACCGCCCCCGACCGCCCCCGACGCCCCGACCCGCCACCGTCCACGCCGCCGCCCGCGATGGCCGCCTCCCCGACGCGCCG
>BOPP01000085.1:4211418-4255447 GCA_017312745.1 Gryllus bimaculatus | reverse complement strand
GCCGCCCACCGCCGCCCACCGCCGCCTTCCCCCGCATCCGTCCCCCTGTCCCCACCGCCGCTATCACCGCCGCCGCCGCCGCTGCATATTGACACGGAGCTGATCGCCCCTCGCTGCCGAGTTCGGACCTTCTCATTGTCGCCGTTCACGCCTCGCCTCGATTAGTTCAAGACTCCAACAATTATTCTTAGTACTTTATTTAGGTGGCCGAGCGATGTTGCTGGCGTTTCCTTCAGAGTTTCTTTATTGCTATTGAATTTTCTCTCTTAAAAATATTACTTCTTTATTATATTTTGTATTTATTTGCAGCTTCTTGCGATTCTGTTTGTGAATTTTTTCTCTAATTAACATAGACGTGCCATCTTCA
Source organism: Gryllus bimaculatus (assembly GCA_017312745.1). Classification (NCBI taxonomy): domain Eukaryota; kingdom Metazoa; phylum Arthropoda; class Insecta; order Orthoptera; family Gryllidae; genus Gryllus; species Gryllus bimaculatus. The sequence goes on along the minus strand of BOPP01000085.1, from coordinate 4,255,080 downwards.
CATTTTTTTCTTATTCATTTTAACCACATTGACTCATTTTACTATTTCATTTCACGATTCCAATGTTATTGTTATTTCTGTATTCGGTTGGGAACACAACGTTGTTGATGTTTCAGTCTGAATTCTGAGAGCTTCTCTTGTACTTTGCTTTTATTTTTCCTGTCTAAGGAAGATTGCTTTGTCTTATTATTTTATGTTTTTATTTCTGTCTTGTGTTTCGGTTTTTCATTCTGACCTCTTCTTAAAACATACTCGTACAAGCACTCTTTATCATTAGTTTTTCTGTGGGTTCATGTCAACTTTCTGTCTTCTGCATTCACTACACTCATACGTACGTATACTCATGTTGTATGCTTGCAACTCATCGTTCTGTAATCGTAATGTTCTCTTTCAAATCGGCAAAAGTATTTCATGTGGCATACCAACTGAAAGAGCTGTAGCAAATTATTTTTTACGTTCTCTTTAATTATATAAATTCTGCATGAAATGACGAAATGTGCATTAAAATGTTTAGGAGCTATTCTTTTAACTTGACGCTGCGCTATATTAACGAGTCACGGCCGAACGAATAGCTCCGTACTCGGGCTCCCTTTCGACTACGCATCGCGTTGCGCCACCTCACCCCGCAGACGGTTGCGAATTCGTTACGATTATTGGGCACAGGAGCAGAATTTACGTCGCGCGAGGCCGTAATTCGTCGTGTGTACTCGGTGATTCAGAGCGCTGCAACTTACTGCTTGGTCGTTCGTGCCCTGGCGGCGGCGGCGGCGGCGGCTGGCGTCGCGACGATAACGCCCGTTCCCCCTTTCCCAGCGCACCCCTTTCCCACTCCCCCCACCGTCCGTCGGGGAACGAAATATATCTCGGAATAAACTGGCCGAGAACGTTCGCTCCGCCTTTTTTTCCCCAGCGCGATACAGCCCATACCGGGTTCTTTTAATCCGCAATGATGTATCGCTCTCCGTACAGAGAGCCTTTGTGGACGCGTGGAGCGAGGAGCGGAGGCGACCCCGGTAACCAGACAAGGAATTTTCAGTTTTCTATCAGGAAAGTGGTTCGAGTTGAATTCGGGCCAATCGCTTACAACCTCGCAGGAGTTATTTATCGTAGTCTCGCTGGGCTTCGGATCGAACTCCGCACAAGGTGTTCCTCAAGGGTGCTAAAAGGGACGTTCCGATGTGGAGAGAGCTACGCGTTTCCGAGCTCCCGCGGTCGTGACCACAGGTTTAACGTATTCAAGTACGAACAAGTTAACTTGTCACACTAATTCTATTGTAGCCAATGCCACGTTGGTTGGTGGAACTACTAGTTCTTGTTTCTTTTTATCATTTCATCTTTTAACTATTTAATGCAATTCATTATTTGATTGTACTATTACTTTTTTCTTAGTAATGGAATACTTTAATATAAGAGGATTACTTCCATATAACTGCATTACAATTTGAATTTACGTAATTTTATAAAGATTCATTTGCCGCTTCTCTCTTTAAACCAGTTACCTGAGGTGTACTCCCTTTCATTCTTCGTCTCTCTCTCTCTCGCTCTCGCTCTCTCGCTCTCGCTCTCTCGCTCTCGCTCTCGCGCTCTCTCTCGCTCTCTCTCTCGCGCTCTCTCTCTCTGTCTCTTTCTCGCACGCTTTCCTCTCGTACAAGTTTACACCCACTCACGCCCAAATAGGCCCATTCCCTCTAGCCAATTAATCGCCTGTCTTTTATGGCCGTTCCTCATTCTTCAGCGGCGGCGTGTCAGCATTCTGCCGCCCGCACCCCCTCACCCCCATGCGCGCTTCGCCCACCGTGGCGGCGGCGTTTTGCAGCATTGGTCTGATGACAGGGAGCGCTGGCCTGCGGGCGCGTCGGCCCGTTTCTCGGGCGACGCGAGTGGGCGCGAGGCGGCCCTTCGCGCGCCGAACGAAACCGCGCCGCCGCGGACAAGCAAGCTCTTGTGCGCGGGCGCGTCTTTTAATTCGGCCCGGGACAGCGCTCGCCGTGGGCTGCGGGCGGACGCGCGGGGAGGATGGAAGAGAGGGAGGAAGAACGAAAGTGGGGCAATCCTTGGAGAAAGAGGATTATGAAAGAGAGCAGGGGACTGGGAGGAAAAAGAAAAGGAAAGGAGGAAATAGAAGTAATAGAGTTGATAAAGTTACATATTTAGAAAGACCATAGATGGAGGTACCACAAATGGTAGACTAGCGGCGTCACTGTGTATTCCCATCGTCCCAAAACACAAGGCAATCAATTTCAACGTTGTTGGGTTTTTCCTTACCTCAAATTCTTATATTATGAATTTTATTTCGTCTATAGACATGGATATTCTACAGAAAACTCATAAACAAGTGTTTGAATTCCTAAATGGTAGATGTCGATTAAGCCTACACGCTTTTGGCCAAAGTGTATTCATGAATAGTGAATCGAATCTTCTTCTAAAGCCCGGCTTAACTGCCGTATGCCTGTAGGTCAGTCTAAGGGAGAGGCCGGTCTAAAGGAAACTGTGGTCGGTCTGTACCGAAGTTAACAAGCTATGTACAGCTAAGGTCTTACGGTCTTATAGAAAAAAAAATTGGAAGCAGAAGACGACCGAAAAAACGCAGTTCTACTGCCTGGTAGCGGCGGCGGCATCGAAATGTGAGTGTTGAGTGGCGGGCGGGTATCGGGGGCTGTGGTCGCGGCGGCGGCGAGGGCGAAGTGTGTATGTGTGCACTAATTACTGGTGGTTAATTACAACCCCGCGCGTCACCCGAGGGCGCTGCTACCGCTCTGTCCCTCTTTGCGCCGCCCCGCCCCACGGCCCCCGCTGCTCACACCCCACCGCTGCCATTGCCACTGCTCTCTCCGCTGCCATTGCTTGCGCCGGCGTTGCCGTCGCCACCGCCGTCGCCACCACACCACCACCATCACCACCACCGCCGCCGCCGCCGCCGTCACCACCACTGCCACCGCCGCCGCCATCTCCGCCGCTGCCACCGCCACCGCCGCCACCGCCACCGCCACCGCCACCGCCGCCACCGCCACCGCCACAGCCACTGCCGATGCCTCAACCGATGCCGCTACCACCACTGCCATTCCCCCTGCCACCGTCACCCGCCGCTTCATTAAAATCCCGGCTCGTAAATTCGCGTCGGATTTCGCTGGTGCGTCGGTTATTAGCGCTATCACACGCGGTTATCGGGAACGCATCTTCCGACGCGGGTGAGACGGCGAATGGCGGCAATAGTTGCCCGGCGTCGTTCTCGCCGTCGTTATTGCTCTTGCCGTCCTCTCGTTCCTCTCTGGCTCTCGTCCCTCTCCTCTCCTCTGCGTGCTCCATTGGACGTTCTTGCTTGGGCTTGTTTACTTCGACTCTTGTTTTGCGATTCGATTGATACTAGGTATCATTTATACAACAGAATAGAGAACAGGATATAAATATTAGTAAAAACTTACATTATTTCGTTTTATAAATTGTCGTAGCCTAATACACCGAACGAGAATTCATAAACTATTTGTTTCACCGCCTTTCGTTTATTTTCCTCTCATAATTTTTTGAGTCTCTTTCTGTTTCACAATAATAAATTACGCTGTTAAGCCTTTTATGTAAATACCAAATGACTTCTCTAACACTGACTCGATCTCTGAACCCTTACGGTTTTTGAACGCTCTAGTCCTCCATCTCTCCGAGCGTGTATTTAGTTTCCTGTAGTCCATCGCTTCCACCGCCTTCCCTTCCACCGCCGTTCGCTCTGTTGTCGCCATCGCCTCGGCCGAATCCGTGAGCCCTGAGCGAGAGTTCTCGTTTACGGCGCGGCGACTGCTTTTATAGGGGCGACCCGTCTGGAGCTGTAAAACCGCGAGAGGTTAAGTGGTATCATCTGTTTACGCAGAGATTTTAATCTCGTTGAAACAGATTTCCCGGCGATAGCGGAGGCGACCAAGTGGAAGTGGAAGCATTTTGTCTCCTAGCACGCTCCTCTCGAGTCCCTTAATGAGATTTCATCCATTTCTCATTTAGAGTTGATTGTTTTCGTTGAGGTAAATGCTTTCGTTTTTTACAGTACGATGAAATTGGGGAATATATTACTTCATTTAATGTTACGAATAATGTGCTGTTATCGGGAGGATCTTCTGTTTTGATATTGAAAACTATTTAGCTGAAATCTGTAATAGATTTTGTGATAAGATACCGTATTGTATCTAAACGTTCATTTGTGAATATTTCCAGTAGTTATACGAAATAATGAATCTTGAAATATTTGCTTTTATGTGCATAATTGTGTTCTCGCATTAATTAATCTAAATGTTGGTCATTATTCAAATTAGAGAAAGTCAAAATATTAAAATGCCCATGTCTCATTTTAAATAACAATTTATAAAAAAAATAAATATTTAAAACCTGAAAGCAGAAAATGAGTATGTGGAAGTGGTTCGCAAACTAGTCTGCTCTGCTATCCGCAGAATGTTCCACAGAATCTCACAGGTCGCCGGAAATTCCTCAAAAGGTGTTGCTGCGCTAGGTACTACCTATATGAGTTTGCCGAGTCGGCTCTTATCGCTGTGCCAACAACGATAAATGGGAGCATCGCGTGCCGGATTATCTTGGCGCCGGGATTCGCGCCGCCCCCGCCACCTCCGCTGCCACAACCGCCGCATACTGTCCGCGCCACTCCGGCCGCCGCCCCGCCATCCCCCCACCGCCCACCGCCGCCGCACCGCACCACCGCCCACTGTCGCACCGCCGCCGCCACCGCCCACCGCCCCCCGCCCACCGCACACCGTACACCGCACACCACCCACCGCTACCGCTGCAAACGCCTCTTTGTCACCTCTTCAGGAGTGATCCACCTGCTACCAGTTACTTCGGTTGTCATCACCTTTCGCTCCCCTAGAACTTTGTTGCTTTCGGATAAGATTGGTGGAGCTCTCAGTGCGATTGCCATAAAACTTCGGTTTCTTCGGCTTTTGGTTAATCATCTAGATCAATTTTTACGAAATTCAGAGATAAAAGTTTTTATTTTACCGCACGTACTAAGAAAGAAGCATGATAAATGAATGAGATGAAAGCTTGCGATGCGTCCAATGATTTAAGAAGAATTCTTGTGAAGCTAATGAGAAATTCTGTAGGAAAAAAAAAAATTATTAAACAACCAGTGTCCTGCCAACAATCCTGGATTGCGAGAACTTTGTAGTGACATTGATGTTTGCCGTAAGATCAAGTTTCAATTTCTATTATTGAAATTTAAAAGAAGAGGCTGCTATCTGTACTGTTTTTACATTAGCAGTAAAGAATATGCAATTGTATTTTATAAGAAGTCGTATGTTATTCGTGATAAGTGAAGTTATATTACGGCGAATTCTTGTTTGGAAAAAATAGGTATTAAAATCTGCATTCTATTTTTTGTATCCCTTAAAGTTTTAAAATCTTCTTGAGAGTATTAGCGAATGTATTGCAAATTCTCGAGAAGTTTCGTCGAATTACGCGACAAAAAGAGTAAGTATCTCGCTTAAAATATCTTCATAAATAAGTTTAGTCGATTTGTTTATTTATAACGAGATTGTAGAAGAACAGAGGGACCAAAGTACGCTAACTTATGCCGTTTACTCGACGGTCCCATCTGCGACTACGCTTGTAATTCAATTTACGAGAGACGGAAAGTTTCAAAAACAATTGACGCAGAGAAGAGAAACAGCCCCCGCCAGAGACCATATTACAGGCCCCTGCGGAGGGCAAGTGCAGCCGTGCTTTCGCTTTGACAAACAGGGTCTCGGAGGGAGGAGCCGGGGGCGGAGTGAAGAGTGGAAGAGTAGGGGGAGGGGAGGGGAAGAGAGAAGGCGTCAACAGAGGTGGAGGGCGCGTGATGCATCCCGGGAAATCGGATCAAGTTGTCGCCCACCTGCCTACTATCCTCTTAGCGTTGACAGCTGCCCTGCTTCAAGTTTAAGCGTGGCCCGGTCGTTCAGATGCTGTCTAATTCGGTCGAGAAGCCCTTTACGGTGAGCGATAGAAGCCAATCAACAACACGGCTTCTGTGCTCGGCTGAATGGAATTTTCGAGTCGAATGACGTGCCAGACGAAGTGTACCCTGCTTTTTAATGCAAGGGACGACCATCGGTTGGCTTCGGGACTTTCGTTTCGTCGAACAGACACGTTAATAATCTTTATGTACCGTGAGTGAATCGTGTGCAGCTTGTCCTCAATATTATTCTGTTTCATAGAAATAGAATTCACATCAAGTCTCACATAAAGTCTCACATCAAGTCTCACATCAAGTCTCACGACGCGCCCAACGAAGACCCTTCCCCCTCCTGCCTTGTTAGTATCTCCTGCAACGCGTAAATTGTGAGGTGACCCTGAGACTGTTACAATAACCTCTCTCGTACATAAAACCTCATGTGATATTAGCAAGATGTAGTTTTTATCGAGTGTAGTGCATTCAATATCTACTTCCTTCCAGTTACAATATCCTAATAAATTCATGTATTTATTAATGTTTAATTTTTTTAATTGCCACTTAACAACTTTACTTTGCAGAATATAAATCATTAAGAGCGTTTCGCTCCAGGGCTAAAATTGATGTGCAACCTTAAAGATGTTTGCTCCGTCATTCACTGTGTTGTCTCCTAAAGTAGCGACGGGCGCATCCAAATCTGTAGTAGTGTGTGTGGCTGCCCAGCTTCGCTGTACCGTTAACCCGCTCTCGTGCCACCGTGGAGTCCGCTGCTCGGCTCTCGTGGCACGTGACGTCATCCACCCACGCGAGCTCTACTGTCGCTGCCTCCACGAAGTTGCGTCATCGCAACTCTTAGTTCGCGCTGATGCAAAAGCGGCGGCGGCGGCGGCGGCAGTGGAGTCGACGCTGGCAGAAGCGCCGCGACGCCACCGACGGAACTGGCTGGCTGAGTTAGTAGTGACTCTGACCGGAAGGTCCTAGTTTCGAGTCCCTACGGAGGCAGATTTTCGACACTAATAGCTAGATTTCATTCAGCTACTGATTCAGCATTCTAGTGGTTGGGTAATCTGATCGGTAGTTTCCCCTGCTTGCTCCAGTAAATAACAGGCGAATGCCGGTCAGTATCCCAACAAATGCGACATGGACCGCGCGCGATCTTTCCTTCCTCTTTCCTGTTCTAATCTCTCCTCTTACGTACACTTCCACTTGCATGCATTAAACTACCATACATATCTGGAGATAAGAGGCTGGGACAGTGTCTGGCTTCGGTGATACCTGGAGAAGGAAGTTCACGTGTAAGTTGGCGCCGGATCTCACCAGGTAGCGAAGGCGGAACGCCGCCGACTCCTGACATTACAATGCACGACTAGTGGTGACTAATGGCCAGAGCAGTTGATGCGTCCAGAAACAACACTCAATCAATTAATCGATCGGTGGAATTGTTCGATTTCTTAGTCGTCGTCGCCTCCCAATCTTTACTTTTGTTGTCGTTGTCATTGGCTCGTGGGTCATAAACTTAATAATATGTATATTTTATTTTATTTCTTCTGTTATCTGTGAACAGTGCTGGTTGAGTTGCGTTCACGGTCATATCCGGGAAGTAGCAACCGTAGCGACACATTTATCGAATGATTTTCCTGCAAAATTTCTGGACGGCAGACTGTCGGTTTTATAGGAAAGTTTAAGAAAGGAAAACTCATCGAGGAGAACCATACGTTGTTGTAATATATCTGACGTAACCGTTATCTTACTTCTTGTAGCTTTTTATTTATAATCTTTGCCAAGTACTTCACTTTCGGAAACTTCTGCAGACGGAAGAACATTCTATGGAAGTTTAACAAAAAAGCTACGTGTTCATTTAAAAATGTTTGAACTATATTAATTTATTACCTCCCTGATTACACTTTTCACTTTATTTTTAACATATTTTAAGAACTTTTAAGATTGGACAAATTGGAAATTTTCGAAATCGTACGATTCCTTTTCCAGTGCAGTTTAATTCCCTCCCTTGCACTTGTAAGGGAATATTTACTAGCTGATTCGTGGTAACCACCAAAGTACGTGTCGATGTGGTAAGTGGACTCCAAAGTGTTAATATATGTAGATCACGGCCTTGAACATTTTCGCAACTTCAGCCCACGCGTGAACGGTATGTAGGACGACGCAACGAGGTAGGAGTTATTGCTGTAGAATGGTTGTTTGCTCGTTATAATTGCAGTTTATGTTCCTGGTCAGCGAGCAGCAATTAACAGCAGTAATATTCCAGCAATTTTGACGTATATTTGCTCAGCAATGCCTCTCTGTACCCAGTTTTATATACTCATTTGCATTGATATTTTGACTCTGGAAAACTGCAATTTTGTAGGTGTAAAAATTCTACATTTCTTTATTCGTTACAAAAATTACGGCAGTTTCTTTTCAGTATTGGTCTAATTCCCAACATATTATTTACGTGAGTACTGCTTGTGTTGCGTTCCTTCTCGATATTTTTGAAAGCGTTCTCACCTTTCGAAATCTTCTACCGAAGTAAACCGGTCTTATCAGATAGCCATTGACTGTGATCTCACAAACTATTGCATGATTTCCTCTCACTTCATTTGCTCTCTGTGAACGGATTTTTACGTGAAGACTTTTGTTCAAGAACCAAACTGAAAAAATCCATTTTTTTAGAGAAAGATGAACTAAATAGTGGCACGAAGAAACAATTGAATAATTTTGAAATTCTATTTCTGTAAAGTTTTGAATATTCTGCTTTTTAAAAAAAATCATTAAAAATAATATACTCAAAATAAAAATATTAGTTAAGATGTTGTCTCTAAAATATGGTTCCTCGCTATGTCTAATAAAAAAAGCAAATTACGCTTCAGGCCAAAAAAAATAAATTCTAAATCGCAGCACATTCCCCAGCTTGCAAGAATTTATCTTTTCCTCTCATGCACGCTAAAATATTTCTCTGACTCTCATTTCGGCATTGCACATTTTTCGCCGGAACTGAATATATGTTGGTCATTCAATGCTTGAAGCACATTTTTCAAATTCACGTTAAAAATTCAAGGTTTCTGCTTATTATTAATAGCCTTGCAGGTATGTCATGAATTGAGAGGTTTGAATCGTGGAGCCTCTAGCAGAGCGCGAGTCACTGAGCCATAGCCCAGCGCGAAGGGTTCCAGGAAGACCCTTAATTTACGAAGCCGGCTCCGCGTGTGGCGGTTCGCGGAAGCGGGGCGCCGCGTTTTGCTGTGTGGAGGCGGCGCGGCTGCGTCGGCGGGGGCCGTGGCAGCGGCGGTGGCGAAGCGTATCGAGGCGGCCTTGACCCACAGGCGACCTCCCCGGCGGGGGAGGGGGAGGGGAAGGCGCAAGTCTTCGCGCGAGCGCGGCGGCCGCAGGCGCAGTCGGCGTTTGCGCAAGCGGGAAAGGCCTGCTGGCCGGGCGCGGCGCAACTGGTGAACGGGGCAGCGGCGGCGGGTCACTGCGGGTCGGGGCGGTGGCCTAGCTAGACTGCATGCCGCCCAGGCTGTGCTTGAAAATATACAATTCGTTGTAAAAAAAAATGTAAAAGGCGTGTCGTTGATGGAGCTGAAGGGTGCCATGGTGATGACGTAGACGATGGCGATGGTGATGGCAACGGCTGATGTGGCAGCAGTATTAGTTGCGTTTAGAGTTAGTAGTTAGTTTCTAGGATGTAATGCACCCCAAGGTATTCGTAAAACAAAGTGAGCAGATGGGGTTAACCCTGATCTCTGTGTCACCAACAAGCCGTTAAATATTCTCAATCTGATGGGTACACTGTGTGGAAAACGGTAATGCACACAAGTACTTTGCGATCCTGAAAATTGTTGTTTTACCCATTCCTGGCGGTAGCCTCCTTTTCCCTTAGCTGCTCTGGCAGTTGCCTCTCACGTACGCTCAGGCGACTGCCGACTGCCATCTGTTTCTTGTCGCGGCCTTCTCTTCGGGAGGGGAGAGTCGTAAAGTGAACGAACTTACTGGTGAGTCTCTCTTGCAGGAACCGTTAGAAGAGGATTGAGCAAAAATGTACAGTGGCTTGACATGTCAAGTTTTTTCCGACTTGTTGACATTCATAAAGTGTAAAATATGGCTGATTTAGCTGCAAGGCTCTCTTTTGAAATACTTTGCGTTCACAATTAATTTCACAATAAGAACATATGCATTTAATTAATTATGAACATAATTACTGAATTAATCAAGAACCAAAAAATACGACAGAATGAAAACCGGGGTGTTAGTCATTTTCAAAAGACCTCCAAAACACCAACCCGTCGTAACTATGCCTGTGCTTAATTGATGTAAACTTATAAATCGATTTCGTCTGAATAGTGTATTTTTTTAGCCACCGCGTTTTAGAATTTCAAATTAAGATTATTTTTTGTATTATTTTTCCTTAGGTACAGGAATACATTGAACGTAGAGTATTCTTTATTTAATGATGTGATTTTTCACCAGAAATGTTACACATCGAAATGTTAATTAGCACTACGTAGCCAGAGATAAAGATTATTCTGTATATCTTGGTAATTCAACACCTCCAGTTAAGTATTGATTTAATTGAGTTGTGGATGTGGTTCTGGGTGGAGATCACATCGCTGTTGCTGTTGATGTTAGCCTTATTTCGGGCGGAGCGAGTATTATTAATGGCGGAGTTAAAAAGTCACTTGCAAGCCAATTACTAAAATTACAGCAGCACACTTTCTTAGAGCGTCATAATTAAATCATTAATATTTATGTTTCCTATGGAATGTCTTGTTCATTTAATATTTTAATGAAGTTGATACTAGAGAAATCCATCGTTCTTGAAATGGTAGCGTTTGCCATTTAACCAGTTCGGTTTAACTTTCATTTATATTTCTTTGAAAAAACACCGAGTTCTCTAAATACTGACTGTGTTTCAGAAGTGCAAGTTTCAAGTTTTGAGGGGAGCGAAAATCAACATAGTAAATTGTCTGCGAATTGAGATAATAATGTTTGTTATTCAGGCAAGACTATGTTTTCCAGTTCGAGAGAGAAAAATGGTGATAAATGAATGAAATAAGTATTTTTGACAATTTTTGCTGCATTCAGTTTGCTCATAACTTGAAGTGAGCAGTTGTACACAATGGCACTACGTGTCTTCGAGGATGATTTCGAGGTGAAAATCATTAGGGAAGAAATTGAAACTGACATTTATTTCTTTAGCGAGGTAAATGCGATTAGTGAATAGGGTACACAATATTCGACCCAAAATGATCTCGTTCCGTTGTTTTACCTTTCGGATTTAAAAAAAATTATGCGAGAGCCAAAGCAATCGCGTGTGTTTTTTGCAGAGTTCGACGACTGCTTCAACTCCAGGGTGTAGAACACGTGAACATATTCACTCATTCGAATGGAACGCCATTCTTCTTTGAGATCCTTTTCCTCTCTTTAGCAAGATTTTTCTGTGTAACGTGTCCACCCTTCCATTTTCTCTTTTGCAGCTATACTTGGTCATGCTGAAGTTCATTAAATGCACGACTCGAAATTTACAGCACGCTGGATTTTGAGTTGTCCAGATGAAAATATTATCCAACGACGCGAGAATGCTTTTCGATGCGAACTCGCGCTTTGAAGATCAAAGATCGTCTCCCTTCTGCCATGCTTATTTGAAACGCTGTCTCCTTTGTACAAATTTCCTGAAATGAGCATACTGACGACCTATTCTTCTCCTTTTTTTCGAGGGTAGGGGAGGAAGACGAACGAAGGTTGAGAGAGAGCCTGGGAAGTCATTCCGCATAATAAGCCACGCGCAAATATTTAGTCGCTGACATTCCGGACCTTTTTAGAAGACGAGGGAATTTGAGAAGGATGGCAGATGTGAAGTGACTGAAATACAGTGAGGTTTGGTGATACTGCCACCCATACTCCTTTAGAACTGTAAAAATGAAAGCTGCGTTTGAGAAGCTACAAACGGCATTCAAGCTATAGAAATGTAGTTTAATTTAAATCTTGATAAGTTTTGGAGCGTTTTTTACATGTTTATTTCTGTTAAGAATGGAATAACGTGATATTGGCTAGGCACATAAAATAGAATTTTTATTTTGAAAATAAAATTAATTTATTTCAATATTTTTTTGCGAACAAAGTCTTTTTAACGTGGCACACAAATAAAAATATATACAAGATTTCGAAAAGTAAAATTTCTCCACTAAGAGAAAACTGAAAAACGTGGACAATAGTCCTAGAAGAATACAGACAACAGGAAGGAGCATGATTTAGCAATATGTGAACGGTGGTTTAACGTTTGGCGGCATTTCCGGCGAAAGTTATCAGGAAGTCCGGTAATCTAAAATTCTAAATGGCTCACAGTTTTGATTATGTTCGACCTTCGTGTATTTCAACTCGGGAGATAGAGAAGGACGGATCGCCTCCTAGGCGACAGTTAGAATAAAATTTGTGAATTGATTTCTTTTGTAATTAAAGTGAGAAAAATCAATCAGATTTACAAAATCTTATTTCTAATATCTTATTTTCTATATTGTAGCATTTGTTTACGGTTTAAAATACTATACCTATAATTAATTCCCACAAACATTGAAGAGTACGGAAATTGTGTTTGTGTTTCAGTTGCCATAATACTGCATTCAGAGAATTCATTGTTCCGAAAAGCAAACATTTTAGTGAAAGTTGCAGGATGTTTCTATCGACCTTGGCCCACTGGTTATTCATTCTTTTCAAGTGGTAGTTAATGACTCATTTTGGATATATTTCTGAGATGTTCGAATTGTTTCCTTTGTGGTGATAATATATACCTTCATTGTCTTCAGGAATGTTTTCACGCTAGTCACCTTGAACCACTTTCTTGAACATACGACGAAATACGCGTGACCAAGTGCACAATTGCAAAAGGAAACTTAATTTTCGTATTATTCAAGTGTATGGATAAATGCAATTTTTATGTAATTTTTTAATTGTATGAATAAAAAACCAGTATAAAGCAAAACGTCTGTGGTTAATATGTCATTCACTGAATGGTGTGACCTGATTTTCTGAAATAATTATTCAAGAACACAAAATGAGAGCAAGTGAGACTTTGTGGTACAGTAAAACCCAAACAGAAACAACTGCGTGGCAGACATCGCAAGCAGAAAACAAAAAAAGAATCAACAACTGAGGGTATCAAACACGATAACCTAGCGCCCCAGGCGTCAAGTGTTAGAAATAGCAATTACTCTCGCATTTGTCCACGCCAACCCGCTTGGTTAGTTATCATATTTTCCGAGCGCTAAACTGTACCGTCCGTTCCGAGTCAGTAGATGCAGATGCGAAGACTGTAGGGTACACTTCAGTGGAAACTGTTCTGTAATTTCCTCTTGACATTGGGTGTCAAAATAATCGCTTTAACTGCACCAACTATGTAGAGGACGTGCTGTATATGCCAGTGGCGAGTGAGAGTCTTCCCCAGCTGGCCGGAAGGAAGTGGACTGGGCGCAACGCGTTTTGCGGGTATTCACCTACGCTGACCTTGCACTGACCCCGACGCTCCTGAAGCCCTCGTTGTGACCATCTTGTGACTATAAAGTGGCTTCCATCGTTTACAAACATCCTGCCAGGTGTCGTTTCGACAAACAAAGATTTGGTTTTGACCCCGTTGTTTACAGACGAAGTATAGTTATTTACCGCCTGTGCTGCCAACCTAGCTGTGCTTGTCATGATGTTATTGTTTGAGGGAAATGATTTCGCCTTTTGAGTGACAATAAATCAACAATAATATTTTACTCACGAAGATAATTTAATTCGTCAAAATCCAGGTTGTCACTGGGAAATCAGTGAAAGAACAAAGTAGGTGATAAGTATTTATTGTTACTTATAGTTAAAATGTTAAGATTATTTTAAAATTAAAAAAGAGTAATTTATAACATATTATTTTTAAATATTTATTCATTTTTTGACATTTAAGGGTAATTTAATATTTATTGTACGTTCATTTCAATATTCGAATACAGCTGTACCCTCCTACACCTGTTTCTTCGCGAACACAGTTTCATTACCAATGACTGTCATGTTTTTGGGCGTCTCGTACGACGGTTCGCCGCAATCAGACTGCATGGAGTCGCGTCGAGTCGCGTCGAGTCGCGTCGAGTCGCGTCGAGTCGCGTCGAGTCGCGTCGAGTCGCGTCGAGTCCGCGACCCCGGTGTGACCGCCCGCGACGCCGGCGCGGCCGCGTGGAGGCGCGCGGGTCGGCCTTGCGAGGCGGTGCGTGCGAACGCGCAAATAAACACGCACGTGCGTGCTGCGAGCGCGGGACGGAGCAGGCGGGTGCGGCCGGCCTCCGCTCGCCCACCCACTCCCCTGCCATGCCGGCCGGCCCCGCCGCTCCGCTCCGCTCCGCGTCGTCGCCTCACGGGTTAGCGGAGCGCGCCCGCGAACACACGCGAGCGCCAGCGCGCGAGTCTGTGATGTAGGCGCGGCACGTGGGACGTAGTGGAGTGGCAACTGGTCATCGTTGGATAAGAAGTGTGGATCTCCATATCGCGCAAAGATTGCGATATTCAATGCATTATAAATCATATGCGCCGCCCTTGACAACCCCCTGAACAATTAGGAGTCGCTTCTGCATTGCGAAGGGGTCTTCAGTCAGTCGGAGAAGTCAGCCGGGGATGGCACGTATCCAGAAGGCAACGATGTTCCTTCTGCGGTATCGTTGTCCTGGAGGACTTGGAGTTTGAATACAGTCGGTGGTGGAGGATTTTCGAGCTGGGTCGAATTAAACCAGTATCTAGAAGGGAATTCTAACGAGTGGCTGCTCTATCCTTAAGCGAAATATAGTTCTGCTGCACGCGGAATGTTGCGTACATGGTTGTGTCAGAGTTTAAGAAAGATGGATGGTGTACATTCATTTGGACTTGGCCTCGATCGTGTCCGGAATTATGTTGTATCATGTGCTGTGGATGTTGTAAGTAACATTTATTGGAAACTGTTTTGAAATTTATAATTATGAACTCTCTCGTCTTAGCGAGAAATAGGTCCTCAATGTTTCACGAATTGGAGATTCTCGGGCGGAGATTCCAAACTTCATTTGTTACTTCATATTTTTTTACAACAAAACTTTCTTCTGCAATAACATTTTTTTCTGAGTACGCAACAACTTCTTCCTAATAACCGCAACAGCATCAGTGAGACGTGAACTGGTAATTACTAGCAGTGACGTCACACTCTACCATGAAAGCAGGCGTGTTGTTTTCGCGTGTCCTCAGTCACGGTCGTGGGTTTGTCCCACGACACGCCTCTGGCTCACACGGTAGAAGCCCGTGTTCCTGCTTACGATTTCGGAGTCTAAACCATATCCACTGCTTCTTGCCACTTCCTTGCCTCTCCCGTTTATTCATCACGTATTCCAGACGCTTGGCTTCTCCACATTAGCGAACTTGCTTTTCCTTTCTGTCTTTCCCATTGGCCCACAGCCTTCTCACGCCCACACGTCTGATTCCTAATGTGTCATGTCTGCGAACCTGCCCTACTTCATACAGCTTCAACTTTTCGCTATTCATTAATCTCCCTCACCCATTCCACCAGCCAACGATCTCTTTAACTTGTCAAATCACAAGCTCGCACTTTGCTTTCTATTTCTCGTACTGCTCAATACCTACTCGTATCCAGCCTATTCGACCCTAATCCTCCATCCTGACTGAGGATTTTGTGAGTTTTTTTCAATTTTTAAGGCTTATGCCGGGATGATGGCTTATTTTGCATGTCATAAATGGAAACTTAACTACAGTGTTTCCTCTTTCACTCTCTCAAAACACAGGGTAGGATGCCATCAGGTTACGCCTTCTAAGGTAGGGAGAAGGAAAACGATATTACCTTAGATGTAGGGACTAAGAAAACTGAACGATGGGTGACATCGAGCGATTCCTCAGTAATCGAATCAATTGGAGATATGAAAGCCAAGGTTGGGAGGACGGCTGTAAATATACAGCTTGCGCACCCCCTCTTAAATGTTGCAACTCTTTAAAATGTATGTTCTAGAGGTTAGGCGAAGGAGCAAGCCATATAGCCTGACTCTCGTCACTAATAAAGACATCAATATTATTATTATTATTATTATTATTATTATTATTATTATTATTATTATTATTATTATTATTATTTTCAATCCCCTTTCTGCCATTCTACCTTGTTTTCCGTCTCTCCTCGTCCCCACCGTCTCCCACCCACGTGTCCTCTCCCCGACGCCCCGCATCCGCCCTCGCGCCGCTTGATGTGGGCTCCGGTTTCGCCAACCTCCGCCCGTTGCGCCCGGGGCGACGCGGGCCGCCCGGCGTTGCGCGAGCGCGCTGCGCGGGTGTGTCTCACGCCGCCACGCGTGGCCGTGTATCACGTCCTCGCCGATCCCGTTGCCGACCTCACCGGCGCCAGCTTGCGTTCTGCGAGGGCGTAAATACGCGCCTCTCTGTGGGCGAAATGCGGCTAAGAGGTGCGATGGGGCGATGCGGTGGCGCTCCGAATGGTCGTGGGACGTGTAAGTGGTACGATGGAGAGGAGAGAAAGGAAGACGAAAGAGAAAGAGAGAGGGAGAGAGAGGTTAATAAAACGAATGAGGTAATAATGACTAATGAATAGGTATAAGTACATGAGTACGTGAGCCAACGAATAGAGAGGAATTAGATTGGATGATCGAGTAGAGTGTTCAAGGGATGAAACTGCGTTAAAATACACATTCAGAGAAGAAATGGGGGAGGAATAGTCAATATAAAGATAAGTTAATGGATATTCCTTGCATATCCAAGAGGCCGTTGGAAGACAAAGGAGGTTGGTGGGAAACTCAATTGAAATAATGAATTGACGCCGACATTTCAGGGGAGCAGGTAGACGCCGAGACAGAGATCGAGTTGCAAAGTAGATAAGCGGGCGACCGAATGTAGAGGAGTGCTTTAGAACGAGCAGTCGGACCAAATGGACGGACGGACATCGTCTATGGACGGACGGACAGATGGAGACGGAGCAGTTGGACGGCCGCTTCGGGTGTCGTCCAATCTCTGCCCGTTGGGATCTCGGCTGCCGTGTGTACCGTGCATCGAATTAATAGCTGACTTCGTAATGGGCTGCGGATGGGAAATGACTGCTGGCATTCCGGCGCGCCATTAATTCAGTTCATTTGCTCTGGACGGGCAGGTTCGACCCTCCGGCGCAGTCGTTAGTGTCAGTGCGGCGTGAAATTCCTGGGATTTGGATCATAGTTTCGTGGTTGGTGAATCACTTATGACTGTTTTTAGGCATAATTTACAGTACGCACATCCATCACGCATGTTAGCAAGAACGTGACATAAATCAGCAATGATATAATAGATTCTTTGATAGTAAAGAGGTGACATGTTTTCGTGTTCTATTTAACAATACATGTGTGTGAATCGCTCGATTGCACACATCGTTCAGTTTTCTTAGACTGCACATCCAAGTCAATTCAGTTTCTCTTTACCTACCTTAGAAGGCGTCGTCTGATTGCATTCTACCCTGTGCTTTAGGAGAGTGAAAGAGGAAACAATGTAGTAAATTTCCATACGTGAGTAAATAGATCGCGCCTATTGACAGAACACTAAGAACAGAGGCTATTGTGCCAGAATTATTTGAACAGTGTACGTTGTGTAACTAAAATATAATTAATTTAATTCTGCATATTTTTAGAGAAAACAATTTTCATCATGCCCTTCTTCCTTAGAGATCATAAGATACATAGAAAGCAGTTCTAATAAACTAAGAATATGGAAGATAGTTTAATTCGCATATAACAAGCTTTTCATTCATGAGTGAAATGATTCCAACTGCATCTGTCCAATACAGTTCAACAATAATATTATCGCGAAAAGGAACATTATTCAAGAGCGATCTGGGAAATACTGATACCTACCCGAGCTATTCCTTTTTGGGGAGGCAGGTAAAAGGCTTAGGAAAAGCCGGTCCCGGGATGCAGTCGGGTCACCTCCTATTACTGCGCGCCGCTGAGCCCGGGGGCGCGGGCGGCTCGAGCCGAGCCGCGTGGGTGCGTTCCTTCGCCGCGCAGCGCCGCTCCGACCGCGAGAGCAAGGCAAACACGCGCGCCTGGAGGTGATGGGCTGCGGTTATTCGGGGTAAATATTGAACGTGGTTCGGGCCCGACGCCAGGCGGCGGCGGCAGAGCGCCACAGCACGGCGAAGGTAGGAGTGAGTCGGACGTGATGGGATAAAGGCAGGGAGGGAGGTAGAAGAGAGTGGCATGGATGATAGAGGTGAACGCCGTAGCCGTGTTGGTGGTGTGCTTGGGGGAGGCTATAGGCAGAACTGTCGAGCTGGGAGTTGGAATTAAACGGGAAACAAGAAGCGGAAATTGTAGAAACGTACGTTAGGACGAGGTTGTATGTATGTAATATTTTATGAGGGAAACTAAAGAGACCGTGATGAGGTTAAGTGAAGGTAAGAGCGCTGTGCTTTCTGCGTTCTGTGCGCGAATAAACTGGCGTAGCCGTAGTTTTCTCTGCTGGCCTACTTGATCTGCACTTTGGCTCTGTTCTCTGCTCTTGTCAGTTTTGTATTCGTACAACCCCGAAAACAATATTCCACATTAACATGGCCGGTGAATGAAGTATTAATGGTGGCTCCATTTAACCAAAAACCACCGAATCATACGTTTATTCTCGCTGTTCCTCACATCCTCGTGTGAACATGCATAAGGATACGACAGTTGACTGGCGTTAGCTGTGCGATCGCTTGGGGGGTATTGATTGGTTAGTGATTCCGGGCGCGTCAACTGCCTTAGTCACTAGTCCTGTATGTGTAGTGCATTTTTAGGGAGGTGGCGGTGTCCTTTCTCCGCTGAATATTGACATCCGGCGCAGACGTACCGTCGGCCAGCAACGTTTTCCCCAACTAGGTAGGTAACTCTCACCAGCGAGGCGAATGCGCGCGGTCCGTGGCCCGTTTGTTAAGGTGCTGCTCCGGCATTTGCCTGGTGTTGATTGGAGAAACGACGGAAAAGTACCGATAAGAACAGCCGGCCGCTAGAATTATCCTCTTGACAGCGACTGAATTCGACCTAGGTGTGTAGCTAGCGTCGAAAATCCTGCCTTCTTCAGGGCTGATACCTAGGACCTCTCTCTGCATTGACATCAGTTGAAGCCCTGAGCCCCATGCCCCGGTGTGGAGGTATTGCGAGTGCCAACTGATGGCGGGGGTGCGGGAGAGTTCCCCGGGGGCTCCTTGCGTCTCTACCGCGGTCAAAAGGCCCGAGTGGACGCTTCAAAGAGCTTCGGTTTGCTCCGGGGGTCGCCAAGGGCTGCACTGGGCGAACCTGCGACGGCGGTGTCAGGGGAGGTCCGTGTTTGTTGAGAAGACCACGGGGAGCGTTTCGCTTATTAGAAGTCAGTTCATTTTTCGAGCAATTGCTATTTCGGAGAGTGGGAGGGTATTTTGTTGTAATTTTGTAATGTTGGGCGTTTCAAGTATCTTGGACGGACATCCTTATGAAGATTTAATTTTGTTTTGCAGTTTTTGTAATTCTGAAGAAGAATTATTTAATACAGATGTCTTTTTACGTATACGATCAGTTAACTAAGGTTTCTTTACGACGTGTCCAATGCTTGCTTAAGTGAAGAGATGCAGGTGTTGAGCTATGTCTCAATAGAATTGCAATATCATTCAGACGTTGCTTGCTTACCATCCATATTTGCATCAACGGATCACGTCACTAATTCAGTAATTTATTATTTAGTGTTCATTTTGAAATGTATTTTTCTTTTTTTTTTTCTTTTTATCGTTTTCTAATCTTGTTTTTTAAATAAACGGTATCCATTTACTATCAGCCAACTATCAGAAAACGTCTCTTTCAGACGATAATTTATTTTATATGCCATATTCATTTCATTTTAATACTAATGGTTCGAAAACACACCTTACTTCACTAGACCCCTCTATAATAATTCATCTTCATTTCGTCTCAATGGGTGATTATCAAGTCAATATCCTTGTGTCGTAGTCGCCACTATAACCACGAGAGGTTTGACGTATAACCTCGTCTCGAGGCGTTCGTGAGTCCAGCATTATCCGCACATCTACCTCTGCACGCTCGGAGAATTAATTGAACCGCTTCGCAGGCAGCCTGACTGGCGGGCGAGCGCGAATCCTCAGGCGCGCCGGCGGAGGCGCTCTCTCCGCCCGCGCGGACCTTGGGGCAGCACGTCGCCGCCCGTATGCTGACTCACGACGCGGGCGGGCGGCGGCGGCGGACGGCGGCGGCGGCGGCAGGCGGCGGGCGGCGGGGCGGCGGGCGGCGGCGGCGGGGCGGCGGGCGGCGGGCGGCGGGCGGGGGCGGCGGCGGCGGCGGCGGGCGGCGGGCGGCGGGCGGCGGGCGGCGGGGCGGCGGGCGGCGGGCGGCGGCGGCGGGCGGCGGGCGCGGGCGGCGGGCGGCGGGCGGCGCGGCGGCGGGCGGCGGTGCGGCGGCGGGGCGGGCGGCGTGCGGCGGGCGGCGGGCGGGGCGGGGGGGCCGGGGGCGGGGGGCGGGGCGGGCGGCGGGCGGCGGGCGGCGGGCGGCGCGCGCGGCGGGCAGGCGGGCGGCGGGCGGCGGGCGGCGGGCGGCGGGCGGCGGGCGGCGGGCGGCGGGCGGCGGGGCGGCGGGCGGCGGGCGGGCGGGCGGCGGGGCGGCGCGGCGCGGAGCGGCGGGCGGCGGGCGGCGGGCGGCGGGGGCGGCGGGCGGGCGGTGGCGGGCGGCGGGCGGCGGGGCGGCGGGCGGGCGGCGGCGGGCGCGGGCGCGGGCGGCGCGCGGCGGCGGGCGGCGGGCGGCGGCGGCGGCGCGGCGGGGCGGCGGGCGGCGGGCGGCGGGCGGCGGCGCGGCGCGCGGCGGGGCGCGGGCGGCGGCGGCGGCGGCGCGGCGGCGGGCGGCGGGCGGGCGGGCGGCGGCGCGGCGGCGGGCGGGGCGGCAGGCGCGCGCGGCGGCGGGCAAGCAGCGGTGGAGTCGGGCGCCGCCGGGGGTTCAGCACGCGCGCTTGCGACTCCCCAGCCTACGGGTTGACTTCACGCACGGGAACGCTCGTCCACCCGCGCTGCGCCCCGCCGCGGGCCACTGGCTGTGAGGGCTCAGCGGAGACATCGTTGCCTCTACGAAGACGTTGATCTCGCGTCTCGGTTGTGACAGTTTTTCATACTAACTACACAGTTTGTTCGATGGATTAGTGATTCCGTGCGTGTCGACGAATAAAGTCACTGGTCCCGTAACCGTAGTGCATGTTTCCCCTCGGGATGTGGCGGCGATCTTACCTCGCTGGACAATGAAATCCAGCTCTGGTCTACCGTCGGCTAGCGGGGGTGTCCTCAACCACGTATATCCCAGCAGCGAGGGCACCACCAAAGCTGTGACAAGATCGTAGTTCCCTATAAGTCCCTTAGTGCAGTGCATGTTTATATAAGTGTATGTGTGTGTGTGTGTGTGTGTGTGTGTGAGTGAGTGGTCAGGATAGGGCGAGGAAGAGAAAGGTAGGATCGCGCGCGGTCTGTGCCTCGATTGTTAGGGTACTGCCCCGGAATTCGCCCAGTGTTGAAAGGAGAAATGACGGAAAACTACCTATCAGCGCAGCCGACCGCTAGCATTCTCCATCAGAAAGTGACTGAAATCGCCCTAGTTAAGTAGCTAGTGTCGAAAATCCTGCCACCGCCGAGATGCGAACCTAGGTCCTCTCAGTCAAAGGCACTGCTGATGAGCCACCTGTCCCGGTAGCTGGCCCGAATTCAACCACTGTCTACACGAGAATTTTAGCGGGTTACTCTGACCGTTTCTGCGATCAATGCAAGGCATCTTCCGGAGCAGTACGTTACAAACCGGGCCCCGTTACGCCCACGAACAGTCTTTCTTCCTCATTAACCCCTTTTCCCCTTCAATTCTTACACGCGGACACACTACGTGCATTAGATTACCACAGGTTAGGAGACCAGTTGGGAGCTTAGATCATCTCCGTTGGGGCGTTGAACGGCCGGTGAAGATACGTGGTGGAAGATGCCCCCAAGTCGACGTGTAGGTCCTATGGAGGACGAACTACACCACCTCCCTACACATAACATGCAGTTACAGGTTTAATGATCAAAGTAGTTGATGCGACAGGAATCTGTACTCACTCCTTTCCACCCCGCCCCGTTCCGCCTCGCCCCGTCCCCTCCTATCCCCTCCAGTCACCTCCCCTCCTCAACCCTCCCGTCCCGACCCGTCGCGTCCCATCCGCTGGGCGCCAGCATGACGTGTTCCTATCCCCTCCGCGCCGAGATGCTCCTTGCAGGCTTTCCCTAAAATTTATGACGTCATCCATTCTCTTCGGAAGCTGCGGGTCTCTTTGGGATTCCCCAAACAGGGTTTATGGGTTTACGGAATTTCTTGAATTTGTGAAGCAACGGATCGCGATCATAGCCATTGGATACGGCAGATGAGGAGGTACAAGGCTCAAAATAAATGTGGTACGTAAAATTATAGTTCCTTCGCAAATTTGTACGTTCACTGCTGAAATAACTGTGATTTGCTGGTGAATATTCAATGAATTTCGCAGTCACGATTTCCTTGCGACCCCATCTATAAGAGATATTTGATGGAGTTGTCTTTATTACATGTTATTTGCTAAATGGTTACTTGGTCACGATTTGCTGTAATCCCATCATTTTCTCGATTACGACCCAAAATTATCTGATTTTGTCTAATACTTTTCTTACGAGAAAACGCCTATATATATATATATATATATATATATATATATATATATATATATATATATATATATATATATATGAGAATTTGTGCACCCTCGAACGGTAAAGCAATCGGAAGCACTGTCAATCGTCTGGGAATGTGCAGGTCAAATTTCGCATCACTTTTGTGCGTCTGCGCATGCGCATGCAAGATCGAAATTACAGTCGATTGCTGTCTGCTATGGCATGCAAGAACTCCATATTAGGGAGTTTGTGCTCTCCAAAGCGCCAGCAATATTTATCTTCAACGCATGCGCAGATGCACTAAAATGGTGCGAAACGTAGTACTGCGCATGAGCAGAAGACCGATAGTGCCGTAATGTTCGAGGTAACCTCGAATGTAAAGCAGTATCGATCGTCTACGCTTGTGCAGTTGCAGAAAAGTGACGCGAAACTTGAACTGCTCATGCGCAGATGATCGATAGTGCTTTCTATTGCTTCGAGAGTTTGAGGGTGCAAAAACTCTGCGTTGGCGTGTGCATTTCGTCAACGACGTCGCCCTGTTGTGGCGGTCGGAGGCGCGGCCCGCGGTTTCGCCGGTGGCAGATTGAGGTCATCTTTCGCGGTCGCGGCTGCGGCTGAGACGGCGGCAGCCGCGGCGGCGGCGACGGTGGCGCCGGGCGGCTCCTGTTGCGCGGCCGCGGCATCCCAGATCCCCTCCCCCTGCCCCTCCCCCCCCCACCCCCCGCGCCACCGCAGAGCCCCCGCACCCACACGCAGCGGCTGGGGACGGTGTCGTTTCCCGGGATGGGTGGGCGTGACGACCGCAGATGCAGAGGAATGAGGACAGGAATTCCCGTCTTTGGTCTTTCGGCTCTCGTTTTCGGTTTGACTAGTTAAAGTAGCGGTGCAACGACATTGCAAACTTTTTTGCGTTTCCATTTCTTACATCGTTTTTTAATATCGTGCGTTTCTGATGCGTGGGGATATATTCGGAAAGTTAAGATAGGTGTTGTGGTGTGATATCTTTGGCATTTTTAAAATAATTAAAGATGTTGTCATTGCCAACAATATTATTTAACTGATGATGATGGCTAAGCCATCGAAAGCTGCTATTGCATTAAATAATATTGTTGGCAATGACAACATCTTTAATTATTCGGAAAGTGAGTTAAACAGAACTTTTGCCTTTATTGTATTCCAATGTTCAGCCAGTTCGAAGACAATATGCTACATTCTAATTCAAGACAATGAATGTAGTTTATAAATGTTTACTATCAGCCACCAGAAATGTAGGTCTTTGATTCTTCGGAAAGATGGATGTTTAATCGTTAGAAGCACGAAAGGAAAGAATTCAGAAAATGTATTGCACGTTTATGTCAACATAAATTTGCCACCATTAATCACCCTCTTGTTAAGTTTCTTTACTTTTTTTAATAACATATTCATTAAAATATTTGAGTCAGGCACATGGTTCTGTAATTTAAAAGAATTCTTCATTACAAATCAAGTCACATTTATGAAGTTCACAAAACCTCGGTGCATTCGTGAAAATTCCATCCGAACACAAGTTGATCTAAAACGTTGCATCGTTGAAGGACCGTATATTTGTAGCATCTGGGTTGTTTATTTTTGGGTAACATATACCACAACCCTCTACATTTCTCTCCATTTTCCGCGTTCCTTTAGGTGACCTCTGTGCATTAAATTGCGTTGAATTAATGGCGCGCATCATACACGCCGAGGGCGGGAATGTTTTCCCTAAGAAATGGATTTAGCATGTTTGTCTCTCCGCAAACACCGTTTGAAATATCGTGTTGTGTCTGGGCGTCAGACAGAGCGTGATACCAGGGCCGGGCACATGCAGGCAAGATTTCGACGTCTC
Source organism: Gryllus bimaculatus (assembly GCA_017312745.1). Classification (NCBI taxonomy): domain Eukaryota; kingdom Metazoa; phylum Arthropoda; class Insecta; order Orthoptera; family Gryllidae; genus Gryllus; species Gryllus bimaculatus. Next base: position 4,230,606 of record BOPP01000085.1, on the reverse strand, counting down.
TGAGAAACGCATTACTCTCCAAGACATCTTAAGTTGTGTTGTCTCTCAAAAGCCTTTGGTATGACAAGGTAAGATGTGAGTGGGCGTGGCTGACATAGAACTTTCGTATTGTTTTATTCGTTCGGTTTACGTGGCCTTGTACCTAACGTTAGTGAGGCCAAAATCAGTTGTCTTTCGATATGGCAAGTGATCCTTTGTTAATAGAACAATTCAGCTTCAAATATTATAAAGCGATCTATTACTGTGGCACAAATGTACGGTGTATGGAAAATAAAGTTTCCTTATTCCTTTCATACTTTTTTCTCGCACATTTGTAGTCAAAATCTTCTCACGTTCTATCAAACGCGATGAAATGTGATATCTGAATATCACTTTGACAGGAAAAACGACTTTGCCGGTTTCAGAATCACATCCTTAGCAGTGCCATTACATTATTTGTACATTATAATTTGCAGAATCGAAAGTTGTTTATCAAGTAATGCAAGTACCAAATATTTATGTTAATTTTTTGTTGTTGTTGAAATTCTTGAACAGTTCACAAAATTCTGTCGGGTGTTCACGTTATGCACTACAACTGCATAAGTCGTGAGACCTGTCGGGAGCTTACAGCTTGATCCGGCTTGGACGGTGCCCAGCTTGTGGGAGATATCTGGATGTGGAAAACCCCACAATCATTCAATCAATTGGCCGGTGCCGGATGTCACCATCAAGCGGGTGAAGAACTCCGTTGCCTCACTTAATTAAATAAAAACATTAATTATACATACTCGACTAATGACCATAGCATTAGACGCGCCTGAAAGCAGGAAATAAGAAAACAATCAATCGTGGAAATTGATGGATTAATTTAATTTTTAACTTCAACTTCTCGATTCGTTGAATACACAGATTTTTAGTTGTTGTTTTTTTTAATTTTTTTATTTCACCTTCACTGTATTGCCTTAGGAGGCAGGAATTTATTTACTTAATTGAGTATTCAGTAAGCCGATGCCTTACGGCTTAAGCAGCTGAGAAGGGTTTTCCCGAATTTTAACTAAAACTAACTTTACTTTAGCTTAAATCTAATTTTTCAATTATTCTGTAGCTTCTTGGCTTTCTTGACTTGAACAAAATTTGCGAATAATGCAAAGTTATATTTCCTTCACGCTATATCTTGGTAACTTTTTCGTATATAATTATTTTTTTCATTCACGCATCATCCATACTTGCGCACAGTTAGCCGACGCTTTGATACGAGGGGAGAGAAGCTTCGGGAGCGAAAGGTGACCGTTTCTTCGTGTGGCCGCGGCGCGGCGCTGCGCTGCGCTCCGCTCCGCTCCGCCCTGCCTTGTTCCCTCGCCTGACGTCACCGCTCGCCGCAGTCTGTTTTGCGACGTCTCGCGAGTAACGGGAGACCGCGGCATGCGACGGCCGAGCACGTCTTGCCACTCAATCCGAACGTCAATGCGAAGAGCGTCTAGTTCGTTACGTCCGTTGCGTCCGTTACGTTCGTTACGTCCGGTGCGGCGTCGCGACGAGAAAACACGCCCCAGCATCCGCTGCGGCCGGCGGCGGCCGTGTTTTGCTCGCGCGGCCGCACGTGACTAGGTAAATATCGGCGCCCCAAGGCCTGCCGGTGGCCGGGCGCGCACGCGTGCCGCGTGGAAGAGTCCTGGATCGGGTGACTCGTGAGTCACCTGCTGGGAAGGGTTGGCGCGAAGTATATAGTGGAGATCCGAAGGGGGGTGCAGTTGCAGCTTACACTGGTGTTAGTCATCTTATTTCACTTACGGTTCAATTGTTCGATGTTGGGTGTGGCCTATGTGGCGTTACTTGTAGAGACGGTGTAATCAGTTGGTGCAACTGAATTGCTACCACAGATGGTACACTGAGTCTTGTAAAGCACGCAATAGTAAATCCTTTACAATATCCCTTGATTAATCGAATTTATTTCTCTTGCCATTTTGATGATACTTTTAGAGTTCGGTTTCATTCCTGTAGACGAATTAATATAATTTGAAACTGAAACAAATCATATGCATATGATTATCTTGTGCGTTAGGTTTACATGCATTATTTCTGTTGATTGGTTTTCTTGCCGATTCTAGACCCTCATTTCACGAGAACTTTAGTTTCGTAATGTAGTAGTCTAGTCCGTAGTTGCTTTAACTCCGGTAATTCGGCGGAAACCAATTTACTAAACGAGACTTAGTGTCTCCAATAACACGACCTCCTCTTTAGATCGGATTAAAGTATTTCCCAGGAAAGTTTACTTAGAGGTAATCCTAGCACCTTTTAAATATGTCCTCCTAAGAACATCTTCAACGAAACCCTGACGGAACAGAATCGACTGCTCCTACTGCATTATAGTTTCAAAACACCTGCGTGTTCAGAAACGTGCTCTCTGTATAATGCACGACGGGAGTCCCGTCATTTGTAACAAGATCAGCAACTCGTCCTCCCAAGACCGGAGGAGAGATCTCTTGGGTTCATCGTTGCCCTATCTGCCGCTGTTCCGTGTAATTACTTAAGTAAACAATTACTCCCAGCTCATCCCGCTGTGTGGTTTTATCCCTTAACCCAGCCCCCGTTTCTTTCCCATCCTTTCGCCTACCCCCATTTCTGTTTGTCTCTGTCCCTTAGATTTAATTACCTGCTTATTTATTCAAGCCGCCCTTCTCCCCATTGGCCGTCGTCTTCCCGCACAGGTCTCTCCCGTTGCGTGTCGAAGCGCCGTTCTGCTCAGTCGCGCGGGCGTGGATTTTCCCTCGAATTTCCCGAACGAGGGTTGGGCGCGTTCCGTCGCATATCCATCTTCCCCTCTGATATTTTCGTAACGGCCCCCCCTCCCCCTCCGCGCCCGCCCCACCCGCCCCGCCACGCTCCCTCGTGCAGGACTCCCACACGACGCTCCGCACCCTCGCCCTTCCGAAGTGAATAATTTCTCGGAGACGAAGGTACCACCCTGCGCTGACCGTAAGTTGGATTTATCTCATTCCAGGAGTGGCCCGCTCCATTAATAATGCGTCTGCGTAAATCACGAGATAACTTTAAATATTAATTGAAACGCGTAGGTTATTTATGGGAAGTGTAATTCATCGCGCTGTTTGGGCGCCTCGTAATATTTTTGCCACTTTTCCTTTCGCATTTTCTTCACGGTCGTTTTCGTGCGTTGGCGAGGTATGCGAATAAATTTCCGCGAAGGAGACGTGCAAATGAGCGACTGGATTTATTAATAACGGCAATTATGTTGGAGTGCTTTCGAGGCTGAATCACTGTATAGGCGCCACGGCTCCTGGCGCCTTGCACCAGGAAAGATTTCGAGAGCCCGTTTGCAATGAAGTGGAGTGAGTGGCGTCATCTAGGAAACGCGGGCTAGAGGGTCAGATCATGTTACGAATGTGAAAGCATCTTGATTCCTGCTACGTTTCTGTTTATGATGTAACAGCGAGGCAAAATGTGAAAGAGTCTTTCTGGTGGTTTATTTAATTAGCCTAAATGCTATACATGTTCGCGGTGTAATGGAAAATGCTTGTTCGTAGATATAAATGTATTTATTTATTGCGATTACTTTACGCGGCTGCTTCTGCAGTAGGGACACTGCATGAATGCTAATGAAAAAACAACTGTTTTTATTCACTTTTTTCGACTATATTTACAGTAACATTATTGTAATTTTTCTTTGCATACAGACTCACTCTCTCCCCCCGTCTCTCTCTCTCTCTCTTTCTTCCTTTCTTTCTTTCCCTCTCTCAAGTAGACAAGACTGTTTCGAACCTTTTTGTCAACGGCGTTTCTTGAGAGCGTCACGTCAGAAAACTCTACACTAATTTAATCACTCGTCTGCAAAATTTTGTTTCACCAATTAATTTTGATTGCGTTAAGCCGCTTATCAACAATCTCGATAAGCACACTCGCTCCCTCTTGCTTCCAGCGAAACGAGTAAAACGCCATTACCCGAAAATTATGTTAATGACATTAAATTTCGTGCGGGCCGTATTGAGATTATCCCCCCGACCCTCTCGCGTGGGCGATGGAGGGAGGGGGCATGGGCGGTGGCGGGGGCGGGGGCTGACGTGAAGGGCCGTCGAGATGCCGTCGCTCGGCGCCGCGCAGCGCCCGCTGAGTCACGTGGTGGGCGCCCTCGACGGCGCGCGTCAATCCGATTACGCCCCGCTTCCTCTTCTGCGCCACGCACGCGCGCCCGCCCGCCACCGCGCCGCCAGGGCCCCGCGCGGGGCGGGCGCGCCTTGCGATTCCCTCGGCGCAGCGGCAGACCCGTCGACGTCGCCGGGGAAGAAAAGGAGGCCATTCGGTTTTATCAGAATTTCGTGGACCAAATGGGCTGCTCGAGGAGAGAAACGAATCCATGAAATGCGCACATACGTTTCGTGTTTGGAAATAGTACATTCCATCAATACTTTCAATCAACTTCTGTGCACGAAATTTCATTTATTTTGTTGTTTGTGTATGCATAAATATGTATATATTCAGCGAATTTAGTCGCTGTCTGGAGGAGAATTCTAACGGCCAGCTGCTCTGATCGGTCGTTTTCCATGGTTTATTCCGATCAACACCAGGCGAATGCCAGAGCAGTACCTTAACAAACGGGCCACGGACCGCGCGCGATCTTTCTTTCCTCTTCCTTGCATCTCCTCTTTCTTCACACACGCACACACACACACGCATACGAACATTCACTACATGCCGGGAGATCGGTCGGTAGCTTAGAGCTTGTCCCGGCTCGGGTGGTGCCCCGCTGGTGGGAGATACCCGGTTGGGGAAAACCGTGGTAGCCGAAAGGTAGGGCGGCGCCGGATCTCATCATTCAGTGGGGAAAGATCATCACCACCTCTCGAGGTAAAAACGTGCATGAACGTAGGGACTACCTTAGTATATAGTTGTTGTGGTGTAATATCTTTGGCATTTTTCATAAAATAATTAAAGACGTTGTCATTGCCAACAATATTATTTAATGCAATAGCAGCTTTCGATGGCTTAGCCATCAGCTCGATGGCTTCCATCCTGCAGACAACTGATGATGATGGCTAAGCCATCGAAAGCTGCTATTGCATTAAATAATATTGTTGGCAATGACGTCTTTAACTACCTTAGTAGCTGACGCGCCTGGAATCACAAATCAGTCAATCGAAAATTGTCTCCAAATATTAAGTTTATATTATTTCACTGTTAATGGTAAGCTCATTTTGGTAGCTGGATGGAAATAAATTTTAGGTAAACAGTAATTTTATTTGGAAAGAAATTTGAAGCATTTCTTACGTTGAAATTTGATATAAACAAAAAAGATATGAAGGCATGGTTGTAGATAAAAGTAAATAATCGATACATGTTTGTTCGAAGACACATTTTCTTCAAACAAATGGAAAATGAAAAGCATCAAAAATATCAAAACTGTGGTGAAGATTTTGAAATATTTGTCAGAGAAGAGGAATTATAGTTATCGAAAAGGAGGTTCTATCATAGAAAATTAGATCGTACTGGCAATAAGTAATTACCCAGGTATAAAACTTGGAGTTTACGGAATAGAAAGCCATTATAAGTTCCTGAACTTGTAATAAAGAGAGGGATAAACGAATCTATTTTCCACTCAGCAAGTCTGCTGGATTAAGAATTCGTCGGCGAGTTCGCCGTTAAATCTGATTGGCTGAAAAAGGAAATAAGAACGTTTTTACGATCTAACCTATCGCTCCACTGGACGAAACAATTTCCTGCCATAACATTGACCGTAAAAACTCCCAACCACTTCCATCTACCATTTGCTTTCTGCGACTTCATATAGTTTATCGCCGTTTCTACTTCTGCGCATTTCCACCCCGGTCACGACAGCCACCTAACTGCAATCGTGGGAGGGGAAGGGGGTGCAGGATGAGGGACTCCGAATCTCACAGAGGGAGCACTCGCCTGGAAAATTGCGCAGCTCCCTCCACGCGTGGACTATGCTCAAATCGAGAGTGCGGCGGGAGCACAGGCGGCCACCGGCGACTCGGAAAATTACAGTGGTCGGGAGGCCCGCGGGCGAGACGGGTCCGCCCCAGCCGGTTACCACCGACCGCGACGGTCCTCGGGACCAGATCCGTCGGCGGGCGACGGCTTTGCTAATTACGTGGTTCTTATCGCCTTCCTGCCGGCGGCTCGCCGGCTTTGGCACCGTGAAAATGCCGGTCCCTGTCGGACCGCCGAGGCACTCGACGGAGGTGGGCTCTGGCGGTAGGAGCGGAGGTGACCGACTGGAAACGACAGGTGGAGGTGGCAATTAGCGAGTTGGAACAGCGTTGGTTCTAGAGGATAACAGTTACCGGCAGCGTTAATACAGCTTGTTGAAGCGGTTGATTCGTCGATAATTTCGGAGAATTATAGATTCCGCATGATATAAAATGCGTGTTCGTGGAATATTCTGCGAGCTAGTGCATCTGTTCTTCAAATGCAGAATAGACGCTATGATGATTCCCAACATGAATTTTCAACAGACCGAGTAAATGATTGGCCGTATTGGTCATAAATCACACTTCCTTCTCAAAAATCTGGAGCAACTATCTCTCACCCTCCATTTTATGTAGTTATCAATGGTGTAATTTCAAATTCTTGATTCCAGTAAGGTAATATATACTGCAATAGTTAGCATCTTTATTTAACAATCAATTTTTAACAATTTTTTTCTCAGTGTGCAGTTCCCAACAACATCTCATCACCATTTCCGTAACGTTTATACGACTTCTTATGCGAGATGATGGGACCATTGGAAAATGACGTTTCCCAAACTTTTCTTCGACAACTGCGGTGAACAGCTGCGATGGTGGCGGTGGCGGTGGCGGACGAAATGATCTAGTTGATTACTAGTTGGTTGAGCTGACTGAGCCGCCTGCTAGATCGCTTCACTAAGGACAACGTCACCAAAAGAACACAGATATGAACGAGATGTCTGAAAACTTACTTTCCCATAAAGCACGGCCCAACAGTCGTAAACACAACAATCATATCAACATCATCAATAAACGCGTACCCTCCTTTTCATTTCTTTCTTTCTATTGATCCTCAACACTTGATCTGCTGGGCTTTAATTGGGATGAAGGATTTTGATAGGTGAGTGTTGGAAGATTGTTAAAAATGACGTTAATATCATATGGAATAAAATAGGGCTGTACTGCAATGACAGGCTGGACTTTGAGATAACCTGCCGCCGCGATGGCCCTCCTCAAATTTCACATGGATCGACCGTAATTTGAACCCCCATACATTGCTTTTTCATTAAGATTTAGTTCGCCGCCTTTCACGGAGCCCTGCGGGAAACCATTATCCTCATCGCACACTTAATTGGGCTGCCGCCGCTGCGCGCCAGCGGTGGAATTTTTCAGCCCGAAGCCCCGGCGACGGAGGCGGCCGGGCGATCGCGGCCGTGGGTGGGCGCCGCGCGGCCGCCCGGGATATCTCGCGGATGAATCACGGAGCGGGAGCCCTTCATCCGATCCCCGGGCGGAATCCGGCGCGTTAAGCCGCTCGTTTGTTCGCGTCGCGCCGCACCGCGCCACCCCAGTCAGCTCGCGCTCCCTCGGCGACGGCCGCCGCGCAGCCTTTTTCATAAATAACCGCGCACGCGCCGTGACGTCTCCGCCAGCACTTCCCGCAGCCCGCGCCGTCCTTGGGATGGCGAGCCACTTGCAATCAGGCCGAAGACGGCGATGCTTATTCATTGAACGACCCAATGGTTGATTGATTCTTGACTAGTTATTCGGTGCGCGTCAATGGCTAACGACATTATTCCCGTAAGAGTAGTTCATGTCGTGAGATAGCGGTGATCTTGATTCGCTGGATGGTGATATCCGGCGCCGACCTACCGTCGGCTAGGGGGGTATTCCCCAACCAGGTATCTCCCACCAGCGGGGCACCGCCCCAGCCGGCACAAGCTTCAAGCTCACGACCGGTCTCCCGGTATGTTTGGTGGTGTAGTGCAAGTGTTGTGTGTGTGTGGGGGGTGAGGATAGGACAAGGAATGGGAAGGAAAGATCGCGCGCGGTCCTTGTCCCGTTTGTTAGCGTACTGCTCAGGCATTCTGCTCGTACTGATCAGAGCAGACGGCTGATAGAATTCTTCTCCAGACAGCGACAGAACTCGTCCAAAATTCTGCGGCTGGCAGTGAAAAGTATTTTTTATGTATTGAACACACAATGTAAATGGAATGTAAATGCATATTTCTTTATAGTTCACACATTATGTAGAGAGAGTGTCCCAGAATAAATGATACAAACTTCTAGCGTATATAGGCGCCGAAGATGTTCACCACTTTTCGCCAATGAACGTGAGGCAGGAATACACATTTTACGGAGCTGCACATGTAACACTTGATCATGATTGGTAAGCAACTTATTTTTGCACTGGTGTTCGAAATGTCTTTAATATATAATATATGTGTGTGTAATAAGTAGACATTTATGTATAAATAAGTGTACGTTTGTATGAATATACACATTTTCATAACTTATCCATTCCTAGATTGTGAAAACATTTCTTTTGGTATTGATCTGACTTTTTAGGAAAACGTCTTTCCTCAATAACTAATACTTTTTTGATGATTGTGCCTTCAATTTGATTCCATGCTTCAGGGAAAAAATTGGAGAACTCAACTTTCTGAAGTGCAGAATGCAAGAGCTAGTCGCCCTCCGTTTTCTGACTCTGTCCTTCTCCGTTGCCAGTTGCTTTGCCTTGTCTTGTTAGGAACAGTCCCCTACGAGTAAATGAGGAAATAATTACCTTGCTTAGGATGCTCCATGGAGCTTCCCTTAATGAGTGAGGGGATCTTCCTATTGCGGAAAGAGAAGTGATTTACTCGTGGTTTCCGCATGATTATACGGAAAAGTTGGAGGATTATTTGAAGCACGTGCAACATAGAAGGAGTTAATCCGTCCATTATTCTTGTTCTAATAAGAGTGAAAATTAATTAAGCAGCTTTCTGGCAACTCAGCTTACGTTTCAAGATTTAGGCTACTGTAAGGATACATACTAATTCATTTGAGGATTGAAAGTTTTGTGTGTAAACGTTTAAGACTTAAGCGATTTTTCCAAGCGGAAAATGTACGTAACGACATTTTTAAAGGTTCCTTTCTATGATAAACGTATAAACCAGTACTTTATAACAAATAAATTCCAGTTTTTTTTAGATAAACTTGATATAGCTATGTTTTTAATAAATATAAAATATATATCACAATTCACTGCATTTATTCACGGAATAAATAATCACGAATATTCATATTGTAGATGAATATACTATTTAACTCACTGGTATGTGTGAACGAAATAAACGTTATCTGAGCCATCGTATTTCATATTATACTTTCCGAAATAAAATGCGCATTGAATTCTGACGCGCATTGAATCACGGACGTCCTTCGCTGCAACACTGCTTGGTTTGGAAGCGCTCCACTGCTAAAACTGTCGGCATTGCAGCCACGCGCGCAGGGATCTGGTTTTGTTTCATAACTGCGTTTCTCGCGGAGACACTTACGAGAAACGGTTCTCGCAATTGCTGGAAGTTACCTATACTGTGTTCTAAATTTTCATCCGGCTTCGCGGCAGGTGGTATCCAATTAGTCCTGATACTCGTGGCCCTAATCAGGGTAGTACTAACTACCGTCAAAGTATATTATTTATCCAAAACGCTAGCTTTATGATCACACATGTGTTCCGTTTATATTGTAAAAGTCAATTATTTGGAATGGAAATGTTTATTCAAAAAAATACTTCTAAAATAAAGGTATCACGACTATGTCGTCGGGATATGTACTGCCGAACAGATCATAAAAGAAGCACTTTTTTTCCAAACAGTATTTCAAAGAAACTTGACCAGCTTGGTGCTTGACATGTGCTTCTTGGTGTGTTCCAGTCATATGCCACTCTTCCTTCTTCTTCATTATCTTTCCAGCAACCCATCGTTTTGCGAGAAATGTTTTTTTGCTGACTTTTTTTGGCTGCGAGGCATTCATCTGGTGTGCACATGCTTTTTTTTTTCTTCCAGAACGCAAGGTATAGCCAAGCATGTGTTCTGCTACCCATCGCATCGCTCAGCCAAATTGGATTAGTCGCCTTGGAATGCACACCGATTTGTAATGAGAAATTTGGCGCCGCATCGCCGTTTATTCATTTTGAACATACATGTAACAAATAACCTACGGGCATAAATAAAGATAGTGAGTCGAAATCGTAAAAAAAACATTTGGTAAATTTCGGTGTAAAGAGTTTCAAATGAGGGATTTTAGCTGTTGCTAAAACTAATGGTTTGATATGTGGATGTTAATTATGATTTAAATGCTAACATTTAGTTGTTAATATCGATAATTTTTTCCTCCATGTTATTTTAGTTATGAACATGAAGGTAGACATTAATTCTCGGAATGAAATAGCACTTTGATTTTTTGGGAGAAAATTCTTTAGTTTTGCCTCTCCAAACAACACGCACTAGTAACTGAAATATTGATGAGGAAATGGTGAACCTCACTATAACAATGCGAATTGTGTAGCCTCTGTGCAATGGTTACTAGAAATCTAAACACGTTCTTCGAATACGAAATGTTCTTGATTGCTGTTGAGTACAGTCCGCTGAAACTCCGTACGCGAAATAATGAATGCGCGTTTTGGGTCCGTCTGGCAATGTCAGTCACGCCGCCGTTTCTCGGCCGAAAAACGTAGTCTACTCCTCGTACGTGGAGTGGAGCGGGGGGGGGGGGACTGCAGCGGCGGCGGCTGCGACCGCGAGCGCATCCGTGCGTTGGCCCTCTGCCAGACGAGACGAGGCGGGGCGGTGGCGGCGCGGCATGGCGGCTTAAAGGCGAGCTGCCAGTCGCCCCAGGCACCCGGTTCTGGACTGGCGCGCCGCGGCTGTGGATGTGGGCCCCCTGCCTCGGTTGCCGCGGATCTGGCGACCTTCGCAGCTGCGACTTGGACTCGCGAGGGCGCAGAGCGTGGCCGTGGTTGTTTAGTAAAAAATGAAATGAAACAAGCACAATTTGTTACATTTTATTGACCAAAGTTTATTTAAGATAGTAATGTATTATACATATTGAAAACAAATAAAATAAATATTTTTTTAAAACACCTAAACTTATTGTAAACTAAATTAACATTTTTCTAACTTTTAAGATTGTTGTAAAATGTGAAGATAGTCAGACGGAATTTTACGTTACTAATGAGCATTTGTTAATTCTGTCTTGGTTTGATATGAAAGAGGTTCTCTACTCAATAAAGGAAAAATTGCAAAACCTTGATATATTTATCTATGAATTTTGCTTTTTAATTCGAATTGTTATACTGATCATACAGTTGTTAAACATTTCAATAAAAAGCTAATTCAATTGGCAAATAAGAGCCAAAAACATGTACATCATAGTTCTGACTTCTATCTATCTATCTCTCTCTCTCTCTCTCTCTCTCTCTCTCTCTCTCTCTATATATATATATATATATATATATATATATATATATACATACATACATACATACACACACGTATCCACCATGAAGATATTGAGGTGTTGTTGAAGGAAACAAACGTTTGATATAAATACATTTCTATGTTATACTGTTAATACGTGGAGCGCACCAACTTTTATTTTCCTGCTCGTACATTCGTTTTTATCCTCAGAATTATTTGGATAATGAATTTTGCCGGAACTCGTGTTACTTATTCAGCGATTGTCAATAACACTACAAAATGTGTTATGATACTATTCTAAAGGAAAATGGTATTTTCCGGAGCGGTGTTGCTATGCGTTCCGACCCAACTAAACCACTGTTTTAACCCAATCTGCACCGGAGCTGTCGCCATCCCCCGATAAGCAATTCATTACGAACGGACGTGTGACAGATACATTTACGTGTGGCGCCTGTTGTTAATCACATGAACGTACTGTTGCCTTTAAATGAAACTCATGTTGTTCTTTAATATTAACTGCTGCAATGTTTTGACTTTTTCAGAATGATATCTGATTAGAACAAGAGAAAATCTTATAGCTTAGTTCCACGATAAGTTACCACACTAATTATTGAGGAAATGTGCGTCGTAATTAAGTTTTTTTCGAGGTAGACCGATCATAGAATGAAAATTGTAAATTACTTGAACTCACATAAAAAAATAATATTGAAATTAACTATGTGGACCGATTATATAATAAAAATTGTAAATTACTTGAACTTACACAAAAAATAATATCGACATTAACTTAGCTCCTCACCTTTTTAAGACATTTTTTTAATTAGTCAACCGCACATCCCATTAAGTGCACGGACCGCCTGCTCGCGCATGGAATTATTAATCATTTTTTAATGAAGTGATAGGATGACAATGAAGGGTGAAAGAATGATCAGAAACATGTCCGAGGTGGGATTCGAACCCGTGATCCTTCGATCCGAGATCGCCACGTCACTACTACCTGAGCGATCTCCGCTCTCCAGATCGACTCCTTAAACATGAACGTCCGTGAATCCGCCAGACTCATTCCACCTAAGTACCGCAAAATGACGATTCAAGTTCCCTTTCCCAGAGTGCTGGCCGTCGTTGCGCCGCATTACCGCGGGGGCTGGGGCATTGCTAGTCTGCGTAGCGGCGCGGCGGCTGGCGACCCAGATTTCCCGTGCGGACTGCGCCGCTGAGCCAGCCAGGCAGCTCTGCTCGTTCCATTCTCCCGATGCATCACGTTGCTCCTCCATTTGTGTCCTCTCGTCCCCGCCTGTACACGCTCTGCTAAATCTAGCTCTGCCCCGCCTGCCCTTTGCCCTGCCCCGGCCCCGTCTCGGCCCCGCCCCCGCGCCCGCCCGCCGTCCAGCTTTACCCCGTCCAGCCCTGCCACGTCCCGGCCACCGCACGCGTTCACCAAAGCCCCCCATCCTATCCCGACCCGTCCTCGCCCACGCGTAACACCATTCCGCTCCTCTGTTCCACGCTGTTTCTGGCCCGCCTCGCCGGCCGGGTCCCGGCTAGTCCCAACTCGTCTGGCGGCGCCCCGTCTTATCCCGTCCACCTTGTCCCCACCCCGCCACCCATCGCCGCCACTCCCTCCCTCCCGCCTCACCGTGTCTCACCGCACCTTCCCTCACTTCTAGCTCTGCCTCACGTCAATCGTCCCCACCCACTCCTGCTCTGCCTTGCCCTTCCATATTTCCCACCGCTCCGCCTTCTCCCACACGTCTTCGTTGCCACCCATATCCTCCCACCTCACCTCACCTTAAATCATCCCGCTTCTGTTAGCCCTCCCCGTCCCACTTTCCCGTTCCTTTTAGCTTAATTCTACTTCTCCGCCTCGGCCGCTTTGCTTTATTTTACTCCAAGATACTCCGCGTGTGTGGGTCGCTCACGGTCTGTGCGTTTTCCTTTATCCATCTAAAATCCCTTAGGAAGAAAAAATGTAGTTATTGAATGTTCAATTCTGACAGGTTGGGATAATACATAATATTCATAGAAAACAATGAGTTATGAAGCGAAATTAGAAATATTGCCCCCTCAAACATACTCCATGCTTCTTCAAATCCAAATCAATTTTTGAGTGACGTATCTGGAACATCGAACCCCAAGAATCAGGAAGTATCAGGACCCTGATGTGTATGCAATGCACATTATCGCCAGCAATGTAGGCAAACCTGTCCGCGGCGGCATTGTTCCAGTGAGTGATCTGAAGTGACGAGTTGCTCGCTCAGCTTGTCGAGATGGAAGCCCCGTCAGTGAGCGGCCGCGAAGAGTGCCGGCGCTGCGTCATATTCGCCCTGATGAGGTTGTGTCAATCACGTCCAGGTGTCAAGGTTTATCGTCTGTCAATGTTGATGAAAGGCCTCAATATTCCCAGGCATGGGAGGAATAATGATAGGTCCTCTACCCTCTCCACTAAATACATGCATCCATCACAAGTTAATGTGACTAGAAAAGCCAAACCAGAACACGTTTCGGAAACCCTTTTTAATTGAATGGTGCACTTCAAAAACGATGGCTCTACTTACACTTCTCGACCTGTAAAATTGTGTATTATCTAATGGAACGATTTTTTGCATTAAAAGCTAAACCCATACTTCTACATTATGTAAATTAAATGTTTGATATGTTTCGAATAACGATTTGAAAGAGCAATAAGTCTAGTATGTAAATTAGTCGAAAATGTCACTCAATTTTCGATTAGTAGAAAGAGTGGAAATAAAAGAAAATTGTCCAAGAAGAAATGAATGCATGAAATACGAAATCCTGAAAATTGTTACCAAATCAAGCGATACAAGAATTCTGTCATATTCCCAGGCATCATAATATTTTTTTTGTCAGATAAAGGCTTAATTTAGAGGCTGCAAATTGTTTTGTGCAACGTAAAAGAGGCGTCAGAAGACATGACGGTGGTGAAGGTATGCGTTCGCGGTTTCAAACGCGGCTGCGGCGAGCGTAAACAGTAGTACGCCCTCTATGTACACATCATTAACACATAAATGAAAGCCGAACGTCTCGAGTGGAATTTCAACACGGAGGCCTCCATCTTGAGCCTCCATCCCGAGCTTGAGTGGGCTTCGCGTTTGCGTCTTTCTCTGCCTTAAGCAGATGGAATGTGCTGTCTACACACACACACACACACACACACACACACACACACACACTCATGACAGTTCGTTGGGTACGTATGAGATTGAGTACTTTTAAATTACTCTCTTGGGAGTACTTGAGGAACAGATTTCGTCCCGAACGGAATATTTTAAGGGTCTCAACCGCCCCCTTTCCCTCATAAAAAGGGAAAGACACTTGAAGGTCGTATCTATTCAACTTTATGGTTAACTTTCTGAAGCAACGATGTAGCACTTGAGCGTTTTGATAACATCCAAATATCTCTTCATTCACGTGCAAAGTTGGCAAGACCTTATTTACTTTAATTTACTTATAAGATACAACAAAAATTAAACTAAGAAGTTTTCTGCTGCACCACTTGTTCAATCTTGGTTGCAGTTGTCCTTGAGCTTTCTTTTTGTTATGAGAAAAGGGTACAGAGTGTCCACAGGTCACGACTGGACCTCTCGAAGATCTTATCCACTCTGCCACTCGAGCGTTCTCGATGGGCGTCGCTGTTCGTTGTCAGGTGCTCCTCTTATTTTTAATGCCAATGGATTAATGGATTACAAACACGCAGAGTTCTCAATCTTCAGACACCGAAAGGCTCCTCATAATTGGTTGCATGACCTTTCATCGTCCGTTTAGAGGCGTGGATCAATTTCGGCTCATGGAAGATCTCTTGTTGTCGATTGGTATTGCTGGACTGTGTGTAACTTGCTTCTGCGTCATTGTCCATGTTTGATGTTGAGAAAGACAGAGAGTTAAAAGTCTACAAATAATAAATACGGAATGAAATGTGCATTCGCAATTAACAGGAATGTATTCTGAAGACGACTCGGAGGATGCATTTCGGTAGATTCCTACGTAGAGAAAAAGGGGACACACATTTTCACGCAGTAACTTCTTATGATTTACCATTTATAATATCTCCAGTTCTCTCTTTTCCCCCCGGAAAATAACTAGTTTCATTAACAAGAAATCCTTTTAATGGCAGAGACCATCGTGACAATATGGTGAATGAGAAAATTATACAAAAAAATACAGATAGCAAATAAGCTTCGTTCTAACCTTGCGTGCGTTAGGGACACGTGATTTATCTGGAGTTCGTGATGACACTCACTCCGCCTTATGTGCAATTTGCCCAAGAGCAAGCCTCGCACTTCGCTTCTCGAGCGAGGTTTCGCTTCCGACGCAGGGTGGCGGGGTAGAAAACATAATTCCGTAGGCAAACTTCACAGCGCAGCCTCCGCGGAGCCGTTCTGAGTGACGAGCTGCGAGCTGGAGATTTTACAACCCCCCCACTCCCTGCCGCCCCGACCGCAGCTGCGTATCGCCAGAGTGCGCGAGCGCGACAGGGAGACGAGGCGGTGGATTTCCACGATAGCTATCTGCTGCAAAGGGAGATTCGACGCTGCACCCGCGTTTCCTCTCAATTTCCCTCCGCCGCCGCCCCGCCCCACCCACCCCACGCACCGCCAACAGCCGCCGGCTTTAGCAACCCTCCGCGGCTTAAGACAAACCTGCAAGGGAAGGAGCCGTGTTCCATTTTTCCGGCTTCTTTTTTTTATTTTTCCCTGCGATCTTGAAATGGAAGAGGTTGGTAACCCTGTGTAAGACAATCTCTTCGACCTGTCATCCGTCGGAAATAAATGAATTCCGGGGATCCCATTATAATGCTCGTGGGGGGGGTTGTAAGTGGATCAGAAGCAAATTTATTTCTTATTTTGCTGAGTCTTAATTCGAGGTTAGATGGTGAGGCACTTGTATTAGATTTAGACAATACATTTCCGTTCTTCGTCTTATGCGTTGCTGGGGTGAAATGCACTTCAAAGGAAAGAAGACGTTGTTATGTCTTCCAGCCGAGTGTTCGTTCGTGAATCGGTGCAGCTTTGTACGCTCCCCCTTCTGAGATGCCGCCACTTGTTAGTCGGGGACCAGGACGTCCTCTTCGGGGGCAGTCCGCGAATAACTGGTACAGTCCTCCAACACCGACGTCTTATTCGTCTTATCCCGTTAAATACACTTCATTTCAAATAAAATGGATCATACAACACGTTGTTATGAAATTTATCTCAAAGCGTGGGGAAGAATTCTTATATGACGCGATTGCCACTGTGGATTTTCGGAGTTAGATTCGCAAAATAGTGCATAGGACGAAACAATGTATTGTCTTTAAACAACTGGAACCGAGTTTGATACAGTCCCATGAGAAATGGCGAGAAAATTTCGAGTGAGGTTGTGATATTGATACCTGAGTGAAATATTCTCTGATGAGTGAGAATTAAATGTGTGTATATGGTTTCCAAAATGTGAATACGTTTAGTTTTAGTTACAGAAAAAGCTAGCAGGTATTTCTTTACGTACGCGAAAAGGTTTTGTTGCCTTTCTAGACGAAATGTCGTGATTGATTTATCCATATCCACTGGTACCTAAAGAATGTTGCCAGGAGACATCACTTTTATTTTAACTTTTGTATACAAACACGTCCCTTATCACTTATTTCAGACATCGACTGTCATCAATATTTAAGCATGTGTAGGGAAGAGTTTGCACACCGCTGAGTAATGAATAATTCAAATGTTTTTTTCTGCAAAGTTTGAGGAGTTTAGTGAGGTCTTTTCATCAAAGTGATTAGTCATGAAATTCATTCTGGTTTTTACAAGAGTGTTTAGAACATTGAATGAGAAACTTATTTCTCCATAAAATGTACACTGTTAGTCTTACGCCAATAGAAATACGGAGCATGATTCATATGTGGAGGCCCCAAAGTTTTGGGGCCGAACTATGGGGGACCACCTCTAATTGGTGTAACGTGAATATTTATATTAAGAATTAATATGGAAAAAAAAACAAATTTAAAATGATTAATCATTTTAAATATTTACAAACACAATGTAAACGTTTGTTTAAAAAATCTATTCAGCAGTGATCCTTGTGTGTGTTAGCTCTAGTGGTTTCCATACGCTGCACGGGAGAGTACTCTGGAGGACCACTGAATAACGATCCGCCCACATCTATTCCCTGCGCGGAGACCACGCTTACCGGCAGCGAGGCGTACGCGCGGGCGCGTTCCCGGGAAAACCGCCCTCCGCGAGGGGTGGCAAGCGGCGGCGGGCGGGCGGGCGCGTTCCGGTGGCTGCAGCGCCGGGCGGCGGCGCCGCCCGGGGGTGGCCTCCCCTCGCGGGCGGCCATCGATCCTCCCCGCCCACGCACGCACCCTACGCGGGGTGCGAGCGCGCCAGTGACTCACCGGGCCGGCGCCCTCGGCCACCCACCGCCGACTCGCTGCCGCCTCCACAACTCCACCGCTGTCGCCACAGCCTACCGATCCAGCCTCCATCGTCCTACCACCTCCGCCGCCGCCGAGCCGCCGCAAGCCGCCACCGCCAGACCGCACCGCCACCCGCCACCGACACCGCCTCACGCCACCGCACCTGCCGACCGCACCGCCACCGCCACCTGCACTGCCACCGCACCGCCACCGCAACGCCCGCCACGCGCACCGCCAACCGTCGCCACCGCCACCGCCACCGCCACCGCCACCGCCACCGCCACCGGCGCACCGCCTACCACCGGCCACCGCCGCCAACGCCACCGCCACGCGCCACCCGGACCGCCACACCGCCACCGCCAGACCCGCACCGGCCACCGCCACCGCCACCGCCACTTGCGCACCACCCCGTCCACCGCACCGGCACCACCCCTCCACCAGCCACCGCCAACCGCTCACCCGCCACTGACAACCGCCACCGCCACGGCCACCGCCACCACGCCGCCACACTCCATCCACCACTCCCGCCTCCACCTTCGTCCTCATCCAATAGCACAGTCCGTCCGCTATAGCCATCGCCAGCCACTGGCACCGCCGCAGCACTCCGCGTCGGTAAATGAAGAGGCACCGCGACCGGGGGGATCGCTGGGCGGAGCGGCGCGCGTGGGCGGGCGCGGACGGCGCGTCGGCCTGTGACGGATGGCCTGCCGCGCGCTTCGAACGTGGGGGCGTCCTTTGTCATCCGCGAGATGCGCCGCTCGCTGCGGGCTGACGGGGCCGAGGCAAAGATGGAGTCGCGGTGCAGGGAATAGCTCAGCCGGTGAAGGTTGAGGCGTGAGGCGGTTGCAAATGATGTGGTGGAAAGTATTAGACACCCCTCTTTATTGATCCACATAGTGTTTGATTCATCTTTATATGCATAAATTGCCTAAGATTTCTGAAAATGTACATTGGTTTTTGCCTAGGAAATCAACAGTATTAAAGAGATTTTCAAAGGCAATGACCAATACAAAGATCTGTAATATTTTTTTTAAGTACTTGAAAATGAATCTCAACACACTTTTTCTTTCTCATTTATTTCCCCGTAATCTAATGGGAAATTATGCATTTGGATTTTATTATATACACAGCAATACTGGATTTTGATGAGAGGGATGTATGTGGCCAGACATGTATCAAGACACGGTGCATTATTCAGGTTCGTTTCCCTGTGTCAACATTAGCCCTAATTCTTGCGAGAGCGTGGAGACTCGTATCGCCGCCGTAAGCCCCCAGCGGCGGACGGCAAGTGCCGAAACCGGGTCCGCAGGCCGCGCGTCCTCCCGAGATGGACCGCGCCCCTGGCGGTCGTTCTGCC
>BOPP01000085.1:4123222-4193803 GCA_017312745.1 Gryllus bimaculatus | reverse complement strand
GGGCCTCCGAGGTCAGTGCCTGGCGGGCGGGAAGAGCCCGGCCCTGATGATAGCGGGAAAGTGCTGCGTCGCCGTCCGCCAATGAAGTCGTTCCTCGAGCCCATTGAGGGCGCTCGCGTAAACAGCGGCCGCGTTATGACGGACTGACTCAGCGCGCCGCGCCCGTGGGGACATCGGCCTCCGATTCAATAACATTCGCTGGCGAGTTTTCGTGTTTTATTGTAGGGAATAGCACGAGGGGAAACAAATGTACATAAATGCAGAAGTGCGTACACATGTGCGTAATAAAAAAAATTGAAATTTGGTTAACAGAATGATCAGGTAGGTAAATGAGTAAATAAATAAATGATGAAATATGTTTAAGGATATCTAAGGATATGACCATATTGAAATCAAGTGAATTACAAAATGAATGTAGTTGAATCACAAATTTTGTTAGAAGCTTAAAATTAATTCTGATCGCTACAGCCACCATCATAGTCATCAGAGGATGTTACACTTTATCACATAAATCACCAATTTTCTCGTGTACATTTTCACTGTTTTGAGAATGTCTGTAGAAACAATTTGTGTTCTAGAAGTGTCCTGAAATATTTTCTTTGGGAATACTGTAAGACATCCTTGTGTCTCGACATTTCTTGGTCAGTAGTGCGAGCGTATGTCGTGGAAGAGAACCTCACAGCCGCGCGATCCTTATGAAAAGCAGCGTTGATGCCACCCGTGGCCTCGGAGATAACTTCCACGAGAGCACGTGTGCTCGCAATGAGGCGGCAGACGCAACTGGGCGGGCGACGCCGCCTCGAATGTGGGCTAACGGCGCCGTGCAGCGCGACGCTCGGTCGAGGCGGCGGCGGCGGCGGCGGCGCGCGCGTTGCATAAGCGCGCAGGCGGAGCCAGCGGCGCGCGCTTAGTATGCCGAGGCGCCCCGCTCCGGAATGGAAGGCTCTCCCGCCGCCTGCGCGCGCATCGCCTGAGCCGCGCCTCGCCTCGCCTCGCGGCTCCCTTCTGAGGCCCCAGGCTCTGCGGTTGGTGCCTGAGGGGGGGGGTGGCGGCTTCCTGGAGAGAAGAAGGAAGTGGAGGGCGAGGAGGCAAAGGAGGAGGAGAAGGGGGAGGTGGATGTAGGGGAAGAGGAGAAGGGGATGGTAGATGATGAGGAGGTGAAGGAGGATGTGGGAGTGATGGAGGAGGAGTTGGTGGGAAGCATGAAGAGGTGGAGGAGGAGGAGGGAGGTTTCCTGCGAGAGAAGTGGAGGAGAAGGCAGAAGGGGAGGAGGGGGGCAGAAGGATGAGGTGGAGGAGGAGAAGGAAGATGAAAATGAGAAAGCGGTGGGTGGTTTCCTAAGAGGGAAGAAGGGAAGGAGGTGGAGGAGGAAAAGGAAGAGGTGGGGGGAGAAGGATGAGGAGGTGGAGGAGAAAGAAGAGGACATGGAGAAGGAAAGTTTTCTGTGAGGAAAGAGGAGGATAATAAAAATAAGGATGTGGTGGAGGAGGAGAAGGATAAGGAGGTGGAGAAGGAGGAGGACGAAAAGAAGACGAAAGCGGAAGGAAAATTAGTATTTCAGCAGTCACAAAGGACCCTACTTCCTTAAAAGCCTTACAATGACCTAGCAGTATCCGTTAAGCACAGTAGTTTAGACCTACGTAAAATTACTTTTGGTTTGATCTTATATTACCTTATTTCAATATAGCACCAGTTATTTAATTTAACCAATAATGCTGCTTGGCTTTATTCGACAATTTACGAAATTATTTCCTCTTCTTGATGAACGACAGAAATTTGACTAATTATATTTTTTTGTAGGAATTTTCACGTTTTACCCCAAAGTTTAGAATGTTTCATAGTGGAAAATATCTTTCAATAGAGCCTCCCCTTCGCTTCTTGCAAAGTCCGTGCTCCCTCCCCGGCTGTCGGGGCTCCTTGGAGCTCCCAGCGCCGTCGTCTTTCGGTGTGCGCTGGACGGGGCATCCCGCTTGCGGCTTCCCGCAGACCCCCCGCCGGCGGCGCGGTTTGAGCAAACTTTCGCCGCAGGCGCTCGGCTTATTACGATCTTCATCCCAGACGCCGCGTCGCCAGTCGCCGCGTAAGCGCTCGGGGACGCAGCAGTCGGGGGCGGCGCGTCTCTCGGCGTCGCGGCCGCCTCCTTTGCCACTTTCTCTCCAATTCCCCTCCCCCCTGCAGCAGCTCCAGTTGCCGGAGACGCTGGGTCCACAACGCGACGTGTATCTCTTTATTCGTCTGTTAGTTCATGGTTACGCTCATTGCGATTACTGTGGGTTTGTCGTCGCTGTCTTTCCACTGTCTTGCGGTGTCCACTGTCGGTGCGACTGGCTGCGACAGTTGGGTGGGAGCTTTGCTCGTATTACCTCTACTGCTTCGCTGGTTCGTAGGTTTGGAGACTCGACCCCTAGCTAGGTAAAATTCAGCTGCTGACTGGCGGAGATGTCTAGCAGCTAGCTGCCATGACCAGTAGTTTTCCGTGGTTTCTATGGCTAATACTAGCAATACTACTACACTAGACCCAGCTAACGCAGGGGGTGTTCCCTTCCTCATCTTTGTCCCTTCTTTGCCACTTATATACATACCCATCCTTACACTTACATGCATTAGACAACCGCATACATCGAGAGACAAATCGGGAGCTTAGAACACCGACTAGGACTGTGTCCAGCTGGAGGGGAATATGCCGGTAACCGACTTCAAGCTTGCTGCTGGTTCTCACGTACAAGCGTGTGGCGGGAACACCGCCAATTTCCGGGATACATCCTGCACATCACCAATGCAGCCGCTTAATGACCATAGTAGTTTACGCTCCGTGGGACCCTAAATAATCAAACATTCTATTATGGTGGCATCTTCTTTATCCACTACCATAGCCACGTAGCTACTCTTCCAGCCCCTAACCCTCATGTGACCTCACTACCTCGTGAATGGTGTCACATCCTCACCCACTCTGAATTTACTCACCTTTCTAGCAGCGCACTTTGGCTCTGCTTTTACCATAAACATGCCGCTGCAGCCGCCATCTGAGCTGGCGCTATGAGCGAAGCGTCACCCGTGGCGTTGGCAATTTTCCGCTCCCTTGCTTCTGCGAGAACGCTGTCGTCGCCGCCAGAGCCGTCTCCGCGAGCCGGCGGCGCGCTGATGGCTTTGCATAGACTCCGCCGCTCCCATCCCCGCCCCCACCCGCCTAGAAAGTTGGACGCACAACTCTGGCGTCTCCGTCACGTCGTACGCGCGCGCTGTCTCCTGTTCCTTTCGACGAGGCCGAAATGAGACGCCTTCTTTTTCAGACGCGCTTTAATAACACTTTTTGCGTCCAGGCCACTCATCGTGAACGGACCTCCTCCCTTTTCCCCCCGTCCAAACTTCTGTGACCTCTCTTTGCACAGTCTAATTTTCCGTCTCTTTTTGCTAACTTTTCGGGCCGGCCTTTTTAGAACTCCGCTCCCCCGGTCGCCGCCATATTTCGTCTCCCTTCCCCGCGCGTTTCTGAACCCTCCGAAGCAGTCTTCATCTTCCGCGTCATTTCCCCACAGTATTTCAGCCTCCCCTGTCATATTCGTCGACGTCCTCCTCTTTCCTCTTCCATCCGTCTCTATCCCGCTGTCAGTTCGACCCATCAGTCATCGTCAGGGTCGCCTCGGTCGAATCGCCCGGCGACGGTAGCGCGTCATTTCGGGTACAAAAAAAAAAAAAGAAGGACCCTCGACTGACCGAGCATATTACGCGCTATAAACGACTCGGTCCCCTACGCGCTGCGATGTACGACGCAGAATAGCCCTCGGTGTTTGGCTCTGGGCCAGGGACGCCCCGAAACGAGGAATAGATCTTTCGCACCGTTCGTCCGTGTGACGGGAATAATCAAATTACGTGAACTCGCCTGGCATAATAACGTCGTTGGCTCGTTCAATGTCGGGATCTGCCTTGGGCTGGCGTTAGTCATCGTGTGTCCGGTTTCCCCTCGCAGTTGCGGCGCTGAAATTGAAGCAATTTCGGGGAAACGCTGTCGTCTGTCGTCGCTGCCGCCGCCGCCGCCTCCTTCGCTCCCCTAACCGTGACTGTACCGCTTTCGCTGTCACTTCTCTGCCTCGTGTTCTCCGGAGACGGCGGTAGTAGCAGTGCCGCCGGCGCGACTAATAATGTACCCTTATTGCTTCGGATCTCTGTGCTCGAGAGAATACGCTCATGATGAAGCTTCGGAGCGCGTGGTTGGAGGAGGAGATATTTCGCTTATGGGGTTGGAAGCAAACAGCGAAATGGAGGGGCAGAATGAAAACGAAATTGCGGCAGTATTTCGTGGATTTATTTCTTTAGATTATTCAATGAAAGTGGATTGTGAAACATTCGTGGGGAATCTTATGTAAAATCTTAAGTTCTTAATCCATGAAATTCTCATGAAGTGTTGGAATTTTACGGAATTATATTCGAAAGTATATCGGAAAGTAATAACCAAGATGTAAAACGTGAAATGGCTATTAAAATCTCTGGTTTTGCATTCTTATATCATTGTTTTCAGGGTAAGTTCAATATTGTTCCATATATAAAATCTTGACTTGGGTACTTTAAATGGAATAAACAAGATAATAAAAACAAGAAAATTCATTTAAAACAATTTTAACATAACCGAACGACCTACAACGGAGCTTCAGCTCTTCACTTCCTAAGAACACCGCTGAAATAACTGAGTTGTTAGCGAATTGTGTCTTGAGAATAACACACTCTACAGAAAGAGCAACCGCGACGCCTCTCTGTGAAATCGCACAGTAATCCCCGCGGCCGACACAAAGAGGGTGGAATAGGGACGGCAATGGTGGAATACGAGCAGCTGCGTTTCTCAAAGGGCGTCTGCATCCTCAGTCGTCGAGAGTCGTGTGTCAGACGTCGCCTAGACGGTTTGCCTTCTCCTCGCTAATGCCGCTGTCTGCAGTATCTGACTACGACTGTGTCGCTTCCAACACGCCGCCCCTGACGCCCCACAGTCCCCGTTGCGCGCCCCGCCACTATTGCCATCCTTTCCGACTCCATTGCTCCTACCTGTAAAATCTTTCAGTTCTTCCCCAACGTTCGTTTTTGTATATCGTAGGTATCGGGATGGTTTTAGGTTGGGTGTTCTCCATTTTGTTCTGTCATGAGCTTCTTTTTTCATCTGTTTATGACTATATATTTTCATCCATCATCTAACTTCTGACTCTTTCTCTCTTTTTCATCTATTTTGCCTTCAATAAATGTTTTGATAACAAATTTGGTGCGAAGTATAGCCCACGTATTTGCTTTCCTTTATTCGTCTGTGGTTTATTACGTCATTTAGTTTCCTTCGTTCTATTCTTTTGAAAACTGTTTAATTACGTATCTTTTTGGTGCTTTGAACTTAAGAAATGCGGTCCTGGAGGGAGATATTTAAACTTTCTATGAATCTCTCTTCTTTCTTCTTAATTATCCAACTTTCGCATCTATTGCCAATTTTAGAAATAACATTTGACAAATCTCTAGTGTTACCCCATGTTACCTTACCCCTAAAACTTAACCAACCAATCCAGCACCATCGCAGAATCTATCACCGCCATCACTTTTATCCGCACTCAGCAATCTTTGGCAAAGCCACTTGTGTTATTCTCGTCGATGCATCTCCCCAACTCGATCTGCAACAGTCTGCAACACCAGAACCATCACTTTCACCGCCAACCGAGGGTTCCACAGCACCGTAGCCGTCATCATTACAACCGCTTCTATCGTCGCACATCACCTTCTGTCCAACCACAGCCTCGCGTATCTCGGTGCCTCAAAAGAGTATGTACCTGATGATTGCCAACCTCGGCGCTGCACTTATCAACTTCGTCACTCTCGCCTTCACCTAACTTCTCATCATGTTTTTCATTGACACTTGCTCATCCACCATCACACTCGCTAACGCAGTCTCTCCATCATTATCTGCAACTGGCTTTCACCAATGCTTGTGCTACAACAACCATTGCATCCACCTTCAGCCTTAGCACCCAGACCATAGTCATTTTTCCTCAACACGGCAGGAGTCTCCTCGTGTATAAAGAGTGAGATCTCATGACTTGTGAACACTGTGTCCCCTTCTCGGCTCGACACCACCAAAGTTGTCGCTCGTGCTGCGATCACCATTTCCGCTGACGCTGTCTTCTCAATTGGCACCGATTGCCCTCAGTCGCAGTCTGTACGACTGCATTCATGACCAGACTTAGGCCAAGACGGCATTGGCTTCCCCACGGCAGCAGTCACCGTGTGCGTAAGGGCTCAGAGGAACCTAGCATTACGGGCACCCAGCACCATGCGCGAGAACCACGAACGACGCCACCCCACGAACCCTGTCACTCGCGCCTCTACCACCGCTCTCGCGTACGTCATCTCCGCATCGTAATCTGCAGTTGCCCTTCGTTGTACCCTGCAATCCCGTCCACCACCAGCTCTAGGGCCAATATCGCTCCCTTAAACCATCGTCACCCCAACGCGGCTGCAGACACCCTCGCCAGGGCTGCTGCCATCTCGCGGCTAAGGACCCCGAGGTCCCATGCTTTACGAGCATCCGAGAGCCGGTCGGGTCCAACTCACGCGCTCGGCCGCAATTGCCGCAACGAGGCGTGCGGGCGGCCGGGGCGTGGGAGGGGCGCGGGCAGTGGGGGGCGTGGCGAGCTGCAGGGTGGGCGGTGGCGGGGCGAGTTGCGGGGGAGAGGGTTGGAAGGGGGCGCCGAGGAAGGTGCGACGGGGTCAGCGGCGCCGGGTGGTTGAGCGGGCTTTCGGGGACGGGGACGGGGCGGCGCGGCGGCCGGGCAGGCTGTGGGTGGACGGCGGGGGGGGACGGGGCGGCGAGACAGCGCTGTTGATGCGAAGTGGACACGCGACTGCGTTTCCACCGCGTGCCCCCTCCTCCTCCTCCTCCTCCTCCTCCTCCTCCTCCTCTTGCCGGTCGCTCCTCCGATTTCGGGGAGCTGTAATTGCCAGTACGACGCACTCGCCCCAAGAATGCCATTCGGCCGCTCCCTTTTATGTGGCCCGGAGAAACGCGTGCGTGCGCGCACGCATGTGTGTGTGTGTGCGATGTAATCGCGCGTTTATGACTCCGCATGGAGGATATTGCAGCCGTGCGTCATTATTTCGAAAGCGGCTTCGAGCTATTCGAAAGGAAATTCCGAGTGCTGCTGGAAGGTTTCGATAACATCTGTACAAGAGGCAACATCCTAAGCGTGGATGTTAACAGGGCTAGGATTTCAGTACGCTATTTTCTGCGTCGATTGTAGCTTCTTGTGTGGGCAGCAGAGCGTGCGGGAATGATTCACCATGCAGCGTGGCTATAAAATGGAACGGCGAATATACGTCGTTGAAGCAGTCAGCTCTCATGTGTCATCGCACATTGTGATGAAATAGTATGGGCAGTTTTAAAAGGAAAAAGAAAGATGAACATTGATTATGTCACTGTAGTATATATTATTCTTCGTTTTCTATGAATCTTTAAAAAGGGGATATTGATTGACAGATAGTGGTGAGTAATAGAATGATCGCATTTATAAGATGAAAAAGTGTCATTATTGTTGATATTTTTAATTACTTCCTATATTTATTCATAATGTTCTTTGTCGCTTATAATCTATCTTTAATTTCATTATGTCTAAGTACCTTGAGAAAAAAGTTTCACACATTGAAACTATGTACTTTCTGGCTGCAATGGGCAGACTTACAAGTTGTTTCCTACCGTGCCACGGCCAGGCATTGTACTTTGTTTTTCGGAAGTGGTATACGCGTGCGTGTTGTTTTCCAGGACGCCCTTGACACGGAGGCTACACGCAGGGCACGCGCTCTCTCCGATGCTCGAACCGGGCCGGCCTGTAGGCCCAGCCGCAGCGTAATCCGCCTGGGAAGCGATGCGCGTGGAGGCTGTGAGCTTATAAGCGGATAACCCGCGCGCGGGGTGGGGGAGCAAGGGCTGCTGATGCTCTGGGCTAGAGTCCGGACGGTTCGGGGCTGCGCCAGGGCAAGTGAGGGAGCGACGGACCTAAGCGCTGGTGGATCCTAGGAGCGGTGAAGAGCGCGAAGGCGAAAAAGAGATGATGGGCGAGGTTTTGTTCGAGAGGGAAAACGATATCTGAAGAGCTTTGACTTAACCGAAACATTTACTCACAAATTGTGGTAGCTCTCATATAAATGAGTGAATACCACAACGGAATAAGTAACTTTTTATAAATTTGGAGAAAAATGTGTTAATATTATTTTAGTACCAATGTAATTTCGTGGTTTACATGAACAACTGAAATGCTGTGGTTTTAACGATGAAACATAGCAACATAGGTTAACAGTGATATTGAATTACATAAACTGCTTTCTCAGAATTTATATAATATCACGTATACCGTCTTGTTTTTCAGCCCTTCGTATGTTCAAATACTAGGACTTCAAATTCCTAATTCCTAATCGTTTTCTGAATCGAACCACTCATGCGAAGCTCAGAGGCGAAAACTTCAATTATATTAAGAGAGAGCAAGATAAAAACATTTTAGTGGGACAAAATAGTCGTCTTGTTATGCACTAATATTGAATTAAAGAAAGCTGAAGTAAACCGAATATTTAAGATATGAAACACTTTAAAACGAGTTTTATTAAAAAGCTATAAAAGCACACGCCCTACTTAATAGTATAGTTTTATTAAATATTAAAATTATTACAGCTTTGTTAAAAACCGAATATATTAGTAAACGTTTCTGAAGATAGCCGCCTTTGGTGATGGTAACGTTTGCCAGATATCCTGGTCGCCCGCCTCCGCGTGCGCGCGCGCGCCGCCCCTGCCGCTTTCTCATGCGTTGGCGGTCGCAAATTAGTTGCCACCGCCAGCTCGTTCCGACCCGTCGGTAAGATCGGCAGCCGCCCCGCCCTCCCTCCCCTCCCCTGCCCCTCCCCTCCCTCTCCCCCCCGCCCTCCCCCACTGACTGCTGTTCACGGCGCTGTCGCTCGGCGGCCGCCCTCCCCCCTCCCCCACCGCCATCGCTAGACCACGCCCCGCGGCGGCCTGCCTCCTTCCTGCTGGCAAACACATGCGGTGATCGCGGTGGCCAAAACAACGTCGTTTTTGAAACATCGATGTTTT
Source organism: Gryllus bimaculatus (assembly GCA_017312745.1). Taxonomy (NCBI): domain Eukaryota; kingdom Metazoa; phylum Arthropoda; class Insecta; order Orthoptera; family Gryllidae; genus Gryllus; species Gryllus bimaculatus. The sequence continues at coordinate 4,184,703 of BOPP01000085.1, read as the reverse complement.
CGAGCACAAACATCAGCGATATTATAATCGATGTTTTGCTTTTTTGATGTCTTCTTCAGATCGTTATATTTCTTCACAAACATCGATACTTCGAAAAAAAGTTATGATTCTATAAATAAAATGTCCAGTTTCATTCTTTGATTGGTCACAGCAAACAGCCATTCACAACTGTCACTGTTTTCGATCCTCGAGCGGCACGAAACGGTTTGCTGTTTACAACTTTTCTCCAATGTTATTATATTTTTAAATTATTTTTCACATGGTAATATCGTTAAACTACATTTTGAGTTTCGATTATATACAACATTGGTTTGTAAATTAAGATAACAGTCAAATTTAAGGCAGAAAATACATTAAACTAATATTGACGTGTTATGTATCACATTAAAAAGGACATTTTACTTCGATATGCATCATGATATTTAAATCATCAATTTTTTGTCGTTGTTTTCATCGGCATCGAAATTATTTTGTTGATTCGTTGAAGAATTGATGAATCGATATTTTTTTTCTAAAATATGCCATCGTTATTGCTCTTAAAGCAGAGTTTTCTCCAATATGGCAGATCAAGTGGTTATGTGGTCCATGTAAATATGTCAATTCGAGTACGTTCAATGTGTAGTGTAGGTATGTCATGTTTTGTTTTGTTTTCGAAACAAACTCTTTCGGTATAATTTGAATACAATTAACAAATATGAAGCCCACGTTTATTGTTGCCCTTGGTCTACAGGCGCAATTATCTATTTGCAATCAATCTTAATTCGTATTCTTATTATTAAAGGATACAAAGAGACTTTAGATTGTGAATGAAATAAAAAAATCTGAAAGTGCTAATAATGTACTAGAAAATACAGTTGAGGTTGTTACACTTGCAGTGACCCTACGGATGAAAATGGAGAAAAGAATTACATCTGCCAAAGTAAAGATATTGCTAATGTCAATCGAACTAATTAATGGGTTGAAGTGATTTCTAACATCATCATTCTAAGATCTGCATGTGATACTTAATTTAACTCCTAAGAAAATCCTTCTTACTATGCAGCTATTCCAGTCGGTATGTCCGGAACGTGGGCAGTGGTTATTAATTGACCTTTGGAATCTCGCCATGGGCAGAGATATAATTAAAACGCGAGATTCTCAGAAATAGGCTTCGCCTTAAACGTTTAACTGCCTCTTTCAATAACGGCCCTATTACTAAATACGTTTTTATCCTTTTTGTAACCCGAACGACTCGGAGGTCGGTGATGCGAGATTGTGGAGTGAAATGTGAGTGTTTTACTGCTCTTTCATGGCCGTAATTAACTGTTTTGGTTTCTTCAATATTTCGACGAAATCGTTCCATCGGAACGTTAGGTCGTGAACCCGGAGTACGAATATAGCTAGTTTGGATTTCGTCGGCAAATATCTTTCTTTTTTTGTAATTGTTGGATAACATTCAGTTGATCAAGCTACCCATTAATTTTCAATAGAACGTTTTATTGTGTTTAAAATGATTTTATTATTTTTACACGCGGGAAAGTGGTAATATCATAATGAGTCTATTGTTTGAGGTGCGGTTGGAAAGAATATCTCCTTAGGCATGGTTTTCTTAACATCAGTCATAAAGAATTCTCGACGCATTCCCGAGACCCTGAGAATTCTTTCGTAATGAATACCTCGCTTCTTCCTTACGTTCGTGTCAAGGCTGGGAGTTGGCATTGTTCCTTGAGTGAGCTTTCCGCAAGTAAGTCTCGAGCGTCTGCCTCTGAAAGTGTGCAATTACTGAAAACTGATCTACCAATTACTGGAAACACCGTCCGTGTATTGCCAGCTCTCTTATCATCCCACCGGCCATTTGTAATTAATGAAGTGCCAACCACCGAGGCGTGTGGGGACGAGGCAGGCGCGGGGCTTTGCTTGGGAAACCCTTCACGAGGCGAACTGCGTCGCACACCACTCCAATCTGTGGAAAGGACCGAAGTACGTCGTCTTCACCTTCCGCGCGCTGCCTCACACGCTTGCTACCTTGTGCGAGCGAGCGGAGGCAGCCGAACGCGGAAGGGAAGACTCGCCGAGGGGCGCGCGGGGAACGCGACGCCGCGCCCCACCTGCCACGCCTCCCCACACCACGGACGTTTTGATTTAGTGCCGTGGCGAACAGAACACAGTGATTGAAGAACAGAGTAACGAGAGAAATGTAAATAAAATATGATTGACGCATTAATTAAAAGTAAAAAGGAAAGAAAATTAACCAATATCATACAAAAGAAACAAAGTTACTTAGTATTAAGGGAGAAAATATTCAAGTTGGGGATGGCTAAATATTAATTGTACAATTAGATTAAGCCAAAATAAAGTTAGTTTTGGTGAAATATTAAGAAGCTAGCTGCTTAAGCCGTAAGGCAGTGGCTTTATGTGCACGATTTTTAAAAGTAAATGCCTGTCCCCCTCGGGGTACTGTGGAATAGAATAGTTTTAAGAGAAAGTAGAAACAAGGAACATGATCATCAGTGGCTCAGTGTACACAATTTTCAAAAGTAAATTCCCGCTTCCCACGGGGTGCTGTGGAGGGGAATAGTTTTAAAATAATGTAAAAACAAGGACCCCACCATTAGTGGCTCAATGTACACAATTTTTAAAAGTAAATTCCCGTTCCCCACTGTGTAATGTGAAGGAGAATAGTTTTAAAAGAATGTAAAAACAAGGACCCCACCATTAGTGGCTCAATGTACACAATTTTTAAAAGTAAATTCCTGTCCCCCACGGAGTACTGTGAGTAGTACATAGTTTTAAAAGAAAGTAGAAACAAGGAACTCCACCATCAGTGGCTCAGTGTACACAATTTTTAAAAGTAAATTCCCGCTTCCCACGGGGTGCTGTGGAAGGGAATAGTTTTAAAAGAAAGTAAAACCGAGGAGCCCCTGGTGCCGTGCGGGGACCTTGGCGGCCGTGCCGTGCGCCTGGGCGGCCTCTGCGCGTGCCGTGTTTGGTCATCGCGCTCGCAGGCGCGTGGCCGTGCTGAGAATTCTCTCGCGCAGCGTCCCTCCGCGTTGCCTCACAAAGCCTTCGATGTCCTTGCTCCTCGCTGCTGCGTTGGTGGCGTTTACTTAAAGGGAAGTGAGTTGTTCCTGCCGAAGTGGCCGGGGGGTTGCATCCAATAATGCCAGGGGTTGAATTGTCTCGACTCTTTTAGACAAGTGGCATTGAAACAATTAGCTTCGGGGACCGTTGCGGGTTTCTTGGAATATACTATATAATGAAATTATATACCGGATGTCCGAGAACGAAACTTCGGAAATTCGAAAATTAGCTCTTAAGAAAATTTTAAGCAAATTTTTCTGATGAACTACTTGGATATTCTGAATGATTGAGTCGCAATAAGCACTCACAAGTTGGCTTGAAAAATCTATGCTTCTGCAATGAAAATTTTTGCCTAGAAATCATTTTTCAAGCCAACTTATTAGAGCTTATAGTGGCTCAGCCTTTCAGAATATCCAAGTATTTTATTAGAAAAAGTGCTTAAAAATGTCTTCAGAGCTAATTTTCGAATTTCTGACTTTTCCTCCCCGGACACCTGTACAAAAAGGGACTACGAAATAAGCACATGCTTGTATCTGTTTTACTATCTATATTGCTATGTGTCTGTTTCGCTCATACAACATAAGCATAAGAAATTTTGCATATGTGTTCTAATACATTTTACAATATTTGAGGGCACGTATTTGCACTTGAATTCAAAGTTCTTTCGAATAGCACCATTTTCGCATTTTATGATTTATAGATGCTATAGTTTAATCATTAATTTCCTATCTATACAGTTCTAATTTTATGTACGAGTGCACACGACAATTTTAATGTGTCGTTAAAAATGCAATAACGGTATTCTACGAAAACCACGTTCTTCTTCAAACACATAACTTTCAAAGATAGTAGTTATGTTTTATCTTCCAGATAGCACAAATATTACTTCTTTTTGTTGAAGATGCGTTTATACCAATACACCATTATGTTTGTTAGTGGGTTATTTACGTCTGTTGTAGCGTTGTGTACACAAACTTCAAAATCGTCTTTGGATGAGAAATTAAAACATAATTCATTATCGTTACACGCGACATTCTGTAGTGAGCTTCGGGCAATTCCAATTTTAGAATAAAAATAAAAACTTAATAAAACTTTTTAAGTGTTGCTTACAATGGGGAGGCCCGCAATAACGATGTATTTACCAAGGGGAAAAAAACAACAACCAACTTCGAATCTTGTTCGCGCAGTATTGAGAGGGGATGAACGCGGAGGGAGAACTATAAAAGAAAAGACACGAAACGAAAAAGATGGAGGCGAAAGTAAAGAAAGCATTCAAGAAGCATATAAAAAGCGAATACATTCGAGTGACTAAACTGATTGAAGAAAAGTCAAAGGGCAGATAATGTTAGCGACGACAATGACTCTGACGAAAAAAAGCACCCAGCAGGAGAAGAGAAATAAAAAAAAAAGGACCGAAATGTGAGTGCCGTGGAGTGGTGGCGGCGTAGGCAAAAGAAGCAATAAAAGCGCCCCTTGGGTAAACAGAGCAGTTGGCGGCGAAGGAGGAGGAGGAGGTAGTGGCAGTGGGCGCCGCTGGGGTTGTAAAGCGGCGGGCGACCGGTTCGTTTACGGCGCTCCCCGCTGCGACGGCCGGGGGTTCTTCGATTTCCATGCCATTATGTATTCGTCCGCCGGGCAGGGCGTGTCACGCCCGGTGTCCCCGGCCACGCATTAAGGTCGTATTCTGGGCCGTTTCTCGCGGTAAGAGACATTCCTGCGCGGACAGGTAATGCTTCTGCGCAGAGTCTCCGTCATTGTCACGGATATCACCGTCGTGAATCTGGTCTCGGCTGCTGAGGCGGCTCTCTGTAGGAAATAACGATTCTTCTTTTGTGCAGTGGAATGGTTGGAGTGAGTTTGATTGAGACGTAGTTGGTGGCTCGTGTAAAATTGGTGAGGGTATACATGTTATACATTGTCATTACGGAATTCCTCTCTTGTCCTTCGACAGTGTTCAACGTAGGCGATTACGAGAAATCTAAGCTGCGTTGTTTTTCCAGTAAATAAAGAAAACTGAATCTTTACTTCTCTAAATGCAAAATAAAATAACTTAAAGGAATTTAACGAATTTATTATGTAGGGAATATGAATACCGGTGAAAGACTACTTAGGAAAATAACAAATAATGTTTTCATTTCTGTTTATATGGGAATATAGAAAGTTATGAAATATTGGTGTAATGGAATGCAAGAAAGATGTGACTTGTATTACAGAACATCCTACAGTCTGGATCACTGATACTTTATCATCAATGCAATACGAAATAGACTTTACACCACAGGGGCCATGAAAATCAAAACATAAGATCATTTTGGCTCTTAAAAATAAGTTTGCCCAGTATTTGGAATTAATTTTAATTGATTTTATAGAATGAACAAATAAATGAATTCTCTTTGCATGTCTTAAGATACCATTTTGTTCTCGTCTCCGTCTTCGTCTTGTCTCGGGAGTTATTCTTCAGGTGCCACATCTTGCGCGTCTCCCGTGTTCCTGGCATGGACGTGTGCGTGTGTGTGGAGGGGGGAGGGCTCGCCGCCTCCGCCGCTCGCGCACGTGTCCAGGAACACGCCCCGCGCGCGCGCCTTTTGTTGCATTGTTAGCGCGCCCGCGGCCAGCATTTTCCCGCTTTCCAAGACCATTCACGTCGCTCTGATAAGATCCCCGCAGACGTACGTCCCCGTGCCGTGCCTCCGTCTCGAACAATACCCGCACAACTCCCCTTTATGGTTGGCGCAATTATACACGAAGGATTATTCAATTTTTTTCCCTCCGTTGTAATTCCACGCGCGAGGGTTTTGACTCCATTGTTTGGAGGTCGCTATCAGAGAGCACAATTCGAACATCTCTTTCAATGCCGGCAAATTGGTTCTCGACCCCTTCCTATGGCTAGGGCCTCTTATTATGATCGGTATGCAAATCGCGTTTACGAGCTTCGCCGGCCGCTGCCCTCCAATCAGGATCAACCACGCGTGGCCTCTGATTCGCCTAGTTAGTATTAGTTGACTTCATGTACAGTTACTCTGGGTAGGAAAACAAAGACATACATTGACATTTTTCCTTAAAAGTACTAATTTAGAGCAGTATTTTTGCCAAATTTGGTCTGTTTCAAAGTTCGTCTCAGTTTTTTGCTTCATTCGTCAAATAAATGTAATTGAAATAATTGTTTCCATTTTATTTTTATTTCGTAATACTCACTACACATCGTAAATTAGTCTCATGGTAACAAACAAATAAGGTTATTTTACATGTTTTGACCATTGTTTCGATCACCAACTGCAGTTTTAAATGTTTTAATGTTTTTACAAAATGCAGAAAAACCATCTATTAGGAGGAAAGTAATATTATAGTACTCATCACATTCCTATCAGGAATTTACTGTGCGAAATCCTGTTTCAATTTTAATGAATCACACATTCAAAAAGGTTTATTTAAACAAATACGTAAGTCCTCTCCTGAACAGCTCTTCCGCATTTACAAACCCGCAGTCGGTTCGGTTTCCAGCGCGTTTCTGGCCGTGGCGTTTTTCTTCTCTCAGACGCTATATTTTGGTGGAGCCTCTCATGGAGGAATGCCACATCCCATTAGAGTTGCGTTCGGAGCAGACTATAAACCGGTGCCGACACCCGGAGGTCGCCGAGCCGGCGCCATACGGACCGCCCGCCTGACTTCGCTCGCCTCCCGCCGTCGCGGCCGCCTCTCCTGTGTCCGCCAAGCGGTCGATGCACTTCAAGGCAAACGTAAACATAAGCATTACGCATAGACGTAAACATTAACATAAGTGTTAGACTTAAGTATTCAAAATGTCTAACATAAACGTAAGCAAAATAAAAGTTTTCATTGTATGCGAGACATTCTAGTTTACTATTGGTTGGATGTGAGAATCGATTTCGAGCTATCGATTGTGACCGTGGCCCATGATTCATGGCGTTAGTTCGTCTATCGACTTCGATCCTTTTTTTTTCTCGATTTAGAGTAAACGTACTGCGATTGGTTCATTTATTATGTCTTACGTAAGCATAAGTAACTTTTCAAGCTTGCAAGCTTCTTAGTTTACGTCTTACGTGTTATGCTTATGCGAACACATTGTGAATGAACCTGCTTATGGGCGTAGTCCTACCTTTTATGTTAACGCATTCTTGTTTTTATGTTTGCATTGTGAATAGGCCTTTGCTCCTCACAAGAAGGAAAAATTCTCTTCCCGAAATTAAAACAAAATTAACACACATAAATTAATGGAACTGTGTTTGACTCGCATTTTGGCCCGATTTTTGTGAGAAATTTTATAGCGTTTCTTATTGTGCAAGGCCTGTTTCGACATGTTGAAAAATAATGGATTATCGGTCAGAGATCGATGAAAGAATACATATTGATAATTAATACGTTTCGGAAATAATACTTCCATAGTTAGAACTTACTAAATTTAAATGAAAAGCATTACAACAGAAAACAAGTCTGCAACACTAAATGAGGCCATTGTCTTTCGTGCCACAATCACAGATAACAATCTCACGTACTGGACTCAATATGGATGTATACATTTTTGAAAGGTTCTGATATATTTATTATTCTCAATTTTTTCATTATTTGTGTATTTTCAACTTCAAATTGCTGCATATTTCTTGAACATATTTTTACTAGTTTCAGTTCTTTGGCTTACTTGTTTGAAAGTCACTTTAAAGTGATTTTGGAGGATGTTTAAACTGAGTCAAATATAGGTAGTAGCTAAGAATTACGACGAGTCCATTAGAAACCATCTATTGCGGCAAAGACGACACATAATAGCGCGGCGAAATATTGAGTGTGGTGCAAGTACCGCTTACTAACACAGGGTTCTGTCTCGCAGGTGTCGGCAACGTCGTTGTTTATACGCATATTGTCGACACCTGCGAAATGGGTGAATTTGGCAGGCTCCGTGGGCTGACTTCGAGAAAAGAACTGGTAAACAAAAAGAAAATGTGTTACTATTTTTAAAATAAAATTTAATACATAATTTTTCCATTAAAATGTGAGTAATAGAGTTTTATTTAACTTTAAATAACTAAACTAAGAAATAAAAATACACTACTTAATAGATGATCAGGATTCGTCAAGTTATTTTCCTAATGAAAAGTAAATTGACTTTATTTTTTATTATTATTGTAATAATTAAACTTTCTCTTAACGAGACTTCGCCTATTGCAACGATCTGTCACTCTGATGAATGCAAATACAACTTATTTCGAATTCCATTCCACGAATATTATGTACGGCTGTATAGGCTTGGGCTCGTATTTCTGTGAAAGTGGACTCGCGCACATTTGAGATCGCCCTGCGCAGTGAACGTGTCAGCTTTTGCGTCTAATTCTGTATCGCTCCCGAAATTTTATAACCAGGCTTTCTCCTGCTGGCGTCTGCGATAATATAAACAGTCTGCCCAAATAAACTGAAGCCAAGCGAACTGTGCAGACTCATAAACCACAAGCAGGGAGATACTGAAATAAATACATCGTCATGTCTTCACAAATGGTTGCAAAAAGCGCGCACATGTCTGTTCCTACTCGCCGAAAGTGCGATGACACAGTTTGCGATTAAATGTATGTAAACGTCCAGTGTCACGTGGGTTATTCGATGCTTTCCTAAAACGAAACGGCGCTCGCGTTGGTTTGAAGTGAGCTATGTAACGACGCACCATTACAGTGAGTGGTGAGACTAAGTGTGCTATCAGTGTCTGACTTGCAAACGTAAATATTCTTTTCTCCCCGAAACACAGGAAATATTTCGCTGAGCGGTCCCTTTTTTTCTCTGCATTGCCAGCAGATTTTTTTATCTCTCTTATGCGGACATACCGGACGCAGTGTGAGTCAGATCTGAGACAACGGAGAAGAGACAAATATAAATAAAATTTGTGGAATATTTCCCAAAATTTTGTTAAGAGCGCCAGTCGTTTTCTGTTGTGTCTACTGCTCAAGTGAATTTCCTCAACAGAGACGTATTTGCCGGTTGGTCGTATGGTCCGCATTATGCACTGGTAGCTCCTGTCTTCCACGTGCATCACCATATGGAAGGTTGTTCTCATCCTTGTTTGTTCGATCAAGGAAACCGGGTTCAGAAAGTTGCTAATGTAAGCAAGCAGAGACAGTGCACTTTTAGGCCTCCGGCCAGATGGAGTTCAGCTCGGAGGGACTGAAAAGGTACCATTATGCCGTTTGTATACTTAGCAGTTAGTCGTTCGCAGTTATAGTCCCAGATGTGTCAATGCTAGTTTAAACGAGGCTCGGAATTTATGAACACGTGCCAAGATTCAGCAGTAACTAATCTATTGGTCATTTATGTGCCGGGAGCACATTGAAGAAAAATTGTTCCTCTACGGAATAAAAGTAACTTTTATAATGTCTTAGTATATTGTTTTATCATTATAAGATTTAACATTTTACTGTTGGTGGAATTTCTGTAGCATTTTAAATTAAAATGGCCGTTATTCTGTCGAATAAATAAGTCATGGTTAATAGTTTTTACTTGCTTAGTTCCTTAAATTTTACCATATTTTTTCTTTCATTGTCGAGATAATAATTGAACCAGTACAAACAATAGTGAGTGAGTACTATTAAAGTATTTTACTGAAGTGATGTACCGATAATACATGTACAGTGGGCGTGAAGTTTGTGAAAACTGAAAAATCCACAATTTATACAATCATTAATTTGCACGTTTCAATGATTCGTTCATCCATTATGGCGCGCACAAAACCTCCGATGCAACTCGATCGCTTCTTGCGCGGTGCCCTCCGCCCCCCGGGTCAACCGCCCCCGGGCCCGAAGGCCGCGTTGAGTAACTGGGTGCAGCGCCGCTCATCGCGGATGCTAATGGCGTGGCTGTTTGTCTGCCGGGAACTGGGTCGGAGCACCTTGGCCGGCCTGGCGCAATCGCCCACGTGGCGGCCGCGTCTCAGGGCGACGGAGGCTCATGCGCGGCGTGTGAGCCGGCACCCGAGTGCCATCCCTTTTTCATTACTAGCCCGTCCTTTGCTCTTGTTGCTTTTACATGTAGGCTTCGGACCTGTTCTTCCTCTCCGTCTTTTGCTGTAGGTTCGTCTTTCTCTTTGTCCTAATCTTCGTCTCTCTCCTGTGCATCGTCTTCCTCTTATTTATATTCTTGTTGTTCTTCGTCTTCCATTTCTTCTTCGTATTTCTCTTCTTCGTCTTTCTATTCTTGACTTCCTCGTCTTCCTTGTATTCAACTTCTTTGCCCTCCTCATCTTCGTCTTCCTCCTCTTCTTCTTCTTCTTCTTCTTCTTCTTCTTCTTCTTCGTCGTCGTCGTCGTCGTCGTCGTCTGCCTTTTCTTCTACTTTTTTTGCAATTGACTTTCCTCTTTTTTTCTTTTCTATTTCTCACATTTCATGTATTTCGATATACTATTTCTACTTTAGGCCAGCAACACGCCTTCCCTGTAACATTGTCTCATTTCCCTATGTGACATCGCAAAATATTTCCTCTTAACACGCTTCATTTTCTCTCCTCCCTGTTTTTTTTAATTATTTGCTATATACTCTGCCCCCTCTGTTAAATTTATATTCAATTATTTCATTTCATCGCCGCCATTTGAGTTCTCAGCCTTTACAAAATGTGTCGTTTGCATCCCCACTCACGACCATCATTTTCCACCGCCTACCATGAATTGTCCTCCAAATCGCTCCTCTTTCAACGTCAGCACTTTCTTTCGGTTTGTGACGCGCCTCGTCCCCTCTGTCTTCCTCTCCCTAGCCGCCACTTCCGGCGCCCCGTGTGCCTCGCCGCCGAGGCCATCAAACGCAGCGGGGAGAGCGGCCTAATGAAGGCATCGAGGCTCCAAGGCGCGCTATCTAAATGGGGCCCGCCCGCGCCCCTCTGCTCGCCTGCGCCGCGCCGTGCGGAGGTTCAAAGCGCGCCAATCGCCTATCGCACCGCGCGTGCGGTCTGCGCCGTCGGCCCCGCGGACGCCGAGAGTGCACACTCCGCCGACGCCCGAGGCCGTCTACTTGCTCCTCTGTTCTTCCGGTCTCGCCAGTGCTCAAGGTGCCGCCGTTGCCAATCGCCTCGCGACTTGCAACCTCTAACCTGCCTCTGCCGCTGCTGCGTCTGGGGAATCACCTGTCAAGTCGTTTATCATGGCTTTCCAGATGACCCTAAAACCCTTGCCGCTTCTCGACTAATTTTTCGATTATTCCCAGAGATCAACCGTTTCCTTGGACACGTTTACCCTGAACTATACTTTTCTGTATTGTAATGTGTTAAAGACTGCAAACTGAAGGACCTTGCAAAAATGTGATATCAGCAAAAAATTAGTTTTAACTTTGTGTCACATAATTTCTTTTGCATTTTGAGATTTTATTCTTAATCTTATCTACCATTTCCCTTTCTCCTACTTCCCCTAAACCACAACCTTTATCTTTCACTCTCTATTTAACTCTAAATGGATCTACTCATTTTCTCCCCTAATTTTTTTTACATATTTATTTTTCATACGGAAGTACATAGATTAGTTTACATCACTTTTTCATATGTATTGTATGGCTTACAACTATTATTTCCTAATCTAAAAACTAACTCTAACTACAGGAAGGGGTAGGAAGCTACAATCTGCGCCTGCTGGTCACAATTGTTGGAAAATATGTTTAGGAAGGCGCTGAAAGAGTAATGGTTTTTTATTCGTATTGGAGTAATTTTAACGCCATAACTTTGCTTTCAACATACTACGATTATACTTTTCTATTGGATCAATCTATTTATTTCCTCAACCTATTTATCCTGAAGCTTCCTGTTTGTTTTTTCTCTTTCCTCTCTTGCTTGTCGACTATCTTCCACCAACCATTAACAGTGGGCATCTCCGGAGTTCCTCTGAGGCATTTGCTGCATGCTCATCCTCCACCGTTCTCTCTGGAAAGCCGCTTCCTGGGGCTTTTCCTGCCGCCGCGGCCGTCTTCCGCACTTGCGGCTGCCGCCTTGCGGAATCCCAGACGCCGGAGCGAGTCAGCGGTACCTCCACGACCGCGTTCAATACTTTTATTTATTTATTTATTTATTTATTTATTTATTTATTTATTTATTTATTTATTTATTTATTTACGTCAAAACAGTTAAGAACTGTGTGTGACGTGCTATGGGGAGTAGTTAAATTGAAGTTACATTTGTGTCCAGAAGCAAAACAAGGGGCCATCTCAGCATTTGCTCGAGGATCAGTGAAACTGGACGAACATCTGATCGAAATGAGGGCCATTGACCCTGAAGCTGAAGCTACTTCCCTGTCCACAGGCAGTCGCTCGAGGGCGCCAGGGGTTGCGGGCAGCATGTCGACCTCTCTGTATCTCCAGACTCCAGCGGAAGAGTGTGGATCCGAGACTGCTAACTTAAATTAGTCACTATCTGAATAGAGGAATTTACGATCTCTTGTTTGATTTTATTTTTCTTCCTTGTTTCGTCATCCTTCTGTCGAATTGCACAGTTCCACCCGCAAAATGATGAACAACATTATTACGAAGACGTTTCGTAAAGATGTGTGGTATTTTAATTTCGCTCTCATTTTGTATCCAAGCAATAAAATGTTACGCGATATCGGCAAGAGCAGAACATGCGATTTTTGGTTGATTCACTAATTTTTGTTTATTTCCTTCTTTCATCCTTTAAAAAAGTATTAAGAGTTTTTTAAAATTTTCTGAGCAACTTCACGTAGTGTGTATGTTCGACAGACTACATCCTGTACGAGGCGAGAAGGATGTGTTAACAACCCTTTTAGTGCTTTCCCGCTCGCTTGTGTTCTACCTGCGCCCGCGGATGTTTTACGTCACGTGACGCCCTCGGTAAACGTGGCGGCCACCTTATCTGGCTTATCCTCCACTGAATAATCCCGTTACCGGCACGCCACATTGACTTAAGCGTTGTGATGTGGGTGCCGGGAACACCTTACTCTGGAACGTGACGATAAGACGGGACGTTATCATACTCTGAATGTTTTCAAGCAGAAGGAATGAGACGAAAGGGAGTACGTGGGAGATCCTCTGCAATTTCAAATGCGCTTTCTATCTAAAAGGCGTGACTGGTTATTAGTGCATATGAACATTGAGGTTCAAGTGAATAATTTGGTTACATGTTTAATTTCAAATCATATTCTTGCCAATTTCTATAAAGAGATGCGTAGGAAAACGAAGAGGAATGTGTTCACAATTCGAAAATTTTACTATGGCATGTTTAATCCAATCTTATCTAAATCAGATAAATTACTTTTCCTCGTGTGTAATAAAAATTAAAATAACATGTTTTAAGCAAAATTAAATGTTTACGCTTTAGAATATATGAGAAGAGACTTGAAAATTCTTCATTAAAAGGCTATTTCAACTTTCTAGATTAAGGCAGAAATAATAATTCAGTGAGACTTATTTTTAGAAAATTTATTTAGGCGTAACCTTCAAGGAAAGCTTTTGGGAAAATAATTTTCCAAGATGTCCACAACAGCCTTCGGAGGCATTAGGAAGGGAGGAAAATGTGGGAAGGGGTGATCCGAAACGTTTGATCTCGAGTACAGCAGAATAAACGCGTATAAATCTCCGAACGCGAGCTCGTGTGTTCGGTCCGACTCGACAGCGCATGGGGAAGACATCTTAGGAACCGCCGCGACCCCCGGAATCCGACTGAGCCGGCTCTCGCCGTCTGCGCGCTCCCCGCCGGCGCGGCGCTGGCTGCCGAGCGGGGGGGGGAGGACAGGGGGGGCGCTGTGGGTTGAAAGAGGCGGGAAGCGGACAAAGAGGATTGTTTCCCTTTCAACGTGTCCAACGTACACGAATGAGGCACGTACAAAAAGAAAGATGTTAAATGCTTTATTGTCCGTACGGTCTTTTCATTTTTCCAGTAAATGTGTTCGTGTAATGCTCGCAAATATGGAGATTTTTTTTAACACGTTGGGTAGTCAAAAAGTTATCCGGTTTTACTTTTTCACACTTCTCAGTACGTAATTGTTGGTTATAAAATTTCGCATGTTTTTCTCGTTTCTCATCAAAACTGTCGAACAATTTTTCTGTATAAAAAAATAACGCTTGCTTAAAATCTTTTGTAATTAGTTTTATGTGAAGTTTGCTCGGAAAACATTTACTTTTGTTGACTTAAAAATTATTCTGGAATGTAATATTTAAATAATGAAATGTATTCTAATATTACTCAGCAAACTGAGGAATAATTAATGAATATTTAATTTTCAACTTCGTCCAAGTTGTAACATCAAAGTAACTTCTAATGAAGAGTAATAGACTGATTAAGAGGAAGGGAGAATGGTCAGGCATAATCCACATCTTCTTGTGGCTCTGCTGCATTATCCACCTGCAAATGATCGGATGAAACCTCGGCAGTAGGCAATCAGAGTACAATTCTCACTCAGGCAGTGGTCTGCTTCGGCGTAGCTATCGAAAATCCATCCAACCTCCATAATCCTTCCAACCTCAAACTTACCGGTTTGTGATGCTACAACGTCAATATAATTTCAATATTTTATTCTTCGGAATCCAAAACCCCCACTGCTTTATCAACATCAGCAGAAAAACGAATAACAGATAACAGCGAGCGTTGCTGAAATTTGATCACAATAAATTGAGTAATAGATACTATTGGCATCGCAAAAGTGTAACAGATTTAATATAAAAGTACTGACGTCGAAATATCCCCACCCTCCGCGTCCATTTCTCTCGCATGTAGCCAACCAAGAGGTTAAGAAAACGTGCGCCGTCTCTTCTTTTGTCCCTCATTCTGCGTGAGCCGGGCCATCGTGCGCATGCGCAGTTCGTCACCGCCCTGCCGCCCCCCGCGCTGGCGGCGCCGGCGCGTAAATACGAGCTCCATTAGCGCCGAACACCCGCGCATAAATCGCAATCAGCGATACCGATTGTCCCCTCCCTATCGCCACAATGGCCATCGCCTCCGCTTTTGGCGCCGCCGCCGCCGCCGCCACCACAGCCGCTGTTGCCATCGCCGCCGAATCCGCTTTTCCCGCCGTTGCCGCTCCTCTGGGTCTTTAAGTAAGTTACTGCCTCATCGCCATCATCATTTCTCCATTTTTCTATCCCTTGTTTCTTTTTTTAACATTGCCTTCTGGTATTTTTATTGTGACGTTGGAGGTTTTCTTTGATAGTCCTTTCATCTACGTGTGTCGCTTTATGGTACTGATCGTTTATTTCCGATCAACAACTCAACACCTACCTTAGACCTTTCTGTTAATGCTGTTACTTTTTTTAAGAAAATTAGGTGTCGTACAGTTTCAGCTGATGGTTTGTTTCAACGCGTGATGTGGAACTTTATATAATTAAACTTCCATTTCCTCCGACATTTAGTTTGTCAAGTACTGCCACGCCTTGACATTGACCATATTATTATCTATCACTTCTGTGGCAGTCTAACCTCAAAACCAAGCTGAGCATAAACACCAACGTTATCGCTACCGCTGAAACCGTTCTATCACTACCACAATTTCTAAGAGCCGATCCGGTGGCCGAGATCGCTAAGGCAGTAGTGCCGTAGCAAACTCGGACCGAAGGATCGCGGGTTCGAGTCACCCCCTATCATCATCATTATCGTGTCAACCCACAGTTACCATACCGTTACAAGCAATAGTGGTCGCTAATGACCTAGTAGTTGATGCGACCTTAAATTTAAAAAAAAAATCTAAGAGATTTCTACTTCCATTTCCTTTTCCGCGTTGACGGCACCCGCCAACTCAGCTGCTGCCGCCGTGAGTTACGTTACCGGTGCCCTTTTCGGGCGAAGGCCCATTTCCCGGCTGCCGTGTTCTTACCTGCTTATTAACGAGCGCGTAATTGGAAACACGGCTGCCCTGCTAGGTCACTGGCGTTGCCCCACCCCACCCCACCCCGCCCCGCCCCGCGCCGTCCCTCGGCTGCTGTCGGCCGCACGTGCGGAGAATGCTGCCGTGTCGTCTCGGGCCCAGAGCTCAACTAGGATTACCAGATTTGAATTCTAACTTTAGATTTCAGAATTACTTATTGTCCTATGTACACTGTGCTCAAGCATATTTATGCAGCACATATGCAAGCATGATATGAAAGCACATGAAGCATATATATTTAAAAAATGCTTCAAATGATCGCAAATTTTTATTGCATAAATATCTAATTTTTATGTGGGTTTCTCTTCGTAACCGAAAGACCAACACAATTGTTAAATACTACATATTTTGTTCTCTCTACATACATATTAACATATTAAAATTTAATTTTATATTGAGTTTTCTAAAATTAAGCTCTAATTTTTCCATTTGACTTGATGTAATTCCTAAACACTAATGAAAATAATATGCGAATTTCGTATAATTCAGTCGCCACAAAACTTACACAGTCAGATGTACATTACACGATACAGTCCAGATGCAGGTTTCCGAAAACAGCAGCGACTCTGTCTGGGAGCTCATTTTTCTGTCAGGGGGCCCGCGCCATAAACGCACTTCGTTGCTTCGCCCCGCGCGAAGCCCTTGAGGAGCGAGGCGAAGCGGCGGAGAGAAACGACACATGTAACTCATCTCCCGGCGCGCGTTTAATTTTTCTCGCGCGCGCGCGCCAACAGCCGGCTTTTGAGGCGTCCGCATTGTGCACCCGCGGGGCCGCTCAGAGGCGCGCTGCGCGGAGCGGACAGCAACGACGTGTTAATTCCCCGGCTGGGAACTGCCTGCCCCGCCCGCGCCACGCCCATCTCCCGGCCGCACCGCGCAGCGCCGCCCGGCGCAGATGCGTGTTGCTCTGCGAGTTCGCTCTCCAACAGGACTCCGGTCTGGTGATGCGGCACCGACAACAAAACATCGATGTTACCGAACATCGATGATCAAAATTAAAACATCGATGTTAATAATACATCGGCCGAAAACCGTCGATGTTTTTCAACAACGATATTTTCAAGTTGGTGTAGTAACCTTTAACATTAAATTCGTGTGCAACAAAATTTTATTTTACAGAGGCAGACCCTACGCCTACAGCGTATTTGTTGACCACATCTCAGTGTGTGAAATTAATTTGAAGAAAGCGGAAATACACGGGCGTGAGGATCATCTCGGGGAAAGAGTCTGTCGATAGAGGTAGTACAAACAACGTTCCTTTGGTTCCAACATATCAACCACTACAGTGTTACCATCTGCAATGTTTCGTATTGTATCTTTTACAGTATTGTGATTATGGGAATTTTTCTTTCAGACACGAAACATCAGAAATGAAAGAATATTGATCAGAAAAAATCGCGATGTGCAAATCGTATATTACAAAATTGAGGCTTAAAATAAAATATAGAGCGTGACATTTAAATTACTTCCTAATAATAATAATAATAATAATAATAATAATAATAATAATAATAATAATAATAATAATAATAATAATAATAATGTCTTTATTAATGGCGAGGCTCAGGCCATAGGGCCTGCTCTTCCGCCTAACCACCTTCCTATGATGTCCTCTCATATTTATCGGGCCAGACCAACACGCTAAACTTTCTCGTGAAGTGTAGATCTTTTATAATGCAGCGTTGATATCGAACTTTTCGCACCTTTCATACGTTGTGTAATTTGCGATTCTCTTTTTAAAGTTGATATTTACTTTTTTGTTTTAATTACACGTCCCTTCTGGAATTGTGGCTCAGATACAACGACATCACTTCGAAGGACATCATCATCCTCTTATTTCCTGCTTTACTTTCTTTGCTACACTAGAAACGATTTGGTCCCTTTTATCATTTGCAGTACGTCTAAAAACATCGGATTTTCACTGTGACTGTTCTTCAATTTTTGTGACCTCCACTCATTATCGCGTTTCTTTTCGCCTAGACACCACTCCAGCATGCTAGAAACTCGTTTCTCTGCTACTCTCTCCTTAAATCTCTTCTTCGCATCTTGTTTCCACGCCAGTCTGTTCATTTCTGCTCTCCTTTCTTCGCATTTCATCTTGATTTTTCCCTCCTGATCCAAACTTTTGTCTCATTTTCGTTAAAACCCGCGTTCTCTCTTTATTTCTCTCCCCGTCCTGCCCCACGCCCAGGAACCTCTTCACCGACCCGGAGAAACCGCTGATGGTGGTCGTTTTCCACCCCTACCGAAAAAAAGAAAGAAAAAAATCAACGGTCAACTACAAAGTTACATACAAAGCTAAAAATTGTGTGTACAGTGGGAAGACTATTATTTCAGTGGCGAAATGTTTACTCTTTTTATTCCTGGAAAACACGCATGTCGACTCTGCACGCATTTTTGCTGATATCCAGAATAATATAACTGTGAAAATCATAATAGCATACGGGTTTCAGTTTTAGATTATTCACAAAAAATACATGAGACTGCATGTAGTCGTTTTCCACAGTTTCTGCAGAAGTTTTTGTGCAAAAGAGGTACATATGTTTAGCAAATAGAAGCTTTTCCATTTATTATGGAAGGAATTATCCAGGAAATATCCCGCCCCATTTACAATTCATAATATTAAAAAAAAATAGTTTTAATTTTATGCAGGTTTCTTGTCACGTGTACCATTTTCAACGTTTTGAAAGATATTTTTAGAACGTCATTTTTCGTTACAACCAAGAGCTTTTAGTAGAAAAGTATGGCTGTTTTATTTACAAAATATATTTCGTTTATGGTTTTTCTATATGGTGTAGAAATGTTGGTATTCGAGGTTTGTACATTTTGCGATGCAATATTTCCACCGTTAATTGTTCGAAAATAACATTCAACTATGTGGTTGGGTATGAAATATTCGTAGATAGAAGATTAATACTTTGACATTTTTATTACTTCCAACTATTCATTGTTAACTAGCATTAATGAACCGAGGAGCATTTAGATAATACATAGTATATTGGTCAATACAGAATAATTAATATAGATGTAAATCATGAAAATAAACATTCCATGAATAACGGAAATAAGCTTGTGTTTTGTTTTGCATGCGTTCGATGATAATGTCAAAAAGAGCAGTATATGTTATTTTCAAATGGTATACTCGGTGGTGTTCATTCAAAAGTTCAATTGCATAAACCTTTAGTTGAAATTAATTTATTCAACCGTGAATTTAGTGTATAGGCTGGGTGGAATATACTTATGTTAGTGTTTTATTATAATTTATCGTCCTTAATTCCATGAGTAAATAATGTTCATATATTAAAGTGCATCGTACGTCAATTAATATTTGACTTATTATTAAAATGATAGACTAATAAAGATTTTTAAAAATATAAGGGTCGCATAAAACAGAGTTGAGTCTTAATAAATTCGGGGGGTTCACACATCAAGGTGATGTCACGTATCTTCTTATAAATTTCATGAAAGGCATTCCGCCTTTGCGCGGTTCATATACCGTCCAATCGTGTGTTTACCGTCTAGAGTAGTTTCATTAGCGAGCCGAACATGCACATTATTGGAGGGAAGGTTATTAACGCACGGAGAGGCAGCCGACGTCACTTGGGAGCATGCGAGGGCGATGCGCCCCTTCACGCTAACAACGCTATGAAGCGCGCCCCGCCCCGCCCTCGCTTCGCCCCTCACACCCCGTTGTCCCGTGGCCTCGCTCCATGCGCACCCGCCGCACTCCGTCGTCCGTTTGCCCCGCTCTGCACGTGCTCTCGCCTCCCGCCCCTCGCTCGCCGTTTTGGCCCACCTGCACCGCCTCGCTCCGCCGGCCCCGTCCCAGCCGCCCCGCCCTCGCCCATCCGACTGCACCGCACTCCGCCTTCCCCCCTCCAGAAACTCCCGCCTTGTGCCGCCTTCCCGCTTGCGCACGCCTCCCGATGCCCGCCTCCCACCTTGTCTCCCGTACTCCCTGCCTTGCTCGCCTCGCCATCCCGCCTTCGCCCTTCCGCCACCGTCCCGCCCCACCGTCCGACCCGACTGTCCCTCCTCGCCACGACGTCCGTCTCGTCCGCCCCTTAGGCTGTTCCTTGCCTGAACTCCCGCCTGCCCTCCCCACCCCAACGTTTCCGACCACGTACCGCTCGACTAGCTCCCGCTGCCGCGTTTTAGCGCTGCGGTCCTTCACCACAGGCGGCGCCGGCGGCGGCGGCGGCGGCAGCTCCTGTCTGCGCGATATTCAAATGAGGAGCGCGGGGCGTGGAGGCCAACGACGGCGCTGCGAGGGGTGGACTCCGGCGGGAGGGCGGGCGGCGCTCGCTATTTGACAGCTGCCGTCGCTGCCGTCTGCCGCTCCACGCCACTCGCCCACCGCCTCCCGCACCCTCGTGCGTCTTTTATTTGCTTCGTACGCCCACCGTACGCCCAGCGAAGTGGCTCAGAGGGTAGCGCGCTGACTTCGCATTTGGGAGGCCCGGATTCAATGCTCGAGCCGGTTATCATGACCGGGGTTTTTGTGGCATGGGAATGCTGGGGTGGTTTTACCGAAAGGCCACGGCCGGAAAACGGCTTCGCCAGCCGAATTTGTTTACTACATGAAGTCACGAAGGTTATGCGAATTCGAGACAATGCGAGTTCCTGGATGGGTGACCGCCTAGGAACCCCGGCATCTAACAGTACCGATGCCAATTGCAGTTTACGGGACATATAATGACTTAATACAAGTACAAACACCTACCGTACTCAGTTCCCCCCTCCCCCGTCTATCCGTTTGCTTCCTCTCACATTCCTCATTAACATTGGCCCTGTTCCTGAAAACATTTGCAGCGAACAATTCTCTGTTGGCGATTTCTTTCCGCTTTTCACCCAACTTTAACGCTTCTTCAGAATCCATCTCTAATTAATCTCTTCATAACAACATTCAGGATTTCTGTCTATAGCCCCTTCCTGTTCATATCTCGGCGAGTTTGTTTTTTTCTCTTATCGCATGTTCAGCCCATTCCATCACCATCACACCATCTCTCCGCACCACCACCACCATCACGTCAGCTTCAATTTCATCTCTATTTTACTATCAATTCCCGCGCCAACACTCGACAAGTCGTCCTTAATCACGTGCATCCTCTCCTAGAGCGCAGTTAGCGCCGACGCAGTGCTGCGGGTGTCGCGCGCGGCTGTGGGCGACGTGTGGGCTCGGGAGGCTTTCCGTATGGCCGGTGCAGTCGGCTTGGCTGGCAAGGCGCTTGGAACGCTCGGTGGCAGGGAGATTACTCGAGATGGCTGGACCGTTTCCAAAAGCGACCTACAGACCACCCATGCCCTCGGCAGGATAAATCTGACAGCAGTTTGTTATTCTGTTTGTAGAAAGGAATAGTATTATAATATTAAAATTTATAAATAATTAATTATATATTTATAATATAATATATAATATTATAATTTATTAATAGTAAAATATTTCAACTTAAATTAACCACAGTGTTTTTACGAAATACTCGTAAGAGCATAACAATGTCGCCTACAAAGCTATTATTATTATTATTATTATTATTATTATTATTATTATACAATAATTGTTATTATTATTATAACTATTATTATTATTATTATTATTAATTCCAACTCATCTCCTTGGATCAATCTCCGTAATTAAACAGATGCAGAACATTAATTTTTAATTAAAGCAAGCTCTGACCACTAATTTTTTCCCTCTTGAGCACATTTTCTTAGAATCTGTAGCCTTTTCCTTCTAAAGTGGGTCAAGTTAAAGAGGACACTTGTCCGCAACATGCTGTTCGTCTGCAGGAAGAACAAAAACTCTTGTGCTCTTTCCTGCTCGTCTTTGCGTTTCCTTTTCTGAGCATCGATGGCGCGACTCGCTATCAGATATTCTCGCAAGTTACATATTGGTGCCGATCGAAACGTTGACTCACGATGCGATATGCGCAAGAATAAATAAGCATTGATTCAAATATTCCATGCGTCTATTTGGTGCATGAACATTTTTCTCTCATTACTGTTTTTACTGCAGAATAGCTAAATCACAATTTAATCTTATCACTTCAGTACTGTTTGATACTCTTCTTATGGTTTGGAGACTTGATCGTCATCACTGTAATAAGGTTATTTTTGTTAAATTCAAATCGCTGCTTAGGATGGAGTCGATAGCGCCTTTTACAATTTTCGTTCAATTGTTTGAAGCTACTTTATAAATATGATAATATTTGTCGCATTGTTGCGTTTAAAACATGCATGGCTTTCGCCCACTCGGAAGTATTGGTGATACTTGTACATCCCCAAAATTTGTTTGCTTAATGCCCTGACTGGGTGTTTCTAAGAACGGCCGCAATTGCATCGTATGTCCTGTCCCGGAATAGAGTCCTTTGGCTCCGCGATTGTCGCTGTGCGGGCGAGGGGCACCGGAAGCTGAAGCCGCCCGTGCGTGCAGCCTCAAAGGCGGCGACGGCTGCGGCGCGGCAGACTTCGCTTCCCGCTTCGCCCCACGGTGGGCCGCAACGGCTCCGAAAGCGCACTGGCCACGCGCCCCGTGTGCTTTGATCGAGCATTGCACCTGCGTAGGTGGCCCAGGGCACCAGTTGATCTGCACTGAAGTGCTTCTGACTGGAAGGTCCAAGGGTTTCACTCCTGACGGTAACAAGATATTCGTCACTGGCTAAATAGATAGCTAGATATAATTCAGCCGCTGCCATTAGGAAAAATCTAGCGCCCGGCTGCTCTTTCGGGTAGTTTTCCGTGGTTTGTCCGATCAATACCAGACCATTACCGGAGCTGCACCCAAACAAACCGACCAAGGACCGCGCGCGATATTTCCTTCCCATTCCTTGCCCTATCATCTCCCCTTACTTACACAAACTTACACTTCAATGCCCTACACTACCACATACGCTAGGAGGCCAGTCGGGAGCTTTGAGCTGGTCCGGGCTGAGGCGGTGCAATGCTGGTGGGAGATACATGCTTGGCGAAAACCCCGCAAACCGACGGGAAGGTGGGCGCCAGATATCGTCGGAGTTTTCCCTAACCAGGTATCTCCCACCAGCGGGCCACCGCCCTAGTCTGGACTCTTTAAGTTCCCGACCAGTGTCCCGGCATGTGTGGTAGTGTGGTGTGGTGACAGTGTAACTTTGTGTAACGGACAAGTAACAAGGAAATGTCTCGCTCGATCCGTGCCGCGTTTGTTAGGATACAGTTCCGGCATTCGCCTCGTATTGATCGGATAATCCTCGAAAAAATAACCGATCTAAGTAGTCGGCGTCTAGAATTATCGTCCAGATAGCAACTGAATTCGACCTAGCTACGTATGTATCCTCTCACTTTCGCAAGCGGATGCCTAGGACCTCCCGGTCAGGGACACTGCAGTGACATCAGTTGATGCCCTGAGTCACCTCTCCCAATTTGACGCGTTCTTTTTGCTGTGTTGCGGCCCACTGTGAGCTCCGCCGGCGCGGCCCAAGCGGGAAGCGAGCACAGTCGGCGCGCGCTGATAATGCGAAGAGGGCACGCGGCCGCGCGTGCGTCGCCCCGGCCCCGGCCGCGGTCGCCCCCGCGCGTCGGAGACGTCGTTCGCACCATTGTGCTGCACCCGCCCCTTCCCCCTCCCCAACCACCTACCCCCTCCACACCCCGCGCCCGCTGTTTGTTGATTCCCCCCACCCCCACCCCGCGGTCCTTTGATCGCGCCCCGGCCCCTGTAAATAGACTTCCTGCGGGCGCGCGTGTTCGCGTGGCCGCAGCGCGCCGTGCGCGGCGCCCGTCTTTTGTCCCGCCGCGCACGGCGCCCAGGGCGGAGCGCGCCTCCCGGGCTGCGGTTGCGTCTAATGGAGCGCGGCGTCGAGAGGCCTCGTGGCGGCGTCTTGTGCCTTTCTCCCCCGCGCGCCGCGCCGAGACTAATTGCTTCCCTTCGTGCACGCGGTTCGGCTCTCGGTGGAGTACCCCCACCTTTTCATGTCGGTTTTGACATTCTCGGGGACTAGAGAAAGTTTTGTTGTGCTACGACACAAAAAAGATCGTCGTTGGCCGATGCACGATTACGTGCCTTTCTCTTCTTCGTAACGTGAGGAAGTAAAAACGCGATTTTTCGACTGGAAAAACTCGTTTTGTGAGTCTAATAGTGTTTTTAGTTTGGACCACAGATTCATATGAATGCTGAAGTCTCCGGCACTCATACTCCGATGAACTAGAAAAATTTCGATACACCGTCCGGGGGTGTGAAGACATAATTGTACAGAAACAATATTTTCTTTATTATCCAACTATATTTCATAATAATGAAACCAATAATAATAATAATAATAATAATAATAATAATAATAATAATAATAATAATAATAATAATAATTGTGACATGTTTATGTAAAATCACTGCCATTACATGTTACCCATTACATGTAGAATTTCTTTCACGACGGATGCATTTCTTAGAAAGAAATTGTGTTTTCATATATTTTCCTCCTCCAAAGAAAATATCACTAAATCAACCCCCACATATACAAAACACCAGACAAGAGAAGAGGATGTGCATTTTAGCTGGCTTGTCGAAGCTTGTGAACATGTCTTCCGCTCCCCGAATTATTTTGGCTTTAAATCCCGCTCCAGCACTATGGAGGGAGATTTCCCTGCTGCAAAGGGAGTAAAACCATGGCAGAGGTTTACGATAAAGGCACTCCGCCGTGAAAGCAAATAGTTTCCCCGTGTGCTCCTCGCTACTTCATCCAGACTACCTGTTCTTCCTGTGGCGGTGGATGTCACTATGATTTACGACCACTTTGTCGAGAACACTTCATGCTATCGACGATTGTTGGTGTTAGCGTACAAAGCGGTGTACTCTGGAGTATTTCATACTCAATATAAATTGTGTTTTTTTTTTGTGTGTGTGTGTGTGTGTGTGTGTCAATGATGAAATTGGATTTGTATTCTTCTCGTTTCTCCTTTTTCATTCGGAAAAGTTAATGAAACCGTTTAATCATATTGTTGTTTGATATTGTCTGCGTATATGACTAATTCTTTTGTAGTATGTCTAGTGTTAGATTTACGACCAGATATGTTTTCTGATGTATTACATCAAAATTCTTATTCGATACATTACAATACTGCTAATAAAATTTTATTACTGTCAAATTATTAACTTCATGAGACAAAACCCTCGAGACTGAGGTCTGATATTTTATATAATTCAGATCAATTATTTTATATATTTTTATAATATAACAGCATTTTATATAATTTAATCTTAATTGTGGACATTCAAATAGGCGGTTCTATATCGCAAATACAAATAGAGGAATGAATGTATCCTCTACAAAAGTTACTTTTTTCATTTGAATAATTTCTCATAGCACCAAATTTGGAACATTGTGGCTTGCGTGACAAGAGTTCCACTGAGTTTTCTAACTCCTCCGTAACACAAAAAACCCGCCGTTCTTTGCGGTCTTGAAAATCACAACTTGATTTATGCCTCTTCGCGCTCCCGCGGCTTAAAGGCGACGTCCTATTTTCCGCGGAGCTTTCGACGGTCCCTCTGTTTCCGTACCTCCTCAGGATCGCTGCTGTTCGTCTGCTCCTGGGGGGGGGGGCGATAAATCTGGACGAGCGTAAATGTCGCCAGGCATAGAGGCACGTGTCTGCAGCGAAGAGCTGGCGGCGTAGCGCCAGGGACCCTTGATGTGGACTCGTCTAGTCTGCGCCCCTGCGATTACCACGCATGTTTACCACCATGACAAACAAAATCACAATGACCAATGCCACCACCGACGTGCCAGCCAGCATTACCTCCATCACCACCACCACAACCAGCACCACCACCAACGCCACTACAACCACATACACCACCACTTCCACCACCAGACACACCTCCCCACACCACCACATAAAACCAGCACCACCGCCACCACCATCATCACCACCAGCAGCAGACACACCTCCACAGACTACTAACCATCACCGCGCACCATCACCACTACCGCCACCACACGCATCATCACTATCACCACCACAACCCCCATCACTGCCACTTCTATACTACTTCTTTCAACACTTCCGTTTTCACTACCGATGGTGTCGACATTGTCGATCTACTATTATCATCTGTACTGGTACCGCTATCATGATCGAAACATCTCCATCTATCTTCTCTGGGAATTATCCTAGTTACATGTGCCTGGAGAACTTTAGTTTAAATTGAACTTTCGGTGCGGCGTGGGCGATCTGAAAAGCTCCATGAGGTATACTGCATTGTTCGGATGCGTGATCAATTTTTCTCTGTGTTTTTAAGTTGAAAGAAAAACGGTTGGGAACCAAGGATCATTTTCTATTCGGATGAGCTTTGGTTACGAGGTTTGTACTTCGGGCACGAGGTTTTGTTCTTACAATTCCAGACTATCTCGTTTTCATTAAAATGAGGCTTAGTGTTTTGTAAGAGCCAGGGCCACATGAGTTGTTGCTTTGGTTATTCAGCGACATTACGGCTCCATTTTTTTCTAACCGGTTCGTGCAGCCTTGTCATCAAGGTTTTACATCGATGGAATATTGCGAATCTGTTGTTAGTTTATTAGGTTTATCTTTAAAATCTTGCTGTTGATCACCCCTTAAAATTACATATCGCTTTCAGTTTTTTTTAACATTAGGTAAATGTGATAAGGTCTTATCTTGTTGAAACAAAAATATGAAAAAATTAAATTGTTCTTGTATTGTCTAGACTGGAGCAATTTAA
Source organism: Gryllus bimaculatus (assembly GCA_017312745.1). Classification (NCBI taxonomy): domain Eukaryota; kingdom Metazoa; phylum Arthropoda; class Insecta; order Orthoptera; family Gryllidae; genus Gryllus; species Gryllus bimaculatus. The sequence goes on along the minus strand of BOPP01000085.1, from coordinate 4,158,094 downwards.
GAGAGCCTAACGTAGCTTCAGTGATTTATTCGGCCGGTTTTCCTTTGCAAGGTATGATTGCAATCACGATGCGATGGCGTGGCGTAATGATTTAAGCGTAAACACGAGATGAAAACGTACGCTTTAATGCTAATTTGTGAAAGTTAATCTCTCTATAATTCTGTAGTGTAAAAACGAGATAAGAAACCGAAATCAAAAACCGCGAGGAATCATTACTTAAGATAAAGAAAATTAATACATGTAATAACATTTGTTATATTACATGTAGTTATATCAGGGCCCAACCGTCACAGTTGGGAAACCAACAACATACACTCTCTAACACACAATGCTTTTGGAGAAGATGGAGATGTATTGTTAAGTGCAGGCGGTCGCTTTCCCTGGCGGCAGGTTTATCTCCGCGTTCATCAAAGTCCCGCCCGTAGCTTCTCCGCGCGTCTTCCGCGGTGCACTTGCACTCCCTCCGGCCGCGCGTTTGTTTTCGCCCACCGCGCGCGCGTCGCCCCGTGTCCGAGCGTACGAGCAGGGAGGGGGGCGGGGCGGCTTTCACGTACTCGCGCGCGTGACGCCTGAAGGATGCCCTCGCGAAAGCGGAGTGGCTGCGTGATTAATTTCGCGACCACTTCCGCGACGCTCGCGCACACGCCATGCAATTGCTGCTACCTGTTGCACGGCACGGCGTAGGGGCGGTCGGTGGTGCGCTCGCCTTCTACGCCGTGTCGCCACCCGGTCCCTGCCGCCGATCACGAATCGTCGTCGCCCAGTTTGGGTGCCGGTCGTCTTGATGCCATTTTTCAGTCTTTTCAGCAATCTATTCATGGTTTTATTTGATTATACATTCCCTCCACTTGTCCTTTTTCGTCTCTACTCTACTCTATTAGTATTTACGCTCCTCTCCTCTCTCGTATATAATATATTATATTATATATATATTATAAATATATATATATATATATTTATATATATATATATACCATCCAATTTTTCCACATCCAACCTCCAAAAATATTATCATAGAAGTCCCGCCATACATGTAGGAATCCGTCACTGTGAGCTAACCTTAGTATTAGCTATATTTAATTTCCCCCTCTTCCTGCCATGCAATTCTTAACTGTCTCCACAACTTTAAAAGTCGAAAGAAAGGCCAGCAAAATTCTATCATTTCCAACACTACCGACCCAGCCAATCCTCTAAGCTCGGATATACATTCTTGCCCTCTAAGGTTCTTCTTTTTGTGACACGTACCTCAGACTCTGATCTTCCCACACCAATCTTGCCATTCTCTCAGTGTTTTTTCTTCTTCTTTCTTTCCTCTCTTCTCTTGCCCGGTGTTGCTCTCTTCGTCCTTCTCGCTCGCCGACGAAGGACGACCGCGATTCTTCATAGCGGAGCCGGCGCGTGATTCATTAACGCGCCCCTTCGAGCGGGCGTGTGCGAGAGCAAATGCGTGCCGGAGTGCGTGACTGCTGACTTAAGAGCATGGCGGGAGTGATTGATTGAGCTGTGGAATGTTGGCACAGCCGAATGGGAAAGTAGTCAATTAAAAAAAATACACGGCAGATGGAGCAATGCATTCTTTCTATTTGAAGAAAGAATTTAATAAAGATGAAAGGGCTACATAAGAGAATGTCATGAAATAAATAGAGAAAAATGTTCTTAGACACATAAGATACTTCTGTTCAAATGAAAATTTGAAATAAACGTAAACACGCGAGTGTGAAGAAACAATTAGAGTGATAAATGTACAAAGGCCAGAAAGCGGTAAATGAGAATTGGTCACGCACAGTAAAAAAAACAACAAAATCGCTCGTCAGAAAGGTACAATATGAACGCGTGATAATACATCGGTAAAGTGGTCGACAGGGGAACCAATAAAAGCGCGCCCTGTTACAAAGGGAAACAATAAAGGGAAGCAATCAACAGGAGGGAGGCTGGACCCGAATGAAGGAAACGGCAGTAAGCAATCGTAGGGAAGCGACTAAGTGGCAATGCGAGGGGCCGGCGGGGCGGGGCGGGTGAGCTAGAGGGAGGGCGGGGCCGTGCTGTTGCGAGGGCAACCGGGGGTTGCGGCGGGGCTAAGATGGAGGCGGCGCGGCGAGGGTGAGAGATGTGCGTGAGCGGGCGGAACCGCTGCTGGTGGCGCGGCGCAATATGGCTGCCGGTTTGTTAATCAGGGGAGACGTACTGCCGCCCTCGCCCCCTCGCGTGTCGCGCGCTGGAAGCCGTAGCCGAGTCCACGTGCCCTGCTGTCTAGAGCCACGGTTGCTTTCCGCGTGCCAGACGTCTCTCACCGCTTTGACGTAGTCTCGTTCATGTACAGAGCTTACTGTTTCGCCTTTTTAGTTCACCACAAAGCCACAATTTGAATCAACCATCCCTCTTTTTTTCGATTTGTCCGACGAACTTGTTATTGCGATTATTATTCCGCATCTGCGCTTTTTATATTGTTTTAATAATCCTCACTTCTTTATAATCTACCTCACGTAAATTAAGAATAGACTGCAAATTTTTCAATCAAGGAGTCATAATTCCTCAACGAATCCGTGACGTTTGTTATTCTTTAACCTCAACCTCCACATACACATGCTTTCGTTCTTGTACGAACATCCCCCAATCATACCTGACATCGATGTGAATGCAGCATGAGAGCGGCTTTTCCACACCGGGTCTCTTAATGCGTTTTCTTACTTAACTCTCATACACGAACACTTTTCCCCCGACACATATTTGTCTGCAGCATCACCGTCAACAGATCATCTTACATAAGATACTAACACGCCTGTTGCAACACCTTCGCCTTCACTATCTTCTCACAATATCCAGCGGATTTTGTTTCAAGCTGAGCCAGCATTCCAATTTACATTTTTAATTTTCTTGTCGCTTGAATCCCAGTTACTATTTGAAGAGTACATCTCCTGTTTTAGCTTCTGGCTGCGGAATTATTTGTCTCACAAACCCTCTCCTGAGCACGTTGCTTCGCCCCTTCTACCTCTAGAACCTTCGTTACCTTTGGGACGCGCAACCGCCCGCCCGCCCCCGCCCCCGCCGCCCGCCCGCCCGCCCCCCGCCCGCCCGCCGCCCCCAGCCACCCAGTCTCAGGAGTTTCCTCCCTTTTCACCGGCTTCCCACCCGCAGCGGGGTGTATTCAGAGGTTTAGGGGAGCCGTTTAAATTAATACGGAAGCGCGCCCTGTCGGAAGTGCGTGATTTAGTGATGTTTTCCAGGCGGTTACGTAAGGTTCCCGCTTCGTTAGGCCGCGTCGCGAGCGCTCTGCGCGTTCACGGTTGCGCGCTGATTGGAGGCGGCGGCTCGTGCCGGTGCGTGCCCGGCGCAACGCCGCACTGCCGACGGACGAACGTCCGATCGTCTTGGAGATAGCAGTTCCGACGCCAGGTCGTGTAGTTCCGTGGTTTATCGCGTCCTCCACGTTCTGCGAAGGATGTGAGTAAGGTATGTGTTATTCAAAGCGCCTACCCTTCAGAACGAGATGTAGATGTGATTGAAATATTTCACTTCTTATTAAATTGACGAGTTAGAGTTTTGTATTGTAAGGAAATGTTTCAGAGAAGGTCTGAAAACAGATGCTCACACAAGATCGCAACCATCTGAGAGGAGAAGGCGTGGAAGACTCGTTTTAGAGTGGGAAAAATACGTTCAGAGAGCTATGGAGGATAGAGGCCTCAAACCAGGAGATTGGGGAATAGAGAGTTGTGGAGGGTGAAAACTGCAAGCTCCTAAGGGGAAAAGCCGAAAAAAAAGAAGAAGGAAATGTTTACTCAGTGGAACTATGATTAAACTTATACTAACTGAATTATTTCCGCATGTGGTAAATTGTTTGAAAGGGAAATACGTGAATTGAAAAGAAAGAAAATCCCAGCCTAAATGTGAGTGGTACACGCATTGTTGAACGTACGAATACAGGAACGTCACCCGCCATCTCTTGAAATCGGTCGGTGTCACCTCCGAATGTCGTGCGGCTGGAGCTGGCGAGGCTGCGGTCGCGTGCAAGCTGAGCGTTAGCCTTTCTAGCTTTCTACCTTTCTCCGGCGACGCGCGCCGCCCCCGCCTGCGATGGATATAACCGCGGCCCGCGTACGCGCCGGGGCCCGGCTTGCGAGCCCGCCGTCGCCCCGCCTCGCTCCCCCCTGCCGCGCCCCGCCACGCCCCGTTGTGTACGCCACGCGCCGCGCCACGTGCCGCCCCCTGCTGGACATCGACGCTGCTCCTCTCGTCTTGTTGCGGCTCACTCCGCGTTTCCTCTTGCTAACCTCCAACGTTCACGCATCTCTCTGTTTTATTCCACTTCCCTCGTATTTCAAGTTCCGTCTGCTTTTTTATCCTAAATATCTCTTCAGCTCCCCTCTTCATGTACTCTTCGTATCGAGTTGTTTTTTTCGGCTTTCGTAATATTCCATCTTCATTGTTGCGTAAACCACACGTAGCATTATTCACCCTGTTGCCTTCACTTACTGCGATGATATATTGTTCATTTTTTGAACTTCTTCCCCCGTTATTTAAGGCCGCTTCAACATCGTGGTCATCAGCAACCACTATTGTATTTAACGGAATGGTAGCTGTAAAGATGACATGATATGGTGATGGTAGAGTGTAAAATGACGAACAAATATACAACCATGTCTAAGACGAAACTCGAGCCCGAGATCCTTCCGTCCGACCTTGCTACGGCATTCTGACTTAACGATCTCGGCCTTCCGGACCGGCTTTTTGAATTATCTGTTAGAGGATTCTGAAATTGAATTTTGTGAATGAAGTTCGTATCTTTGATGCTCGATAAACTTTACGTGAAATATCATTTTAGAAATGCAAATTGCTTTATTTTTTTAATGTAGTTTATTTTTTCTCATTTCTCGATTTCAATTACGAAACTTCCGGAGCCGGGAAAGAAATAATGGCGCTTTTCTCGTAACCTACCTTTTGCCGATTGCGAATTATATTCCATCCGTTGTGATTATTATCTGTCTGTCCATTGACGCCTGTGCAAGGTGGGGGCGGGGGGAGGGCGCCGGCGTCTCCCTGGCAACTGACGCCGCCAGGCGGCGCTTTCCGCTCACCGGAGCGCGAAGGGCTACGCAGACAACGCGCGTCTCCAGCGCGTGCAGCGGGAAGGCTGGGAACTGACGCCTCGCGCGAACGACGCTGTTGGACGAATACGGACAGCGGAGTTCGTTTTATTCCGTCCGTAAATAATTTTTACGTCGTTTATTCCTGTAGCGTACTGATTGGGACTGACCTTTCCACTCTCAACTACGGCCGAGATGGCTAATAATATTGAGTTTGTTTAAACTGGTGTAAGGATGGGAGTGGCGTCACGTTTTTTCAGTGTCACTGGAACTTTATTTTCGAATCAGGAGTTTTCTTACGTTTTGGAAGGTAGTATAATTGCTCTGATTTTTAAACGGGACGTGTTATGATTTCCTCTCACCCCTCCGAAAAAACAAAATTCGTTGTGTGATGTTAAGTAATATTCTTAATCTTCGTTTACATTTCAGTATTTGTGAATATAAAATTTGAAACAACTTGCTAACGAAAAAATATTTTTTGAAATATGAATGCGATAAAAGACTGGGATGCACGTGTGTGAAGGTCCGGTGATTAAAACTCGCATAGCCCTAGGATTCAATTGTCTCTTCGCTGTGAAAATTAACAAAATCATGCCCTTAGAAATGAATAAATGACACAGGAGAGGATTTTGAAACTTTAGAAATGTTTCATAATGATACTAAAAATGTTATGTAATTTTTGTTCTTATAAGATTTTCTGCAACTATAATTTGAATGCTGTTCATATGATGATGTGGCAACATTGAAAACCCCGTTAACCGCCGGTCGGTTGGCGTCAGATCTCGCCATCCAGTGGGGCATGATCACCGCCACCTCCCGAGCATGCACTACACTTACAGGACTAATGACCTTGGCAGTTGACGTGCCCGGAATCACTAGTAATCAATCAATCAATCCAGCTATCTTTGGCACACATGCACCTCAGTGTCTTCTCGCATCCACGGCGTGTGCCTGTTGCGAGCGCGTGTCCTCTGGATCAAAACGAGCGTTTTCGCAAAGGCTCCCGCCCGCCCGACCGACCGACCGACCGACTGACCGCCCAAACGCTCGCCGCCCGCTCGCCCGCTCGCCCGCTCGCCCGCTCGCCCGCTCGCCCGGCACCAAACGCTCGCCCGCCCGCCAACGCTCGCCCGCCCGCCCAAACGCTCGCCCGCCCGCCAAATGCTCGCTCGCCCAAACGCCCGCCCTGTCAGCCCTACCCGCCCTGCCAGCCCGCGCTGCCCAGCCCGCCCGCCGTTGTGCATTGTGCGCTGCGCATGTTGTGCTCGTGGCCGCGGGAGCGGGAGACGCAGTGCCGCGTCGCCCGCGGCGCGCCCTTAATTACGCTCTCTGGATAAAGGCGCGTAAACGGCGCGGCGGGGAGCAGAGGTAATTAAGGCGCAGCGTTGGGCCCGCGGCTCTCGTGGTACGACCCGCGCTCCCAACGTGCGCCTCGAAATCCCTGTGCGCAAACATGATGGAGGACGAACGCGGTTGGATTTTCTATGAAAAAAAAATCGCGATTTTGGGGGCGTGTAGGGACCTGTTTAGGCCACAACTAAAACCGTTACTATGGGTGAGGGCCATGTTTACATTATTCGGGCGATCCACATGTGGCCCTCTTTTTATTGATCTCGTCATTTTTCCAGGCTGTTCAAAAACCGGGTGGATGCGTGATATTAGGCCGTTCCATGCATAACGCAGTGAAACACATTGGAATGACTTTGAATTTCTGATTTTACTAGAAAAAAATCCCTAAATCTAAAAATAACCTATTTGCTCGCCTGACATAGGTCTAAATGTTCTCGACCGACATAGATGCAAAGGACTTTTACGTTTGACTGAAAACCTTTCGCGGGCCACAATAAATGGAACCGCGGGACGCCAGTTGGACAGCCCTGTTCGAATTAGTACTACCCAGTAAAAAAATATTTATTTTGTCGGTGAATGCCACGTTTTTGTTTTCGTTCAATGAACGGTCCAAAAATTGCAATAATCTTTTGTTTTTCTTCTGATCACCAAATACATATTAAATCTCTTAAGTTAAGGCAAATACTATAAAATTGCCGCGTACTTATAAATAATTAGCATATTTTCCATTAATTCACGATTGGAGAAATTGTACACTCTAAATTTAAATTCTAGATTTTATTATTTTTCTTTTGAAAAGAAGAAACGATTGTATGCATATTTTTTATTTTAAGTAATCAATGACAAGAATATACTTTTACCTTTCGGCACCGAACCATGTTAAACATTTTCATATTTAGCTGAAGCTTTCGTAACCGCTCTTGTTATTCCTTTCCTTGGATAGTAATAGCTTTTGTTCTTAGTGAAGGGTCAATTTGATTCGGTAGGGGGAGCTCGAGCGCGGACCGTGAATAGCATGCGACTTCCGGTCGAAGACTTCAGCTGTCCACTCTCCCGAATTCACGGTTCGCGAAACATGCTTTGTTGCAGACGTACAAAAACAGAAATCTAATGTTCGTTTCAACACAAAATCTGACATTTCTTTAAATATTTAGTCGTGTATGAGGACTTTATTAAAACAAACTTTACTAATTCTTTAAATTGGGCAATTTGCTTATAAAATAATTTTCTAGTATATAAACTAGAAGTTACAAAAAATATAATGTAGATTAACTTGTTTATATTATGATACATTGGTTACTGGAGAAAAAAAGGCCTTGCATTTTCAGCTTTATGTCTTAGATCACATCACATTTGGATAATCTTTAAATTAATGTTATTTATAATACACAAATTGAAGAAATGAATGTTAGTTTGATGAGCTTAACTCCTTCAACAGTCGTCTCTAATGCTCTCCGGCCAGTGTACGAAAAGAGAAAGCCGCAATTTATTGCGAGTTTCACCTATCGGGTTTCTGGAGTGTCAGCGCCTCAGGCTTTCGGAAAGACGACAGCTCGACTGGAAACCGCTCAGCCCGCCCTGTAATTGTAGCGGGTCCCTCATGTAGGTCGTCGCATACGAACATCTGACGCCGCTTCGTGAAATTTCAAAACACATCGTAGTCTCCCCCTCCATCACCCGCCATGTCTGTCCAGTTGCCTGCGAACGAACGCGCCTTCTGTCTGCGCCCGTCTGCCTGTCCGTCGCATGTCAGACGACTCCCCGGGAGTTCCACGGAGTGCTCTCTGCTTCGGCGAAGTCTTGTGGCTGTTGTGTAGCCACAAGGGATTGAGGCGGGCCCTCTCCCAACCCTCGCCCTTTCTGCTGTATTCATGCGTGGCTCTCGCGTATTTCATATTTTCTCCCCGCGCCGTCGTGCCCCGGGGGAAACGCACAACGGAGACCTTCGCGTGGAATTTTCCACCGCCCCGTAGGCCTGGGCGAGCGGATACCATCTCTAAGCTAATTTCAATACTGATATCTTCGGAGGGGAGTCCTCCGCATTGTGGGCGGCCGCGACCTTGCCGTGAGGGCGGGCTGCGCCGTTCTGGGTTTGTTTATGAACACGTGGACGGAGATTGCTTTTCCGCGTGACGTCCTGCTTGAGGTTCTGCAAAAGGTCTTCCGCAGGAACTATCATCCAAGATATCAAATTGAAATTGATGAAACCGCAGACGTGCAGTCATGTGATTGAATCGATGTTAAGTCGTATGTAGTGTTTGTTCAATCATGTTTCAAATTCAACATTCATTTTTGCTCGTATTTGGTTTACATTTGTTCTGTGACGTTTTCAGAAACATATTATCGCATCTTTACTTTTACTAAAATTACTGATTTTACGTCATAGTTCATGACCGTTGCGTCTTCTCAAAATTTGGAAATATTTTGTACTATATACAGGTATTATTTTCTATCAGCCCTGGCCAAAATTTTTGGCGTACTGGGAAGAAAAACCGAAGCTCCGAAGTTCGATGGACTGAAGCGCACACCTGCGGCAAAGGTATAAAAATAAGCGCGTTGTAACGAGTTTCCTGTTGGAGAGGCACTAAATCTCACCTCAGCGAAGATGAAATGGGCGATCCGGCCTCCGTGACAGGACGCGCTGGCGAGGCCAAATGTATGGCCCAATGGCGATCGAATCGCAGCAGTTTCGCGAACGTTCTTTTCCTGATACGTTTCTGTTTTGCCTCTTTGCGATGAAATGAAAATACATAAAGACAACGTGGCATTCATTTGGAACAGGATTTTATTCCGGGGACATGGCATTCTCGTGAATGTGAAGATCCAGGTGTCATCGTTGTAAGAAAGCAGAACTTAATACTCTCGAGAAGAAATTCTAGAAATCTGTTTGACCACAGAACTCAAAGATTTTGGTTTCCAAACAGTTTCTTTTGCTTCCCTTTCGGTCTGAATGCGGAAGGTGTGGTAAACCCGAGAAACGACGGGGTAGAGTTTCTTTATCCAAGGTAAGGGCACCCAGATCCCACTTCCTTTCGCCACCTGAGCCCCTACAGGCCCCTTTGTGGGAGGACATCAGGCTAGTTTTCGACTCCTACGTAGACGCCGAAGCGCTTATTTTCTCTATTTTCGCATATGAAAGGATAATAAATTTCTTTTTAAAGTTTCTCGTTCATTTGTTTCCAGTAGAATGTGAGGTTTTAATTTGTATGGATTATTCTTATTGAAAAATGACTTCGTACAATTTTATCAGATCGCGTTCTGCGGTGTTGATATTTCGTTGTTAGTTTTCTTGGTATTTACCTAATATACGTCATAATAATATTAATAATAATAACAATGTTAACTTTCTATTAGTATACTATAACTAATGTAATTAGAACTAAATGTAGATAACAATTATTAAAAAGTTAGCCTACACCTGAGCTTGACTTCTGAAATACTCTTTCAATCGTGAATAATTGTCAGAACGCATTGTCCGGATTCTGGATGCGTAATTGTATCGAGCATCCGACACTCGCGAATTATTTCTCACAATTACAGCGGGAGTGAACATTGCATAATGCTGCTACAAATCATCTTCTGGGAGAACGTAATTGTTCTGTAGATCTCAATTTGCGTGGTACACGGCGCTGGCCGAGTATTGCATTTGCTTACATGTTGCATTTGCATATCCAGCTCACAGCGAAACAACACATCGTTTCGTTAATGAAATGGGCGATTGTGCTCCATAATCTAAATGACTACTGAACCGAAGCTACCGGTTTCTCCCCCATTTTATGCATTACAAACTTATCACTCGCAAGAGAAAAAAAAAGTATTGAATATGCTGTGCCCGTCGGTCCAAACCGGAATTTTGCAGATTATTGGAACAAAGACTACGAGCTCCTTTTAAGGACACGTGTACTAATTTACAACCTGGATTCCTTTTCCCAAATAAGGCTCTTTACCTCGAGAACCCTTTTGTAATATTCTTTCAACCACCGAGTTGAATCCCGTTTAAAATTGATATTAGCGACCAGGCTCCGCTGCTAATCTCAGCAGAGAGACGTCACTTCACGTGCACCATTTCCTGTTTAATAAATATTCATTTTAATTTATAGAGAAGCCCTTTCCGCCGCCCTGCATTATTCATGAAATCGGAAGGTGTTTTCCCGCAGGGTTGCGTCATCCCTCGGCATCGACAGCGCGTTTACCACGTGTTCATCCCTCCGCGACGGAATAAAAAAAAAAAAAATTGAAAAAATAAATCCGGTCGGGGAGCGCCAAGTCGACGCGGCGCCCGCCGTCGCCTGCTCTCCGTCGACGGATGGGGGAGGTTTGTCATTAATTTGCATTGTTCTCCCGCGCGTGCGCCTGGCTGTGCCGGCCGCCCTTGCGCTAGCTCCCCTGGCGAGGTCGGCGGCGGCGGCGGCGGCTGGTGGCGGAGGAGGTGGGTTGAGAGGAGAAGGATTCGTGACGCCGCGAGGGCTGCTGGTATTAATCACGCACGTTTCCTTCAGCCCTCGTTTGGCTACACGCGAGAGGGGGAGAGGGGTGTGATTTCGACGACTGGACTATTATCATCAAATGTGTACATATACTCGTTTTTTGGTGCAAAATAGTTTGTATTGGAAGGGTCCGATTATTTCTGATTGTCAAATTTTGTTAACAACACTCATTGCTATCATTTATTCTGAATCCAACTAATATTAGCTGTATTAGAAAAGGTTAAAGAGAACTAATGTTATTAATGGTAATAAACGGACTGGGTAGGTATTCCAGGACCCAAGAAAACGTGCGCATATAGTAATAAAGAAGAAAGTTTCTGTAGTTGAGGGTAGAAGTGTAAGTGAGGGTGGAGTGGTGGATTTTCTGTTGAGAGTATCTGCGCTGTGTGGAAAGGGTCAATTTTCCACCGTCGCCTGGGGAGAATTCCAGCGGCCGCTCTCATCGGTAGTTTTCCGTGGTTTCTCCGATTAACACCAGGTGAATGCCGCTGAAGTACCTTAACAAACGGGCCACGGACTGCGTGCGATCTCATCTTCCTCTTCCTTGTCATATCCTCCCCCCTTACATCCACACTTACACTAAAACGCACCCACATGCCGTGATACCCATCAGGAGCTAAGAGCTCGTCCCAGCTGGGACGATGCCCAGCTGGTGGGAGATACCTGGTAGGGAAAAACGCCGCTAGCCGGCGGTGGGTCGGCGCCGGATCTCGCCACACAGCGGTAGAAAGATCACCACCACCACCACCACCTCCCAAGCAAAACAACATGTATTGCACTTATGGGACTAATGAGCCTGGTAGTTGACGTGCCCGAAATCGCTAAACAATCAATCAATCAATGAAAATCCACCGTCGAAGCGTTGCAATATGTCGTCCCTGCTCCTCCGCGAGGCTGCGCCGGGGAGTGCGCTGAGCGTGGGTGGTGGCGGCCTCCCTCGCGGAGTGCGGCGCCAGAGTGTCGGGTGTCCCCCCTCCCCCGCAGCCCCATTCCTGGCTGGCGGCGCCGGCGCCTCACTCGGAGAGCCCTCGCGACCCCGGCGCTACGTCGCCGCCGCCCCCAGCCGCCGCGCTGCGTCCTGCGTCGGCCTCTCTCCGTCCGCTCCTTCCCTTCTGCTTTCGGCGCGCGTCTCCTCCTCTGCCTCGCTGCGACTTTCCTCTTCTGGCGGCCGTCCCGTTCTTTATTACTCTACCAGTACGGTCCAATTACATTTGTCGGTTGTTTTGTTGGATACGGAATATATGTCAGGCAGTCATCAGCCTTCTTACTTTGATCCCCTGTGTCTATCTTACTGTTTGTTATAGTAGAGATATCAACTCCACACATCCTATCCGTTCCTCTCTCTCCATGGCTTTGTTTTTTATTACTCACACATCCACTTGCACTTCATTTTTCCGCTTCGACCTTCGCTCCTCCTCTCCGCTTCCGCTTCACCTCGTCCAGCGTCCACGCGGCTCGGGAAATTAATTGGGGGCGCCGCGTCGTTCTTTTGTCTTCCGCGTGGGGGAATGGTGGGCCTTCCCTCTAATTGACGCCATTTGCTAGCCGCTGTCGGAGATGGGTGCGAGTGGGGGCTCTGCCGAAATCTGAGTTTGCTGTAATTGTTTGCGTTCGAAGCAAATGCCAGCGACGCCCGTTTTCAATTATCCCTCCGTGGCCGGCTGGCTTCGCAACTCGCCTCCCAGGGGGGCCGCTTGCGGGCCGGGAGGGCGCCCGGCCGCCGCGCGATCACTCTTTTGAATGCGCTGCGGAGTTCGCACATTATCCGACGACGTGTTCCCTAGAGCTCCTCAGGGGGCAGCGTGTGGATTTCCTTTCCCCGCGAATCAATGTGAATTTCGCGGTATCGGATGTCATACGCAGAGGACACCTCCTACCGCTCACCGCACAGTAGTCAGTTTGCCCTCGCGTCCCGCACTCGCGTTTTGCGCGCCGCGGTCGCGCCCCCCTGGGGAGCAACGCGGGAGAACGCCGGGAATAAAAGCGAGCGGTAATATGTTTGTGGAACCGCCAAGGGTTGGGGAGCGTTTCCGGAAAAACGCATTTGCGAATGAACCTCTTAAAAATCTCGTTTGCGGGATTTGTGCGGCGCGTTGGGGCCGCGCATTGCGGTGGAGCTGGGGGGGGGGAGAGTGGGGGCGGAAGGGGCGTGTGCGGGTACGAGCGGCAGCCGGCGGGCGGAGCTGCGCCGGACGGAGGAACCCATGCGTGAAACGCGAGGACGAATGGCGCAGCGCGGTCTGACGAGTGGAGGGGCTACGCAGGTACGCGGAACGACGGCCACAGAGGAACCGCACCCACATTTCGGGATCTGCAGCTTCAGAGCGATTTTCACAGTGACCACCTGCAGAAAGCTCTTGTCTTCACTCGAAATTGATATCAGATTGGCGGTGGGTTTGCTCGTGTTTACGTGGGGTTGAAATGAATGAGCGATAATATTATCGTGGAGATTTGTCTGAGGAAGGTTGCGTTAAGGCGCACTGAAAAAGCATCTGGATTATTTACCATGTGGACGTAACGAAAGTTTCATTAGGAAAATGGAACTATTCGCTTCATTAATTTACCAAACAGAATCTATATTCTATGAATCTTAAAACTTTTATACGGAGATGAGAAAAGAAGCAGGATTTCTACTTAGTCATAAGCTATTTTCATATTACATATGTATTATGGGAAGAGAGGGATAGTAAAGAATTGTAATCACTATAGCAAATGACATTTTACAAAGCGATGTTAAAAAAGGAAAAGAAAACATTGTAAAAACAATCAAAAAATCTTCAAAAACATTAAGTAGCGTGTGGTTTTGAACAATGAAGGAAAAATATTAAAATATTTCATGCCAAGAATATCCACTAGTGCAACGCAGCTAAAGTAGCATCTCTTTCGTGTTCCACTTTCTGCACATCCATAGAGCACATCATTTGTATGAGACGTAACTGCTGAGAATTCGTTCTTCTGAGCTCTGCACGTCCTCTCGAGTCTATTTTTATCTCTCATTCCTTTTTTGACAAGAAGCCAATGTCGTGTCCGCTCTCTTTGATTTCCTGCTTTCATAATATTCATATTTCTTTGCGACCCGAGTCGAGATGCCAATATGATTCACTACTCGATTTGTGGTATTTGTTATAGAAGCATACAAGCATAAATTGCAAATATCGCTGTGTAGCGTCATGCTTTGAGAAGGCTCGTTCTATCTCAGTTGCGCACAACTACTTGTGCTACAAAATATACCGTTTCTTTTGATTTTTCAAATATTATACTAAACATTTTGGTTATTCAATTTAATTTTATCATCAGAAACTTTAATTGAAGAAATCGCAAAAGAACCAAAGGAAAAAGTTCATTTGATGCACAATCTTTTAGCACTATTGAGATGGCATCAACATATATTATAAAATACACAATTTAGTGACAGACAAACATGTTAAACGTAGGCGAAAGGTATTCCATCTACTGCTTCTGCGTGCATTTCTTCACGAACCTCTGTACCATACACAAAATACAAACAAAAAACAACCGCCTGCATACCTTCTTCGTCTTCTTCTTCTTCTTCTTCTTCTTCTTCTTCTTCTTCTTCTTCTTCTTCTTCTTCTTCTTCTTCCCCCCTCGGTGCCATACCCTTAAAGTGCGCCCGCGGCCACAGGTGACATTCCAACCAGCTCTTCAAAGTTGCTGATGCGGGTGCAGGACTTGATATTCAGTGAACATGATTTCTTTCTTCTACCTTTCATACCGTACATGGTAATTGAATAGCACCGAACGTACCTGCGGACGGCACCTCGTGTAAGTACTCGTACGCGTCCACGCAGTGCTCGCTCCACCGCAGCCGGAGCGTCTTCTTTAACTCGTGGAGGGCATCGCCAGCCCGCGCTATCGAGGCTTTCGACGCAGCCCGTCGGATTTATGGGCGTCGCGGCGTCCCATGTCGCGCGTCGTGGAGTGTCGTGTACTGTTATCTCAGCCCGCAGGGCCGCCGCCGCCGCCGCCCGGGGTCGCGGGAGTCGTATCTGAGGGCTCACCGCCACCCGCACTGGCAGCCCTCGGCGCCGCCATCATACACACACGCGCGCCCGTGCATGCGAAGGGTATTTCGGAGGGTGGGGTCTGGGGGCGAGCTGCGGTCCCGAGGGGAAATTTCGTGGCTGCCGACTACTCAATAATTTTTTTTCTTTTGAGTGTGTGTGTGGCCTACGTTGCTTTCTCTTTTCATCCCCAGATGAGTACCCGTAAATAATAATTACTCATTAATGTTAGTGTTGATAGCGCATACGCTTCCTCCGCTTTGACCCGGGTTTGATTCCCTACCTGAATTTAGCTCAGAGGCTTCTTTTAGGCTTGACGATAGTTTACATAAATCTACAACATGGAACAACCGGCTTTACTTCTCCGAAGAAAGGCGTACGGATTTTTTTCGACCTTATCTTCGAGTGAGCTTAGTAGTTTAACCTTAAACCACAAATAAATAAATAAAACTTACCATTCTTGTAAAATATTCCACTGTTTTGAAATATAGTACTTTTATTTAGTACTCTACTAAAATATTCTTGTATTCTGTTCCACTGTACTACTATACTTCTTCTTCCATACTACTACCACTTCTATACTCTTCCTCTCGTTTGCGGGCCGTCGCGTGCTGGCGGCGCGTACACCCGGGGCGCGATTAGATCTCGAGGCGACGCGACGCGACGCGACGCGTCGCCGGACAAAGAAGCGCGGGTGTGGCGGCGGCGGCGGCGGCGGCGGCGACAGCGGCGCGGGCCGCGCCCCTATCCGCCCTCGCCGGCGCTTCCGCCTCCGCTGTCATTACTCCCTGCGGCCGTCCGTCCGTCCGTCCCAGCCGTCCGTCCCAACCGAAATAGCCCTGGAGCCCAAGTGAGAGTGTTGAGAACGCAAGCGTGAAGGTGCGCTTTCCTTGCGCTCCGGAGCGGCTCGCCGTCGGAAGTTTTCGTTCCCAAAACACAAGTCTGCACTTTATGTTGGTATTTGTCTTCTGATATTTGAAAACCCGTGTGAACTAATGAGTAGTTTATGTCTTCTTTCTAGTCGACGTGAAAGCAATTGAGTACTGTATTATCTCATATTGCTTATTCATCTGTTTTATTTTTTAGGTAAATATATTTGATGGGGATCGTAGATGTGATTTTAAAAATGACGTTTTTTGCTACATTTCTTCTGTCAAACCATCTCAATTGAAATAGCTCGTTTTACCTATGAAGTTACTATTAGAGAATTCCATTAAAGTAATTGATAAAATAACTATTACAACACATTTGGGCTAATAAGACTCCTTAGACTGGAGTTTAGAGGGCAATAATTAGTTAATATATTATTAACTGATCATCTTATTCATTTATCAAATTCCTGTCCTTCTTACACATTTTAAAAAAATATTTTCATGTCTGTGGGTATTCTAAATGAATCCTCTCGCAGCAGCTACGATAAAAGGAATATTTTATGTGATGGTGGTTTAGCTGTTTTATTGAAATTACAATTAATTGTAGGTATGTAGAAAGTTATTAAAAGAAACTGTGAGATGAGAAAAATATTACCAGTCTTCCAACTTTCAACTAGTAACCCTTCAAAAAAGTTTAAATGTATTTTGAACCGAAAGTATGCAAATAAACTGCGCAGTAAAGTGATAAAATGACTAATTAAAGCTTCCGTAATTTTTCTCGAAAGTTTTAAACATTTATTCTACTCTTTTGTTGAAAATTCTAAAAACGTATGTCTGCATAATTTCGAACGTCGGAATGAATGGTTTCATTTCTACGCAGCCTTTCCTACATGCTTATCATTGAAAATTTTCAAAATTTTTGACTGCATATCTTCTGACTTTGGGATACGTAATTTTAATCCGACGGTTTTTTTCCTACATGCTTATCGTTGAAAATTTTCAAAATTTTTGACTGCATATCTTCTGACTTTGGGATACGTAATTTTAATCCGACGGGTTTTTTCCTACATGCTTATCGTTGAAAATTTTCAAAATATCTGACTGCATGTCTTCTGTCATTTGGACACGTGATTTTAATTCTACAGGATATTTCCTACATGCTTGCCTTTGAAAATTTTCAAAATATTTGCCTGCATGACTTCTGTCATTGAAACACATGATTTCAATTCTACAGAATATTTCATACATTAATCGTTGAAATTGTTCAAAATATTACTGCTGACTTCGGTCATTTAAACATAAGACTTCAATTCTGGAGGGGTGGGGGGTCGTCCGTGCTTATCGTCGTACAGGAGCTCTGAATCACCCCCTAGCGCTCCACTCACCGCACGCGCTCCCCAGACTCACCCCAGCGTTTCTGCCTGCGTCGGTTGATGGATCCGACCGTTGACTATGACGAATATTCCAGAGTCGCGCAAGAAATTCCAGGCGCTTTATTTGGGCGCTGTTAATTTTTCAAACCGTCTGCGTTGTGACCTCCCGGCGCCACTAACGACTTCCGCGCGGTAGGGGCAGCGTCGATGACGGACGGCGGCGCGCATTCACAGACCCCCATCCCCCCCCTCCCGGGGTCCCAAAGGCGCCCGCCCGTGCCTCCAAAAGGAAACAAAGTACTAATGAGATGGAGGGGCTTGCGACGGTCGAAGGAGGGACGAAACGTCATAACGCAGGGCCTGCATAAATATATTTTTTTTGGAATTCGAAGGGGAGAAGAAGTTGGGGGATGATGAGGTGGTGTTGGAGGGAGTAAGAAGAGCTTCCAGAAGGCGATGGGGACGGAAAAGTTCTGAACGGAGACATTTTGGCGTACACGTGGAAGGGAATTACAAAAAATTTGGGAAACGTAAGAAGGAAACACAAGTTAATGTGGATATAGTCGAAAACGTGAGAACGTCGTAGATTGGAACGGAATGGAGCATAAGTATTGAACGTGCGTTAGGATGTAATAATGACTAAGTCCAGAAAGAAGTGAAGAAATAGTGAGTGGAACATTCCCAGTTCGAGAACGTTTGAGGTAATAATATGTGGTATGAAACAGCAAAAATAATTGTATTTGGGGGTGAGACGTCGCAAAGAACGAAATTATAATGAAAAGACGCGCAGAAATGCTACCTTTCTGTGAACACAGTGAGGGAGTTAGGGCGGGTATGATTAGCATCCGAGAGCCGCAAAGAGTCCGAAAATACTCTATGTCCTCGTGTGGCAGTCCACTGCGGTGGGGACAGCGGTCGGATGGAAAGGCATGTGAACAGAGGGAATCTGACGGAAGAGCGCCGGCCCAAAGCGGTGGCAGTCCGCGAATTCGTTCTTGGCCGACGAGGGGCGTCAGGAGCCGGGGGCGGGACTGGGGGCCGGGGCGGCGCGTGCCTCCACTCCCCCGCCGCCGCACTCGGCGCTAATGACGGTGGCGGCCGCCAGTTGCGGGGGCGGCGCGCAGTGGGCCCGAACGGCGACGAAGCGAAAATTTATAAGAAATTCCTAACGTGCGTAAATATATGAAAAACAACAATTAATATTCGCATTTTCAGTTTCTTTGTTAAATAGTCTTATGCATATTTATTATTGGTATTTCACACATAAAATTAACATCAATAGAGTTTTTGGCATGCCCCATTTTGTGCGATGTATTAACAATTTTTTTCTATACGATTTTTCTTGTCATTTCTCTGTATTCACCAAACGCTAACTGTGAGACATCAGTCATAGGAAGCGGCGTGTATTGAAAGAGCGAGTTTCGTTAATATTTGAAGCATTCTGTTGCACATAATTTCATCCGGTGAATTTTGGAAACCACTTCCATTGGAAACTTCCAGATAAATTGCCCCGTCGCTTTACGAGTTGGGAACTCATCGGAAATTTCTAATGCATTCTTCTTATTACCTGCGATAAATGTCCAAAAGCCAGTTGCAGTAACACTTTATCCCAATAGCATATATTTGCATCTCGATTTGTGCCTTTTTATTATAAATTTGTCTTTATTTTAACAAGACTCAGGCCATAGGGTCAGCTCTACCGTCTATGCCTCCATTTATAGTATAGTTCCGTCAAAAGAAACACTTATTTTTGCCAATGTATTTGCCATCGTGTCCACACGTCGTTCCATGAGGTGGGCTGATCCCTTCGTCTTCGAGAAGTTAATCATTCTCTACCTCGCGCCTGTTTAGGCTCTTTTCGGGGCAGTGTGCGACGTGTTATTTCGGGGCCCGGCGCGGAGGGAGCGCGCGCGCTGCGCCCAGACGGCGTCTGCAGCGGCGTGGTGGGAGGAGCGAGCAGAGGTCGTCACAGTCGAGCGAGCCGCACAGGCGCCGAGCAGCTCGCGCTCGGGCAGAGACTTAGGGCGAGGGCGAACGCAGGGCAAAGGGCAGGAAAGGCGGGTGGTGGGGGTTGGAACTGTCTTAGTAAGGGGAGGAAGGTACGTTCTGAGAGAACACGGGTGGAAGTAGAGTGTATGAGCGATATGAGCAGGTTATATAGGAATCGTGTGATAAGGACAGGGGTAGTAATGTGTTGTCTTCAGGGCATAATATGGATCGAAGAGAGATATTAGAGAGAAACGGATTTCGATAGAATATCAGAGAGAAACTTTGGTATCAGACAGAAACTGTACATATCGAGAGAAACACTGTGATTTCGGAATGTCTTTACTTGCAGTTGTGCGACCTATCGCCGCACTCGCGACTTCCTCGTCGGAGGTTGTGCCAGCGCCGCCGGCCGCTCAGCCGAACTGAGGGACGCGTCCCACGAAGCCCACGGACCGCCTGGCAGCTCTTTCGCCTCGGCTGCTGGCAACGGGGGTGCGACATCGATGGCCACGTGTTCAAAACATTGATTGTTTTATAGAAACATCGATGTTTTAACACGTTGGCTGGTATGCGAGACCGTATGGTCTCATGGGACCATTCAATTCTTTTTAGCACGAGACCATATGATCTCGTAGGGAAACTTTATTCATTGTAGTGTTAACAGCTGCAAAACGTTCCTGCGAGTCTATGTGGACTTGTATATTTTTGTAAATAAAATTAATTCTATAAAATATTATATGAATATTGGTACAACAATGTATGAGGTACGTGAATTACCATTGGCACGGAGACATAAGTGTGCGAAAAACTTATTAGGTACCGAGGTGTAGTATAGCGAGAACGCGCTTGGCAGTGACTGATTTTTTTAGCATTCATGTTTTGTGCTCTTTTAAAGTTTTTTTGCTCGATGTTTTAAGGTAAAATTTCGGGTCAGCAAATTTTTGTAAAAGCTATAACATGAAATATTAACGGATATTATCAGTTTCAAGTTTGTGTTCGATTCAAACGAACGCTCTTATATATAGAGCAGACTCTCTTTCGCCGAAGATGACCGGAACGCCCTGGTCTTTCCTTGTATTTCGCACATGGAGATGCGTTTTTTAACTTGCTTTTCACGTAAATCTTTGTTACAATATAATAAACTGAGCTGCTATCAAATTTAATTTTGTTGCGCACGAATTTAATGTTAGAATAGAACGAATTTAATGGGAAACGGGATTGAAAATATCAATGTTTAATAACATCTATGATTTTTGGTATAGGTATTATTAATATTGATGTTTTAATTTTGAACGTAGACGTTTGTTAACATCGATGATTTGTTATCAATGTCGCATCACCAGCGGGCGCCGGGCTGCAGAGGCGTTTTTTCGACGCTGATGTTTGTTGTTTCTGGTAGAACTACATGTTATTTTAATGGAAAAAATAATTAAAATAATATGCTATATGATATAATGTTTCTCGTCTATTCATCAATTTATTTTTGTGGCAATCTTTCATTAAAAATTTGAACGTGTAATTGGAATGTCTCAATTTATTATTGTGGCAAACCGCTTGACAGCTCTTTCGTTCCGTCCGGTCTCGCCGGGCAGGAAGGATATGCGATTTTTTGTTGCAACTGTTCATTGGTTCTGGCAGGACTACGTGGTATTATAATTGAAACAATTACAATAATATTCGTTACATGGTATTCTGTTTTTCATCAAATTACCAGAGTACCATTCATTAAAATTCAATATTTCATTAAAATTTTGCACATTTAATTGGACTATCTTAATTTATTATTGTGGCAAACCGCACTCGTTCAGAGTGAAACATTTTATTCAAATCCATGAAATGGTATTCGCAATTATTCTCTTTAATATTGTTAATATTTCTAATCAATTTACCGATCTACCCTTCAACAGAACATTTCTGGGAGGTAATCTTCAAAAAATATATTTAATAATGTTTTTACAATTTGAGGTATCTTATTATTACAAAATCAGGATTGTCGAATCTTCAAAGGTCTTCTTAGACAAATTTTCATGCTGAAATCATATGCCGACCTTAAGATTTGATTGACATTTTTTTTTTAATTTATTCTAGCTTGGCCATTTGCTCTCAGCAGCCGCATAAGATAAATACATTAATATGATTTATATAAAATAAATTTGAGCCATTATAAACAGAAATTTAGTTTCAGATATAATACGATACAGTAATTATGTACAGTAGTTTATAATGACAAAAGACACATCGGTTTGTCTATGACGGATCGAAAAACTCTCTTGGTAACTTTCATTTTAACCTTTTGCGGTGCGGATTTTGCTTACCTATGTGAAAGTGTATAGCTGAAGGGATCTTTAATATTTTGAAACAGAATTTGACGAATAAGAGGGTTTTGACATTCGTATAACAAGCATTCAATAGAACACACGCAACTGCGTTTAATATCGTGTTCCTCCGACAGCCCCATTGTGTTCTTGAGGCGAGGTTTCAATGGCGGGACGGAATCGCGGGGCGGGGCGATTGGAATTCCGAGTTCTGCGCCGCGCCGTCGCCGTCGCCGTCGCCGTCGCCGTCGCCGTCGCCGTCGCCGTCGCCGTCGCCGTCGCCGTCGCCGCATTGCACAGTCGCGCCGCGCAGCTTCCGCGCCGGTTGGAGTCAGCGACGAGCTCTCGTTCCGCGAGTCTCGTTCCGCCCTCGCGAGCGCCTCGCAAATGCCGGTCTGCGTTGCGTAGGCTCGCGCCTCGTGAGGTACGCGCCGTGTCCGCGCTCGCTATCAGATGGACGCCGCTCAGGGCGTGTTTACAATGCGGCTGCCTCGCCGGAGCAGGTGGGAGGGTCATACATCGATCTGGCTTTCTCGCGGCCGGGTAAAGCGGATTTGTATTCAGCATTTACGCGCGTTGCGTGTGTGCTTGGTTTGAATTACCCTTTGTCAACTCCATGGGAGGAAATAAAACTTCATTTATATCTGTTATGTTTCGAGTACATCCCATCAGCTCACGTTTGAGAAACACTTTTTTTAGATTCAGATATCAGCATGTTGCAGAGCACCATACAGCATGTGATATTTGATCGAATGAACAAACATAATTTTAAAACCTTCGCTAGATATAACTGTTTGGTCCTAATATTACAATTTCATAACTTACTTCTACAGTGGTGTAGGCGATCACTTGTCTCACAACTTGCTATCTCAATAAATGTTGTTTCTGATACGATGCGTCTTTCAATACAGATAAAACCTTCGCTAGAAATAACAGTTTGGTTCTAATATTACAATTTCATAACTTAGCTAAAAACATTGTTTAACCGTCGTCTGTTTGCTGAAGTTTGCTTTTCAACCTCATTGTGTCGTCCAATGACAGTTAATTTTCGATTACAAATTTTTGACCCCACACAACGTAGTAATACTTCGTTTTTATTGACAACTGCCCATTCATATTCAAAATTACGCACTAGTCACATCAGTTTGAACGTTAGTTCCTACGGGAATAATTATATGCGTCGTCTAATTATATGCGTCGAACTATAGTTCCTACGGAACCAGTCAGCAGAACTACCCTCAACAACCAGAGGAGAGGAAAGAAAAATAACTCCGGGCGAAAGTGTTTTTGTTTGCATATGAAAATGAAGAGTCGTTTATTCTGCGAATTGTGCAGGGCAATTCTAAGAGAAGAATATTTTTTTGCCCGAAGCTTTGTTTGCGTGCCCAGACACCCCTTGGTGCCGGAGCGGAGACGAGCGCTTCACTGTTGGCTCGTTAACGTCGTAAAACATTGACAAAGACCCAATTCAACACTGTCAGGGTGAGCGTGTGGAAAAACGAGTCTTGGAGGCAGTAAAGCGTTTAGTATCACGATGAAGAGAGAGAATTGCAGAAGAAAAACACACAATGTTTTCCTCGATGGTGGAAGAGGACGGGCGTGGAAGTGAATATGTGACTTTATCGAATTTCTTAAACGTGTTGACAAAAGGGCAATCGTGAAATCGTGAGATGCGACTGAAATTATAAAATGAAACGGGATCACTTTCTGGTTATCCAGTTGAAAAGAAACGTAATGTATTTGTTTGCAGGGCAGAATATAATGTGGAATAAAACGTAGTACATTAAGTTCATAAGAGACGATGAACGTTATCCAAAGCTTACTGTAAGAGAATAATTTGCATTTCGACTATAGAATGTGAATATAATTTTCAGAAGAGGAATATTTATGTTAGAAAAGTGAGGGAGGAAAGACTGCGACTCCGTATGATTCGGATCTGTATTTCCATCATTGTAATAAGTCTGTTGTATTCTGACGATCAACTCAGCACAGAAAACTCCGTTCAGATCGATTGGCCTAACCAGGACGGAAGCAGGGGCGGCTCCAGACGATTGTTTTGGAGGGGACCATCATAGATTTTTTGTTAAATAATAAACATTTGTTATTATATTGTGTATTATTTTTTATTGATACAATACAATATTATTTTTAAATAATTACGTAATTCTAATGTAAATAAATATTTAAATCAATTTTGCCAAACAAAAGAAGGTAAGAAACGAAAATTCTAGGCCTTTCGAGTGGGGGGGCATGGCCTCCACGCCTCACCCCTTCCAGCCTCTGGATCCGCTACTGCAGGTCCGACCGATCTACAAGCCGACAGGACGTGTTGTAAATGGCCTGGCGAAGCGGGCGGTACGTGGCAATACTGGGCGGAACCAGGCAGGAACATTGGAAGTGGATCTGCGCGGCTCCCTCCCGCCCGCCGCCCGCCCGCCCCCGCCCGCCCGCCCGTCCCGTCTCCGCACCCACCGACACCGCTTTGGCTCCGCCCCAGCTGCATGACAAAGCGGCGGCGGCGCCGCCCCTGCAGCAGCCCCAACCCCGCCCACGCGCAGGGAATCGCTGTTTTATTTGCGCGATTATTTCGAGGCGGCGAGACAATGAAAGCGCTTCAAAGCGCGGCGCCTTGAATGGCGCGGTCAAGGTAACACCCCCTCCCCCCGCTAGCCGTGCCGGTAAAGCCCCGGCGTCAATGGCACGGCTGGCGACGGCCGACCGAACCGGGCCGCTGCTGCTGTCCCCGGGGACGAGTAAATCTCGGCGAATATCTGCGCGGTTTATCTCTCTCTCTCTGTCGTGAATGGGAAAAACATGTGTTGACGTGTCATATTGCGAACGTGTGCTCGCTATTGTGAAGGAATACGCGCTCGCGAAGTTGGCAACTGCGTTAAATCTGGGCGGCGTGCGCGTCGCTTTTGTTTTCGAAATAGACTTTGAAGTAAAAAGAATAGAAAGAGTTTGGCACATTTTTGTGTGCTGCAAAAAAGTTATCGGAAACTAAATGATGTATATCGTATATTTCGCTCACTGGTGTAGTTAAATGTATTGATATGAAACCGTGTATTTGAAAACGGTTGAAATGTGAAAATTGATGTGTTTGAATTTTGGAGTGTTTTCATGTGTATTGTGTCACCGTTGTACTTTTTAATTATTTACATGATTCCGTTTTTGGTATTTTCAACGTCGCTTTAATAAAGTTTCATTTCGTGTAAGACGTTCGACAATATTTAAAAAAAGATGTTTTAAAAGAAACCTCAAACGTAATTATTTGTACTGAATATAACCGTTTCTACAGAAACTTCAAGTCATTCCCAGTTCAGTTCTCGGAAGAACGTACTGACTGCAGTAAAGGTGAACGAAATTTACGGTCTTAAGTTTTCAATACGCTACCTCACAGAGAGCACTTCTTTAGAGCACAGGTGCATTGGACTAGGAAACTCATTTCATCGCTGGCGCCCAAGGGCCTTCCCCCAAGAGCTGCTTTTCAGCCGGCCACCAGGGCGAATCCGCATCGTCAGCCGCTCAGTTGTTGCCTTCCTTCCGGAAATGGCGTTATTTGTTCCGACCCTCGATCTTCCGAACCTCTCATTCAGAGCTCCTCGGTGATTGCTAGCCACGACGGCGCCGGGCTGCTGAAAGAGCCCAGATTCCTCCCCCGAATAATACAGCCTCCACTCCGTCGCCGCTCGGACTCGGTCCGGGCCGATTCTCGAGAGCAATTTGTCGCAGGCTTCTTTCGCGATTGCTCTCGACCGTGCGTTCACCCCCCTCCCTTCAATAAACAAGACTAAACGTCAATTTATTTCCCGTCAAAATCGCGGTTTTCGGGAAGGAAGGGGCGAGAGGGAACTTTCTCGCTTTCTCCGAAAACTGAACGCACGAGGCGAAAAAAAACTTGGCCTTATATTCCCTCGAAGATGGCGACCTTTCGGGAAAAAAAGCGGGGAGAAGTGGGAAGAGGAATGTATTTTTAAAAAAGAAACTTTGTAGTGAATGTTGGGCGGTTTTTTCTGCCGCTCTGCGGGGGATTCCCCGGCGCGTGTCTCCTCGGACGCGAAAGAAGAAGAGCGGGGCGCGTCTCTGGCGGCGTCCGGTCGCAGGGGGGCCTCCGGGGACGGGTACTGGAGAGAGGACGGGAGAGGAGGGCAGGGCCGGGCAAAACAAGCGGGAGGGGCGGGAAGGGAAGAGGGACGGGAGAGACGAGTGGGGACGAGCAGAGACGAGAGAAGACGAGCGGGAACGGTCAATGACGAGTGGGGATGGGCAGAGACGATGGAGGACGAGAAGAAACGAACGGGAACGATGGAGGACGAGAAGAAACGAACGGGAACGATGGAGGACGAGAAGAAACGAACGGGAACGGGCAAAGACGAGTGGGGACGAGCAGAAACGATGGAGGACGAGAAGAGACGAACGGGAACGGGCAAAGACGAGTGGGGACGGGCAGAAACGATGGAGGACGAGAAGAGACGAACGGGAACGGGCAAAGACGAATAGGGACGGGAAAATACGAGTGGGGACGGGCAGAAACGTGTGGGGTCGAGCATAGACAAGCAGGGACAGGCAGAATCGGGCGGCTCGGGAAGAGACGAGTGGGGAGGGTAAATACGAGAGAAGACGAATAGAGACGAGCGGAGACGACTGGGGACGGGCAGTGATGAGCCAGGACTGCCAGAGATGGGAGGGGGAGCAGAGCGAAGGTAGGAAGGTGGTGGCGAACCGGAAGGGGGGGGGGTGAGAGCAGGCGAAGGCGGCAGCCAACTCGTTAACATGTGAATCGGGGGCCGGCAGGCGCCGGGCTCTCCCCTGTGGAGGAGGCGCTGGCGCCGGCGCCCCGCGGAGACGCCGACGGCGGCCCAGGCGCCGCGCCCGCGCCCGCGCCGCCTGGTGGGAGGGGCCAGACGCGGCGGCGCGCACAGTGGGCGCAGCAGATTCTTCGTTCGAAATTCGTTGGGCCGTGGATGGTTCACTTCTTTATGAGGTAAATTAACTGGGGATTGGGCGAAGGCGATAAGTAAAAGGGGGACTGACTTCGGAGATGGGGAACGCGTAGAGGCTGGGAAGAGCAAATAGAGATCGGCGTGAATTGATGGTTTTACCTTCTCTTATAATAACGTTTTCTTCCCCTTTTTCCATTTTAAAATTAAAATAATATTGTCATTGTAATTTCGACTTATTAAGCGATGCACATAATGATTTAG
Source organism: Gryllus bimaculatus (assembly GCA_017312745.1). Lineage (NCBI taxonomy): Eukaryota > Metazoa > Arthropoda > Insecta > Orthoptera > Gryllidae > Gryllus > Gryllus bimaculatus. The sequence continues at coordinate 4,131,401 of BOPP01000085.1, read as the reverse complement.
TCGTTTCTTTCTAATAATTTAATTTTTATTTCAATAGATACGTTTTAATTTTTAAAATTTTCTTTTATATTGTTGGCTACAGAAAAAATTCTGTTAACTCGTGTAGGCCCTACCACTCACATATTAAAACCGCTCTTGCTCTGCATTTACCCACATCCTCCCGCCCTCTTTACGAGCAGATACAGTAAGAGCCAGCCTCGCCCGCCTGCGTGTCAACTCTTCTCAGTTGAGTCCCAATTGAGATCCGTGCTTCTACCCACGCACGGCTTGCAAAGTACTTGCAGCTTTTAGAAAAGTATTCAGAAAAATTCATGAATTTTAGATTAAAAGTTATATTGCTAGATATAAGAGAAAGCATATTAAAGTTCATTTTAGCTGGTGCAGTCGTTGCTGCGCCCACTGCTTGACAAAGGAGTGGCGCGGGGCGCCGGGGACGGCGGCGGCGCCCTTCGCCGACGGGGAATAATCTGGCTGAGAGCGGCGCCCGCCGCCCCTCGCCGTCTGCCGCCGTAAACACGGGCGGCGTCAGTCGCGGCGGCGCGGGCGCGGGCGGGGCGGGGGCGAAGGGACGGCGCCTTGGCCGCTTCGCCCCGGGCGCGGCCCTCGCACGAAAACATTTCTCCGTCCGCGAGAGCAGAAGGCCCGGACAGTAACGAGGAAATGAGGGTGGGGGGTAGAGCCGCGAAAGAATTGGGCAAACCTCTGGACTCGGTGGTCAGGGAGGTGGACGGATTGCAGCAGCGAGGCCGATGAGACGGCGAAGATGCACGTGAGGAGGGAAAACGGAATAGTAGGTTCTGTTGGGAAGAAATCAACGAGAGTGGGATTGATGGGAGATGGTAGCAACGGAGCCCACCAGGCAAGGAAGATCACGCGTCTTGTGGCAGCGCGATAATAAAAGGAACGGCGAAGAAAAGATTGAAAGGCGGCAGGGAGGTGGTGACCAGCGTGGTGCCCGGCCGGGGGGAGGGGGGCGTGGCTGAGCAACGGCGTGACGTTAACGAAGCAGCGAGGGAGACCGGGGAGGGACGCGGCGACGAAGATGGCGACATGGATTGATCGGTGCGCGAGGCGCGTACAGCATTAGCGCCGGGGAGGCTTCGGAGCTCCGCGAGGGAGTGGCGAGAGCGGAGGAGGGAGGGGCGGAGGCAGCCCCGTGCTCAGGGCTGCAGGGTGAGTAATCCGGCGAGAGCATTGTCCCTTGTTATTGCCGGCGGTGGTGAGTGCGCCCTCGAGTGCTTTCGCCGAGGTTGCTCACGGAGAGGGGCACCGCAGAAGCAGCAAATGTCTTCTTTTAATATGTTCCGCGCGGCTATTCCTTAATTGGAGATGATCGGCCTGAAGCACTGTTGGAAGAAGGAGCGTGTTTTTGTTTCTCCGGAAGCCTCCTCGGAAAGTGCTTGAATGAGTCTCTTCCCGCTTACTGTTCTCGAGGCAGGCTTCCGGCTTGCGAAGAATTATAATGTGGGCGTTCTTCTGTTTTTGGCTCTTGTTTCGGATTGTTTCTTAATCTCTCTTGCCATTCTATTGCACAAATGTGAATATCGAAACATCTCTTTACTTCGTTTGTAGAATATATCGTTTCTGATTATCTGAATGTAAAATATTGCATGTGCTGCGAGAGGGTCCTTGTCGTTTTCGTTTGTATACTGCTGCTATCAAATTCAGTTTCACGTTTCGCATTTCGTTAATATGAAAGTTTTATATTTTAAAGAAAATATCGTAAATAAACACATTATGTGAGAATTGTTCTCAGCCATGCTTAGAGCCTACCAGAGATTAGACACTCTGGAACAGTGTAATTTAACAATATAAAACTTTGGCGATAGAAATTCGATATCAGATTCGCCAAAAACATGCAAATAAAGAAAATTAAATCCCAGTCTGCTGTCAATGTCTTTGCGTCGTCTGTGAGTCCGCGTCTTCATTTTGTGGATATTGATGGGTTAATATGAAGTATAGATAATCAATAAATAACTTAAGAATTGTTGCATCAGCCTTCAAATGCTAGTAAGAATTGGAAGAAAAATTAGCTTTGATCCGTTCGAGAGAAAGCACAAATTGTACCCGTTATGTCACGACTTAAACCTGGCAATTGTTTATTTTCGTAACGATCACTTCTCTAGCTGAGAAAGCAACGGAACCGTACGAAATAAAAAGCGACAATTGCAATCAATAGAGAGTGACGGTCCAAGAAAGCAGCCAATTAGGCGCGAGCAAGAGCGTTACGCCACCATTTGCAACACCGTCTCCCCACACCACGTGACGCCCTCACGCTTTTCGTTCCCACACCCACAGGCGACCCTCCCACGCTCACTGACCTTGAGGTCGCGGGCGCGAGATGTGCGCGTCATGTGTCGGCGCGTAAACAACCTTTGAAGAAAATCTGCACGGGGGGCGTGGCGCACACTGGGCCCAATGGATCACAAGATGGCGCTTACTAAGTAAACAAATGAATGAATGAATGAATAAAAACAAACATTGGTTAGCATTTGTTTTCAGAAAATGTTGAACCTTGGCAATAAAAAGCGTTGTAAAGATTGACTTGCGTGTTGGAGATTTTATTTATATTTTAACAGTCTTTTTAGTAAAAACATTGTTATAAATTATTATTTGTAGATAAAACTGTTGATAAAATGGAGTGTTAATCATCAATTGATAACTTGAAGTAACACTGAACTGGAAAAGAGAACTGTATTTAAATAGGTACAATAGCTTGTATTGCTGCCCTGGTATTCGGATCGTTAATGAAATTGTGAATACGAAGTAATTCTGTTCATTGATGTAAGGGACATGAGAAAATATCTTGCTACGAAACCTTGTACGAGTCGAATTCATTTTACGTTGTTTCTTTTTCAATGGAATACTTTTTAAAAAAAATTTATATTCTTTGTGACTGGACATGTTTGATTCCAAATTCCATTTTTATTGTTTGTTATTTACCTCTAGGAAAGATAGTCTCCAAAGTCCGTCCTTATTTTTTCTTTGTCATTGGAAAAATTTGTCTTCACATGCCTCTTTGTTGTTTGTGCTGTAATGCTGCAGCGGAAATCAGCGATTTTTCAACGGAAGCACTCGTATTGTCGGGCCCTACTAACGAAAAAGTGGATAAATCGTGTTCCTACATGTAGTAAATTGCTTCCTCTAACACATTATGTTGTCAGAATTCGTGATTTGTTTGTCCCTAGTACCTAAAAATCTGTTGACGGCAAAACGTCTTTCACGATCGTTCCGAACAAATTCTCTACACTATGTATTTGAAACGAATATTTTCAATTTTGGTTATACTTTACATGAAGCCTCAAGAGTTTGAACATTTTCTCTTAGCTCATTAAAAAAAAGTTAAACGTTGTTTTCGGATAGCGTTACCTACGCAGGCCGAATTTTTGTTGAACTTTCTGAATTTTCTAAAATTAGAGTAGTCAGATATACTGCGAAAACGTATGTGGTGTTGTAGCACACTTAGTTTATCTGTGTTTGCTGGAAAAGCTTGTCTCCAAATAGCATATGTGATTTTTGACTATTTTTCACTGGAAAAACTTGTCTCCAAATTCGATGTACAGTATGATTTATTTAGTCGTGCACTTGGCGTAAATCAGCTGTTTCGTCCAATCGGGAGCTTATATGTCGCTACAGTGACATTCAAGCTCCCAATTGGATGAAACCGTGAACAGCTGATTTACGTCAAGTGCTCGGTTAATTAATCCTCGTATATGCGCGCCTTTTGGAGTGTTCTGGGCGCACTGTGCGGCGCGGCGTCCTCCGCGCCAGGCGCCCTGGGCGCGCCTATTCCGGGCAGCGCGTTGTGACGGCAGCGCGCGGAGATGGGAGCAGCTCCACTGCTGCTCGCTACGGACTCCAGGGAATGGAGCGCGACGAATATTGCGGCCGCACAGTCATGAAGCTGGCTACACGAAATGTTTAACGCCTGGCGATGAACAGTGGTGGTTTTGGGAGTAGGACGCTATCTGGATGTCGTCAGGGATGACGGTTGTTGCTAGCTATGGGAATATTAAAAGTTCACTGTTAGAATTGGGAAAGTTATAATGAGAGGTTAGAAACCTTAGATTGAAAAATAGAAGGATGATCTTACCAAAAAAATTAAATATGTATCTCTTTCTTTCAGACGCTGAAGTTTCGTTGTACTGTTGAAATTGATTCGTGTCAATAACTACAGAGACGAAATCGGAACCTAGATTTTATGAAGCAATGCCAATCTCTGAAGAATCAGTCATGCCTGCGCGACTTTCTCATTAATTTGCGTTCTAACTTTCTCAGGAGTTCGAGGTATCTCTTGTGATAGATCTTTACCTGCTTCGATCATTTCTTTAGATTTTTTGGTGATAGTAACGGACAGGAGTTTTCAAAACAAAATTGTTTCTATTTCGCGCCAGTGAAGATATGTTTGGGACGTTGTCATCAGTGCTCGCTGCGAGTTTTTGGCTTCAACTGTTTCTTGTGCCAGAGAGGGAGACGCAATGGCATCGTTCAAGAAAAGATGCGCGAGTAATACCTCAGATTCCGAGCAACGCCCACGCGGGGGAGGCCGGGTGAGGCCGAGGCGGCGGCGACGGACGCGTCGGCGGCAGCGGTGACGACCGCCGCCCAGCCGACCGCGCCGCCGGCGTTCATTCAGTTGGCGTCGCCGCCGCCGTGCCGTGTCGTGCCGTGCCACGGCGCCCTGCCCCGCCAGCCACACTCCGCCGCCCTCGGCCACCGCGCAAAAGCCGACCTTGTCTCGGTTTATCATGCGAACATCCCTGTTCCGGCCCCGCCACGCCACGCCACGCCACGCCAGGCCAGGCCAACGGCGGATGGACACGTTTCCTAACCTTTGCCACGCCGCGGCGCGCTCTGACAGTGAGCCGAAATGGACAGAAAGGCACGCCCACAGAGAGACGAGAAAAAAATAAACAAAAGTTTGCATAGAACTAATACCTCAAAAATCGTTGTATGTGGAGGTGATAATGATCGAGGTGCAGATGTTAAAAATAAAAAAATAATTGGTACAATTTTCAGCCACACTTAGTTGAGTTCTAAATGTGAAAACAATGATAAATGAAAGAGAACAAAATCGCGAAACTGCAAAACACGAATGTAAATTAGTGCAATTCATTTAATTTCATGAGTAGTAAGGAAACATCTAATATTGGAACATCTCTCACCATGAAAATATATATTGGAAGTTTTAATTAAACCCCACAAAAAGTCGATGAAATAGAGGTCCATCTAAGCTGTTCATGTTTTGTCAATATTAAAATGCGTCTATATTTTAAAAACGTCAGCGACATGAATTAGTGTCTCTAGGGTCACTCCGGTTCTTCTTGGAATATCTACGAATTGACATCATGTCACATGCTATGTTTTTTCTTAATTTTCATTTGCGCGCGTTAAACGTCTTGTGGGTTGAAACGCTTGCTTAGAAAATGTTCGCAATGCACTGACAACGCAGTACGATCTCTTTGGAGGTTTTCCGCCCACTGTACGGTGTGTGGGTGGCGCCCCCGTTCTCTCGCTTGGCTGAACCCGCTTCCAGGTCTGTTGCCAATGCGCAGTGTCGACCGCGTAACCTCGTCTGCGTGTTGGTGGTGTGACGTAGTGAAATAAGAAATAAATTTCAATAACAAAATAAAAATAATATATTCAAAGATTTGACAAAGGAAGAAGGGGAAAAAATTTAAATAAAAACAAAAAATAAAAAAAATAAATATAATTCCAAAAAAAAGAATTTATGTTTTAAAACAAGTTTTTACAATGAAATTGGGGGCTAATAATTTAAAAAACTCGGCCCAACTCCTTTTTCTTTCAGAAACACTGCTTTAACGCAGAAACAACAAAGCACGCGTGGATGCGCGGTTGTCGGACGCCCCGTTCCGTGACCAATTACGTCAATGGCTGACGCGCAAAATTTAAACCAGGTTCGTGGCGACCGTGTCTACAGCACGCGAGATTGTCTGGCCTTACTCTCCGGACATCGCTCCCCACTCTAACACCCTTGTACACACAGTCAAGCTTCCGAGGATGAACCGAATGAGAACGCGGGCGCAGATGGCGCCGCGTTAAATAGTGAGTGACACCCCACCACTGTTCCATAGATAGACCTCGCAGGCCAGCTTGGTTTCGCCCCCTACACAGATTCTCAGTTGGCTTGCCTGCTTCCGTAAACGAGGCTCGCCGCGCATCCTCGAGTTTACAGCCTGGTATTTTTGCTCTGCGGCACTACTAGTCAACCGCCCGAGCGCAAACCCCCGGATGGTTTCCAGGCTCCAAACCCTTCCTCGCCGAGCGTACTTTCACCAAACCTAAACGGTTCTGGCCTCGTGTTAACGGACGCCACAGTGATGTGGTTGAAACAAATCTTTTTTATGCATATTACGGAGGTGCAGTAAACATGGGTCATTTTATTTGCAAGTACATTATCGTTTTCGTGTGCATTTTCAATGCATACGGCACCGAAGGCCAAATATTTGCATCATGCCATGAGCTCTTGGTTTTTGTTTGAATAATTTGGTCGGTTGCTTGAGAGTCATGAAATACGTCATCGCTACGTTGAAATTTATAATTGTACTTTTCAAATTCTTTTAGACGGAATAGTTTGAAGATTTAATTTCATAGAAGTAGCACTCATAAAAAACGTACTAAACAATAAATTGGCAAAATTTTTTTGTAATTAAATATTTTAACTATACAGGAAGTTTTACTTACTTTCATTATGAAAAACTCACGTCGACATGAGTAGAAAATGAAAGGAAAATGGTGTGTTGTTCAATATTACCACTAATGAAGAATATTGTTTTCTTATTGGTATATATTGAATCCAAAATAAACAAACCAGGCGATGCAAGAAATCAGTTCCGGCGAACTATTATTTTAAATATTCAAATCCTTATTTTTGTACTTCTTTTTAAAGGTAAATATAGGCAGAGATGTGAATACAATTTCACAAACCGCAGGAAAGCAGGCAGTTGAGCAATAGGCAAATTAGAGAATGAAAAAATTAAGAGAATGAGTGTTAACAGACATCACAGATCGGCAACCAGTTACATTTTGCGTAGTCTTACAATGAAAGTAAATGCAAAGTACTATTTTAACTTCAATGTTTCAGTTTTTAATTTGAAGTGAAATTATATATGAGTTCTGTGGTGACCGGGCATTTGTTGGTCACTAGTCATGCATCATATCGTTTCTTTCTTCTTTGGTTTAGAGGTGCCGTTTATTTTAGCTCAGGGGATGTCGATTTCGACTATCCGGCCGGGTACCCATTATAATCCCTCAAGGGGACACATTACCCGTTTCCCTAGACACACTCTTTGCGGGCCTCCTCCTTGTCGTGGTCATGCAGAACTCACCAGGCTTCCACGTCAATACACATACATGAAAGACAAGGGGCAAACGAACTTTCCCACGGGGGACTTTAACTGTCGACCCTTCCGACCGGAGGCTCAACACACGTCTAGCACCTCGGGCTCCAGGACGGCCGTTTCAGTGTACCTTAAAAGTGCAAAAAACATCTAATGGTTTGACCTTTAAGAGCCTGTTCATCGGTGTTCACGGCGGGGGCCTCATCTCAGGTGCCCGCCCCCGCCCGGCGTAGTGGGCCGACCGGCGTGAATCGGCGCGGCGCGCCGAGGCGTTCCCCACGGGCGACAGGTTGCCCGCGCACAGGCGCGTGGGCGCCCGTCCACACGCGCGCCAAGAACGCACGAGCCTCCCCGCCCCGCTCCGCCCAGCCACGCGCCCGCCCTCGCCCGCCCCCGCCCTCAATCCACTACGTTCCCATCCGCCTCCACCCACCCCCGACCCGACCCGACCGTTCTGATCGCCAACTCCGCCTGCTTTCACCATACCCCGCCCCGCCCCTGCCCCTCTCTCCGGCTCTCGCGGACCGCTCGCCTCTTCCCGCCGCTCGCCGGGCGCCCTCATGACACAGCCCGCATCTGGCTCTCAAACCCACCCCTGTTTGCCGCCCGCTCACCATCCTGCGCCGCCGGACCCGCACGCCCTCACCCCCCCTTTTCCCGCCCCCCCGCCTCGCTTCACACCACCGCGCCCCCTCCCTCTCCGCTCTGCACCGCTCGCGCTGCCCCCGCCCGCCCTACCACCCGCTCCATCTCTCTCTGACTCTCGCGCTCTTCGCCCGCTCTCCTCCTTCCACTCGTGCCCCGCTCCGCCCCACTCG